>CM040238.1:284847380-285398418 GCA_022545495.1 Chrysanthemum lavandulifolium | reverse complement strand
ACAAAAAGGTAAAAGTGGTGAAAACTCTTAAAGGTTAAAAACGTGTTTACGCAGGTTTGCATTACTCCCTACTTGTTTCTTACATTGTCTATAGAATTGCCACTCCTTGTTTAATGTAGTGTGAAGTATTCATGTTTATCATTCGTGAGGAAACATCTAAAGTATGAATCTTCAAGAAAAAGTTTAAGTGTCTTGTGTTTCTTTTACATCTTGCAAACTCTAGAGTCTCCATTGGCAAGATCCATCCAAATATATATGAATGTCTATCATGAAACTTGTACGACATACCCTTCGCCTGCTTTAAGTATCAAGTATTTTATACGAGCACCTCACGACACTACCTTTTATAAATATCACCATCCTAGAGATAATTGTATAGTAGTATATATGAAATATCATAGTCAGCTCCATATGAAACGTAAGTTTTGTAGAACCTAAAAAAAAGTTAAATCTTCACTTCCGTTTCAAGGAGCCGGCCACGAGATTCAGAACTATGAAATGTTATATAACATATTTTTTACACCTTAAAAGTTAGGAAAAGTATATACCAATAACGAGGAAGAGTATGTATCAAATACTTTCAAGAATTATTACTCCCTCCGTCCCAAAATTATAGTCCCCTTTTGACTTTTTTGGTCTTTCTTTTACAACTTTGACCTTAAGTATTTTTGTTTATGTTATATAATACTTAATGCAATATATATTAATGGATTGAGTTTTTAATGTATTTTCATTTGGTATAATTTTCATCAACTATTGTATAACATAAATAAAAATACTTAAAGTCAAAGTTGAAAAGGAAAGACCAAAAAAGTCAAACGGGGACTATAATTTTGGGACGGAGGTAGTAGTAACCTCGATGACCTATGTATAAACAAATGTTGTACAACTAAAGATCAAATAGCATCGTTGTATGAGAACAAATCATTTGATTTTGAAGTCCATCCTTGTGATCGCAAGTCTGGTAGCTGGGTCGAACCAGCAAAGTTATTTGCCTACATGCTCAACTTGTCTAAAATCAAAACCTCTCCGTGGGCGGACTTGAAAATATCAGTCAATGATCTTGGAAAAATGATTACTTTGGGTTTGAGTCTTAATGGTGAGGTGCTTCTTTATAAACCTCTAAACACTCCTCGTATCCAAGTGTTAATCTGATTATTGCCTTTTTCTAAAGCAGATAAAAAAATATGATCTAATAGTAGTATTAGAACATGCTTTTTTAAGAAGTTTGGAACATACCTATCTAACTGTATTAAAGTAATTTTTCAAGAACATAAACACTTTAAAGTAAGTGCTCAAAACACTCGCTAAAACGAAAATGGAAACTTAATTAATGAGGGTGTCAGCATAAGTGTCACACCCCCAAATTACCTGTTTTGCAGCGGAATTGAATACCTTGGGGAGGACTGTCATAGCATCAAAGTTACAGTTATATCGAACGACCTAAAGTGTCGTTTGGAAAACACATCGTTTAATTTATTAAAACAATCAGAGTTTACAAAGTATTGGTCTCAAATGAAAATCAACTTGTGCGGAAATAAGTTTGATACAAGCCAAACGATGTTTTAAAGTTTATAAATCCCAAGTGAGACGCGTCGTCACCACGACTCTAGGGTATGTCCATATGCATGCCATGAAGTGAATGCCTTAGGTACCTGAGATAAAACATGCTAAAAAGTGTCAACACAAAGGTTGAGTGAGTTCATAGAGTTTGTGTTGAAATATAAAGCCTTTAAAGAGCGTTCATGCAACAAAGTCTAAGTTTTTGGTCATATAGAATAGTTCACAAAGCAAAGGCATCGTAAATCCACTCAGTTCCAAGTCCCGCCCATACAAAACTTGCAACCTGTGTGTTTACAACCCACTGCTAAAAATAGAATGACAATCATGTATATGCAAATTAAGATAGTTAAAAGTATAAATGTCACCACAAGGGTCTTCCAACAACTCGTGTTGGGATGTTCCTCCAACGCTCACGTTGGGCTATATCCATATAAATGGCCTTCCAACATATAAAATGATGGGATGTTCCTCCAACGACGCACGTTGGGCTGTATCCAAATTAATGGCCTTCCAACATATAAATTCTGGGATGTTTGTTTAAGTCTAGCAATACACACACCAAGTCTAAAGTATAAGTAATATTGTTTAGCAATAGAGTTTAAACGTTTTGATAAATAAGCATGAATCTCGCCCCAAATAGTTTATAGGAATTTAAACAAGTAAAAGCGGGGTATGAACTCACAAGGAAAGTAATAGCATTGGTTCTACTTCATCTCCGAAACCCAAATGCGTATGTTATCCAAGGAGACTTTCAAGTTTAGCGTAACACAATCAAGTATAATGTAATCAAGTGTAAATGTTATTAAGTATAAATGTTATCAAGTATTATGCAATCATGTATAAAAAGTATAGCGTAGCATAAAAGTGTAAATATTTTGAGTATTTGTATTTATAAAAACAAGTAGTTGAGCATGTATCTCCCCCAAAAGTTTGTAAACAATTAAATAATAGAAAGTGGGGCTATGAAAACTCACTTGGTAAACTGGAATGGTGACAAGAGTGAGTACACTGAGGTATAATGTGATGCTTTAACCGAGACCTATTACGAATGATATGACATGTAATGAGTTGCAATGTAATGTTATGCATGCATTTCGTATGTTATTTATACCATTTGCGAGTTTTGAAAATATTACTTATCGTCGAAAATACTGCTTTGACGCCTTGACCAATCAAAATCACTTTACAAGTATTTACGTCAAAATGTCATCCTACAATGGTTTCGTAATGATTAATGTTGAAATTATCACTTTTCGTCGTAAAACAATGTCGTCGGAAATTTCATGAAAGTGAAAAAAATGGCTTTGAAAGACTAGTCGTAAAATGGTGTACGTCGATCGTTAGAGAACGAACTCGACGGTTTTGGAAAGTTTGTATCGATATCTAGAAGTTTCAGTTCAGGAGTTTTCGTCCAAAAGGTCTCGATCATAAAGATAATAAGGGCTAAAGATAGTGATTTTGGCTAATTGTTGTGCAGAAAATGAGTTTCGGCCAAGTTTGAACATCCGTAATTAATTTACTACAACTCCGCTATACAAACGGCTTGTCGTTTTGAAAAATATGGCCGGTGAACTTGATTTTACTAGAAGACATTTCGTTCCAAAAAGTTTCACAACCTCGTTAAAAACAGCCCTCAACATGGACGTTACAGCTACTAAAATACTTGTATCGTAAAAATAAAATAGTTTTTCAGAAAATAATAGTTACGGCAATTTTATGAAAACGTGCATATCTTTGTCGTTTCAAATCCGTTTTCACGATAATACGTCCTTAGCTTCGTATCAAAGTATACTAATATATTTTGATAAGTCGAAATAATTTGTGAAGCTTAAGGCTCGTTTTGACCCGTACAAAAGAAAAATAGTATGCTGAAATTTCAAAAATATATTTTCGTCGTCAAACTTGTAAAATCCATAACTTCTTCGTTATAACTCCGTTTTCATCCGTTCAAGCGGCCACGGATTCGTTTTAAAGTATATTTTCTAAATATCAAGGCCAAAAAGTCGTGCCTACTGTCGGTTTTTCCAGAGAATCAAAATAAGGACAGAACACAATATATACTTATCGAAAATAGTTTTTCTCGGACAACACCTATTCTAATCCCTTCAAATCAACTCCAAAGCTAATCTAATTCTACCATACACCTTCTTAGGGTGTCATGGGTTCCTAGACATCATCAAGACCAAAGAATACCAAGGGGATAATTATAGGATGACTTTATATATAAATAACTCTAAAAATCATGTAAAATGGTATAAACAACACAAGTCTTGCATGTTTTTGCTCAAAAATGATGAGATGAGTATGAAATGAATATGTAAGATGAAAAATAAACATGAGATGCTTACTAGTGATATGATGAGGTGATTAGAACCAAGGATTAAACCTAAACACCCTAGGTTTTTATTTCAAAACCTAATCAAGAGTGTAAACTAGATTGTATAAAACTTGAAGATGGAAAAACTTTGAGGATATCCTTCTTGATCAAGGGTGGCCGGTTCTAGGAGGTGAAGGACAAGGAGAGAAAAATTTTCTTAACTCTAGCAATAATTGAAATGAATGACTTATGAAAATAAGGTTGAGTATAGATATAGCCATGAAGAAAATTTTACCAAGTTATTAATGAGGCAACCCCATAGGGCCGGTTTTTAGGGGTTTTGTTTCTCAAGTATTTTTTTTTTCTTCTCTAATAATTGTGTAAATGTATACTTGTATATAAAATTTGTGTAATTGTTAAGAATGTAGGAAAATGTATAAGTAAAGGTAAATGGTAGTTTTTAGGTAAAAGGAATTTTTAATAGACTAATGTAGAATGAAATGAGATAATAAAAATTGTAAAAATACATTCCTTGTGAAATTTAAGTGATAAAACAATTATCGTGTAGTTTTTAAGAAAAACGTCGTAATAATATAACTTTAACGATTTATGTACCAAATAAATTTAAAACATTAGGAAAACTCAAAATATAGTTTTTATAAACTAAATGTAAGTTTAAAATGTGTCGGGATCATTTTTGAAAGTAACGGGTTAAATGCTCAAAATAATAACTCACGCGATAACGTTTATTTAATATAAAAATTATTCGTTTAATGAAAAATGCAAAGCTATACATGAGCTAATATGATGAATGTAAAGTTTAAGAAATGACCAAAAATTGCGAATTGTGACAATAAGCTTGTTTTAAGCTCTTTTAAAAGACCCTAATATAGCTTAAGCTTCTTTGATAATTTTGCTCTAAATAAAAGTGATTGTGTAAACTTCCTTCTTTGTAATTCTCTCATTCCAGTTCTCGTAACAACCCACCATTGATTGTCCAACAGTTTGTAATCCATTAACGAGTTTTAAATAACTCCTTTTAGTGTGTATCAAAAAGTCAATAAGGCCTTCTAACCTTCTTTTATATCATCTTGTTATCTAGTAACATATCTGGATTATTTGGAAGGGCTTGAGCAATTTCAAACGGTTCCAAAAAGTTTCTACAAAAATAAGCCATCAAATAGTTACAAGTCATCTCCATGTAATAAAGAATGGTTTCTAGCAAACCAAAGATTAAATTCTAATCAATTTTCAAAGAACTATGTTCTTTACAATCTACTGTAACACATAGCAAAGATAAATAAAGGCTATACCTACCTCAAATGAAGCTAAATGGGAAGGAGAATTTGTGCGTGTAATTTGTAAACGGTAGCAAAAACGATGAATGATTCCACTAATTAGGGTTAAAGTCATATTAGGAGGGAACTTTCTGAATGTTCGCTAAGGAGGCAATTCGGGTCGGGCAGGTCACTCAACCCGAACCCAACTCGTTTAAATATTCAGGTCAACTATGTCAACCCTAAACTGTTTATATATAACCCGAACATGATCTATTTAACCCGTATACATATATAGGTTAGCCTATTGTATGGGTTAAATAGATCTTGTGAGTCGACCAATATTAACATATTTAACCCGTATAATAAAGTATATATACTTTTTTAATTTTTGAAAAAAACTTAAACGGGTTAGTGGGTCGACCCGTTGAACCTATACGTAACCCGAACATGGCCTGTTTAATAAACGGGTTAAATGGGTTGACCCAAACATGACCCGAAAAATATTTAGGAAAAGTATATATCAATGCTTTCAAATTTAGGAAAAGTATATATCAATGCTTTCAAAAACAAGTCATTAGTAACCTCGATGACAAAAATATACGAATTGTTGTAGAACTAAGAACAAATAGCAACGATGTTTGAAAACAAATCATTTGATTTGAAGTCCATCCTTATTCCTTAAGATCTCAAGTCAGGTAGTTGGGTCGAACCATCAAAGTTATTTGCATATGTGTCCAATTCATCGAAAGTACTCGAAACCTTTCCATGGGTTATCTTGCCAAATATTAGTCAATCATCTTGACCATATGGTTACTTCGGCTTTACTTTATAAAGTATTTTATGTTAGAGATCATGTATAATTAAGTTGCATAAAATAATGCTTGACAAAAGTTGCTTTTAGATGCTAAAGCCTAAAAGTACATCATAAAACAAGGTGTTTCTTAAATTAAGTGGTGTGGAGAGAGATATTTATATTCGGGCATCCACTATGGTAGATTATTAAAAGGTTTATAAAGTTATGAAAATGTCTAAAAATTTGTAAATCGTAGTGAACATCTATCAAGCTTAGGCTGGTCCCAGTCGCGATCTGGGACGACATGGGACAACCTGCGCCACGTCAGCTTTCTCTCTCCAAATGACACAGGACAACCCGGATGCCCCAATCGACGACCCAAGGATTTTTTTTTTTTTTTTAAATCATTTTAACATAAACTAAAATTTCATTAATAATTAAAATGTTACAATGCTAAATAAAACAATACGAAATACATAAATCATAAATCTAATCAATGCTCCCGCATGCGAGTCATACGAGGAGTACGAGAACGAGCAAATCCTCGAACCGAGCCAAATCTTCCTCGCTCACACCATCGTCTTTGTTCTCCGATAGCTCCAATTGATTTTGGTGCCGATGTTGTTCGTTATCATCGAAACACACCGCCACAACTTGTCAGCAACCTCGCGATCTTTACGGGCTTGATCTTTCAAAAATTTGTCGATCACAACTTTTCTTTCAGGAGTAATGTCGTTGCAACTCTGGTAGTTTTGTCTCATTTGTTCCTTCTCCGCTTTCGCCTGGTCAAACAATTCGATGACGCTTATAATAGCGTGTTTTCGAGCCTCATCGTCGATATTGCATTGATTTTGAACGTAAACTTGCATATCTTCAACATAATGGGGGAGACGGCAAGCCATATTAAATCTTGTGTTGAGGAGTATTTTGAGGTTGAATTGTGTTTGAAATTGTGTGTTAAGAAATGTGTTTGAGGTGAAGTTGGTATTTATAGAGTGGTAAATTTGGTTTGAATTTTTTTTTTTTTTTTTTTTTTTTTTTTAGTTTAAGACCAAACGGTCAAAAAATGGTTTGAGTTTAAGCCTAGACATCGAGTGAGTTGACACCCGATATGCATATTATTTGCCCCTCGCCCGATCTCACAACCAAGTGCCGCATTCGTTGCAACCGATGTTAACATCGGTTGGGGATGGATTTTTTTGAAGCCCGACCGATGTGCACCGAACGACTGCGACAAGCCTTATGTGGCATGAAGAGCTATAGAATATTATACCTTTTCATAATTTAATGCATTTGAATTATGTGAGATGTGTATAAAAGTTGAAAAGGTTTGTAAATAGTGAGGATATGTTTATAAATCAAAAAAAGGTTATAATTTAATGTCATAACACAATTATAAACCTTTAAAAAGGTTTGCCATAGTGGATGCTCTTAGTCACTTATTCAAGAGAGTGATTTTTATGGGTATTCTCATTAAGGCCAGACGGAGTGGGCGTGGGAACCCCCTCTGTGACCACCCTGTCACGCAGCACACCCAAAACAACAAACATAGGTCACGAAAATTTTGAACACTGATGGTGACCGACTCACTATGGTGACTTGCAAAAGTTATGGGCCCGTTTTCGAAATATAAATATGTTTTATTTGTTTTGTGAGTGTGTGTGGGATATGTAGTGGCGTATATTTGTATAAAGTGTGTATTTTAATGAAAGGTGAGGGGAGGGTAACCAAAATAGATGAATGATGAGAGAGGGTGATGAGAAGTAAGAGGAGAGAGAAAGCTGAGGTGGAGCAGATGTGGACGGTAACCTAGTCACCACCACTCCCTTTAGCCTATGATGAAATAAGGGTTTGGCTCACTTAATAAGTGAAAAAGAAACACCCCTTTAACATTGTATATTAAAACTAGAACATTGTATATTAAAACTAGCAACAATGATTGAAAGCCTTAAGAGAACATGAGTTTTTCTCTTTTCTTGGTGATGCCTTGATACAAGAGCCTCTGTGGTTCATGGGTGAACACATGTAGGGTGTTTGTATGTATAGGAAATGTATCCAACTAAGATTTTTCTCTGTGGTTGCCTAGTGCTAGTCACAAAATGCTAGACTAGACGAATTGGTGATTGAATGCTGCTTTGTGCAGCTGTTTGTATGGTTTCTTCATGCTACTTTTTTTAACTGCTATGGGCATGTCCATTCGGTTATAGTAGCTTTGAATTTCATTCTGTGTATAATTTGAGATTTAATATATACATTCACCATTTTACCAAAAACAATATGGATGAAAAGACACAAATGCTCTCATATTTAATAGGCAAAGTTATCCAAATGGTTAATATGGAATTGGACCAAATCTATTACGGTTCGTTCAATTCAAGACAAGACCTGAGACTTTTTAAACCAATAGACTAAAAATGTTATACCTCTCAAACCACAAAAACCAAAAATGTAGTTAACTCATAATTTTATGTATAAACAAATTTCACAACACTTTAAAGCTTGTATTAATATTTAATAGACATATTAAGTCGTACAAGTTATTAGGAAAATAGTACAAACACTAAAAACACTTATATTTCTTGAAATATTAACTTTGAGTTGATAATTTTTTCAAATAATAAAGATAATATTTATCTGTATTATATTATAAAGTGTTTAAAACTTCTAAAAAGAAAGTTTTAAATTATTAGGCTACACTTACTTATTTGACAAGAGTTGCTTTTAGAGGCTAAAAGTGCATCTATAAGGTTGTAACGTTGTATATTAAAACTAGGGGTGTTCATGGTACTTGAATCGGACTAAACCGGAAAAATCGAAAACCAAAAATAAGAAAAATGTGACCGAGAACCGTCCCATCATCTTCGGTTCGGTTCCGGTAGGATATTTGGTTCTTGTACGAGAATTTTTGGTAATTCCCGACAAGAACCAAAGTGTTTTAAAAAATTTATTATTTTTGTTGTCAATCATTCATAAAAGATATGCTATATCAATACAAATACACAAAAAAATGTCTCTAACAATGCAAATCGTTTCAATAATTCCTTTTGTTCATAATAACATAAACAAAAACACAAAATATCAAAATATAAGTTTATAATTGTTCAAAAGTATCAAGAACATGCATATGTGTTCAAAACCTTTAAAAACACTTAATTATCACCTCGATATTATAGTTTATCAATATAAGCAATGTTGTCATATACAAAGGTTTAATTTTTGATCTCATGAGATCGTAACTTAGTATCACTATCTAATCAACTATGATCATACTAAAAATGAAAAAATATATAGAAAAAAGTACATTCATGTTGGGTGAATGATGGTGATGATGATATTAGTAATTCTAAAACATCAAAAATAATAGCTAGGCGTTATTTGGAATGTATTAAAGCTTGGGGTTAGGTTTTAGATTTTATTGTTACAGCTTACTAATGTTTTTTTTCTTTTTCTTAGAAGGCTGCATGTACACAATATCTCAAACAAACCCTGTAAAATTTCATACTTTCAAAATTATCGGTTCTTTCGGGAAAGTACCGGAACTGGACGGTTCCGACCCGAACCGTCCCGAGAACCAAATTTTAATTTTAGGAACCAAAAACCTGACTAGGTGTCTAATATACAATTTGGTTCTGATACGAATCAGTACGGTTCCTCGGTTCTTTTTGTTCATTGGTTTATTTTGGACACCCCTAATTAAAACTTCACTCAACACCAAGCAGACAACATGCTCCTAATTTTATGGGAGATGATTTGCACACATTAGCTTTTGATTGGGACACTCATATGTACAACCGGTTAAAGCAAAATATATGTATAGTACAACAGGTTAATGCACAATATAGAGTGTGTCAATCAAAATGTTGAATGTGCAAATCATTTCCCTAATTTTATAGTCACGATATGTGCTCAATGTACAGGTAATTAACATTCTAACTATTGCTACTACGAGAGGACAAAAGGTTCATCATTAAACTATCATAGTTCCAAAACATCATAAATAATTTTGACTAATAATTATATAGTTTACAAATATTAGAGGTTCATTACGAGTGGGGGGATAAATTAATGCTGAAATAATAAGCTAACCTCCCTATCAAAATAAACCAATAACATTTATAACTATAAAGTCTTCCATTTCTTGTCTAGTAGAAACAAGGTATTGTTACTGAAAATAAGCTCCCACTTACTTATAGCATCTCCTCATTATTGGAAGTTAATGACAAAATCAGATAACTTAGTTAGTATATAGTATGTAATAAACCTAAAGCCTAAGGGCCGAACATGTTAGTTAATAACCGAATAGCGGTTATAGTTAGTTAGAAAGTTAGTAAATGGTAGTTATTGGTGAAGGGTCACAATGGTTCATGGAACCTGTTAGTGTCTTTTCGGTATGTATATATATGGTCAAGTGTTTGTAAGAATGTATAGAACGAAAATTGCAAGTATCAATCAAGTATATTCATATATATTACCTGTGATTTGTTCATCATAGCAAGTTTTATTCCAACAATTGGTATCAGAGCCCAAGGCTAATCGATCAAGGAGTTCATAATCGAATCTGAGGGAAAGAAAGTAAGGAAAAAGGAATACATGTTCATTCGTCGATTGGAGAAGTAAGAAGACGATCAAAAACAGAATAACAAGTGATCATAATCGCTTATTGAAAACCCCACAGAGGCGGAGCAAGATCCGATCAATTGAAGGAGATAAAACCTTTCTTTGATAATCATACCAGTAGATCAAAAGGAAGAAACGCACGAAGGCAATCGGACTTAGGCCAGAGAAAAGACCAGAGGTTAACCGGAGAAACATAACCGGAGAAGACAAACGGTTTATTGAAACCATCGATTGCCCCAAATCGAGAAAGCATCGATCGAAGAAAGAAGCGGATTTGATTACCCAACAGCCGGACTGATAAACCAAACCAGAAAAGAAAGGAGAAAGAAGGGAAGAAGGAGATTTTTCTTTTCTGTGTGTTTGTTGTACCACGTGTTCACGGTCGACAAAAAAGGAGAAAGAAAGCAGGGTCCTCTTGGTCAAATAGAAGTAAGATTACTCAATTTTTACTTTGTTTTTATTTCTTTTTAGTTAGTTAATATTTCTTTAAAGGATTTTAAAAAACCATTAGTAACTAAGAATTGATATTAAATCGATCAAGGTTAATCAGAAACTTGGAAGATAGTAAGAATAAAGTTTTGATATTTTTCAATTTAGGGAGACAAAAATAAGTTATTTTGAATTAGAAAAATACAAAACTAGTAAGAAGTAAGAAACCGAACCATTGTAGTTCACATAGTAAGAAGTAAGAGTAAACCTATCATTTTTAAGGAATCTAGTGTTTAACGAAACATTGGTGTTTCGAAGTAAGTAAGAAAACTATAGTGTTTCCAAAGTAAGTAAGTAAAGAAAACGTTTAGCGTTTCAAAGTAGGTAAGTAAGTGAAACTTTAACGTTTCAAGGTGAGTAAGAGAAACCCGTGGTGTTTCACCCCGTAAGAGAAACCGTAGTGTTTCGACCAGTAAGAGAAACCTCGGTGTTTCAAAGCAAGTAAGAAAATACGCAAGTAAGAAAGCATGGTAGAAGGTGACAAGCATGATAACGCATCAAGTAGAGCATCAGTTCGAGAACAAGGAAATATAGTACTTCAATGTCCAAAACTGAATGAATCAAACAACACCACATGGGCAATTATGATGGAAACAATCTTAAAGGCCTATGGACTCTAGGAAACGCTTGAAGATACATAAAAAGTAGATGAAAGAAAGATGCATACAACAAAAGCAATGATCCTCACAACATTGCCAGAAGATATTCTGATGCAAGTTGCACCATACGAGACTGCGAAGGAAGTATGGGAATTAATTAAAGTGCGTTATATTGGAGCAGACCGAGTTCAGAAAGCACGTCTACAAACTTTAAGAAGCGAATTGGAGACCTTAAAAATGAAAACCAATGAAACCGTGAATGACTTTGCGGGAAAATTGGGAAGCATAAGAGGCAAGTGTTAAAGTCTTGGTTCTAATCTTAAAGACAAATTACTAGTAAGAAAGTTGTTGAACTCAGTTCCAAAGAAGTTTCTACCAATTGTGGCATCCATCGAGCAATATTCGGGAGTTGATGAAATGTCATTTGAAGAAGCAATGGGAAGAATAATAACTTATGAAGAATGCCTCAAGAGTCGAGATGAATCGCAAGAATATTACCAAAGCAAACTTCTAATGGCAAGTTCAAGTAATCAAGGCCGTGTTAGAAGTCGAGGAAGAAACTTTAGTAAAGAAGAAAGAGGGCGTGGAAGAGGTACAAGTCGAGAACAAAACGAGAAAGAAATTAGATGCTATGAATGTGGTGAATTTGGTCACTTTGCATACGAATGCACCAAATTGAAGGATAAATACAAGAAGCAAGAAGCACATCTCATTTACCAAAGCGACGAAGAACCTGCATTGCTGTGAAAACATGTCAAGAAATAAAGGAAGTATTGATTTTGTCATTAGGGGGAATAATCAGATAACTCAGTTAGTATATAGTATGTAATAAACCCAAAGCCTAAGGGCCGAACATGTTAGTTTGTTAGTTAATAACCGAATAACGGTTATAGTTAGTTAGAAAGTTAGTTAATGGTAGTTATTGGTGAAGGGTCACAATGGTTCATAGAACCTGTTAGTGTCTTTTCGGTATGTATATATATGGTCAAGTGTCTGTAAGAATGTATAGAACGAAAATTACAATTATCAATCAAGTATATCATATATATTACCTGTGATTTGTTCATCATAGCAAGTTTTATTCCAACACTCATTAGTATTTTCTTCTCCACCAGTAGATGTGGGACAAACAAATAACAAAGTATAAAGTGACCATCAATCCATTTACACTTCACTTAGTGGAGATGGTTGATGTGCTTCCATGAGGTTTTAAATTTATAATCAAGAATTGTCGGTTAACTAGGAACACATTCAGGCAAGTATACCCTAGTCAAGTTGTAGTATAGTATATGGTAAATCAAGGTCGTCCCAAGAGACTTGGTTGCACTACAAGTGTCGTTTGTTTGTTTAAGCAAGTAACAAGGTCGTGGTTATGATTGTCACGGATCAAACCACTAAGAAAAGCAATAAGAACAAGCACACAAAGAACATACATGTTTAGACAAATGATCACAAGTTATCATAAGAGCCAAACAAGTATCAAGACATTCATATTCAAGTAACAAGTTGATGGTTATGATTGCCACATATCAAACCAACAAGAAAAGCAATATAAGAACAAGCAAGTATCAAGACATTCCTCATTATTCCAATCAAACACAAAATCTCAATAATCATATCAATAACAAACATCTTTAAATAGAAAAGTAACAAGGTTTACCCAAAGTATGAATTACAATAGGCAAATATGAAGGATTATAGCAACCTTCAAGCCTCCAATCAACTACAATAGTTCTACCAAGCCGGAAAATGATGTCCAAACGCCTTCGACAACCCTTGAGCACACTACACGATTTTGGCAGAGGTTTGTGGTCTTTTGGGGAAGATAAGTTGGTGGAAATTCGTCCTTAAGGGTGGAGGCTTGAATTTCCCACAAGTTGGGATAGGATAGTTGGTGGAAACTCGTCCTTAAGGGTGGAGGCTTGAATTTCACACCTTTGGTGAAGGTATTGAGAGTGGGTGTGTTCTCTCAAGTTATGGTTTGCTCTCTAGGTGGAAATTCGTCCTTAAGGGTGGAGGCTTGAATTTCACACCTAGAGAAGAGTGGTGGTGGTAGGAGGTGTGAGAGAAGATCTCTCAGTTGTGGTGCATGAAATGAGGTTGCAAAGGCCTCTATTTATACTACTCTCAAGCCCTTGGGGTTATAAATGCATTTCTTGGTCACCAAGGAGCTTGGAAGGGACTAGAAGACATGTAGGAAGGGACTAGAATCGTTTGGAACAAGTTTGGAGTCTTAGTAGTGCAGAAATGGCTGTCCAGGGCTTCCCAACCGAATCGGTTGGGCTCCAACCGTTTCGGTTGGTCTTCTTGACCATTCTCCAACCGGATCTGGTTGCGGGGCTCGACCGATCGGTTGGAGCAAAATCACAAAAATTCATAAACGGCAAAGTTGTATATCTTTCTCTTAGCTTTCCGTGGCCGCGAACCGGGGGTCAAACGAAGTCCGTATGCAAAAGTTATGGCCAAAATGGTGAAGGTGTGTCGGGAACAACGAGTCTTCCAATATATCTTCGTTTTAGCTTCTTTTCTTCATTTCTTTCTCGTTTTCCTTCTTGTACTTTATTCTTGAGTCTTTGGACCACTAACTTGATGACTTTATCTTCTCGAATGTACTCCGAAAGTCTTGCTTTTGTCGGGAATTCTTCGTACATGGAGAAATCTTCGTATTTTACTTCTTTTTCGGTCTTTTTCTCCACTTTTGTGTACTTGGCTACAAATGAACTAGCAAACACACTTTTGTACGATTAAGCATCAAAAGCATATGATTATAACCAAATAACACACATAAAATCACAGATAACGCTACTAAAAACATGCACAATTTGAGCGTTATCAATGGTTATATTTGAATCATGTCCGATCAACTCACTCCTCATGCGCACCCCGAAAGAATTGTCTCTGACCGGTGGAAAGTGCCTGAGAGCTTTCCCGTGTGTTTGTGTGTCGTGAGGTGGTCATTCGGGAAAGAGTGACCACTCAGCCACTCCACGTGGTCGATACTCATAACTTCAATTCATGTTGTATAGAATTCCATGAATATTCTTAAAAGGAAGGAAAGTATTTCGCCCCAAGGTTATTGTGCTAGTTGGAGCGTACATTTGACGTTCATAATCAAGTTGTCTTTCTTACACTGTGTTCTATGAGTATGTTTAACGAACCCCGAGGGGGGTGGGGGTCCACAACACAATATTTGTATACTTTTGATGATTATACGAGTGAAATACTTTGTTAATGAACCCCGAGGGGGGGGGGGGTTCACTGATCTAGTTTGTGTATAAACTGAAGATATCTCTAAGAAGACATATATACCATCACTGTCCCGATAATATTTCGCACGGGAGGTGAAGAAAGCACCTTTGTAGGTGTATGAGAAGTTGCCTTTAAACCCCGAGGGGGTGGGGGTCCACAACACAATAGTTGTATACTTTTGATGATTATACGAGTGAAATACTTTGTTAATGAACCCCGAGGGGGGGGTGGGGGTTCACTGATCTAGTTTGTGTATAAACTGAAGATATCTCTAAGAAGACATATATACCATCACTGTCCCGATAATATTTTGTACGGGAGGTGAAGAAAGCACCTTTGTAGGTGTATGAGAAGTTGCCTTTAAAGGCTACAAACGTAATGCTTTTGATACATTCATATGATTGTAACGTTGTTGTCAAACGAAAACAATCGAAGCACAATTTCAAGACGAGTAACCTGTATTCGAGTAACTTACAATGCATCTTAGCTCTTGCCCCTAAGTGACAACAGATTAAAGTAATATAGTTGATAACTATCAGAAACAGTTTTTAATAATAATCAGTATATAGTTGATAAATATCATGCTTTATAACAAGCGGCAAAGTGTCATAACACCTAAACAAAAGGCTTACACTTTATCACCGGCTATAAAACACGATATCTAAAACCATAGAAGATTCGACTTTAGAAGCTTAGTTTAAGAAAACTAATAAGGTAGATGACATGCTCGTGAGCGACCTGTACTTTATAGCATCTCCTTCCTAGCAGTTTGCTCTCCAGCAGTGGATTTGGGACAAACATTTTTACTCTTTCTTTTTTCCTGCTAAGTTGTTCTTTTGAGAGATACTAGTATTAGTACAGTATGTTACTAAAGTTCTATTGGGACAAACTATGTATAAACAAATGTTGTACAACTAAATATCAAACAACATCGATATGATGCTTGAGAACAAATCATTTGATTTTGAAGTCCGTCCTTGTGATCGCAAGTCTGGCAGTTGGGTCGAAAAGTTATTTGCATACGTGTTCAACTTTTCAAAAGTCGAAACCTCTCCGTGGGCTGACTTGCAAGTCAATGATCTTGGCAATATGATTACTTTGGGGTTGAGTCTTAATCTTAATGGCGAGGTGTTTCTTTATAAGCCTAAAGAATGGTGTACCTCATTCTAAGATTGCTAATTGAAAGATTATATTGAGAATGCCCAAAAATCAAGATTACATCTTATTCGTTTATGCGTCTGAACTCATATTTTTCTTGGATTGTATCAAAAACAAAGTGGAGTTCGCCTTTAAAAGGATGTTCACATTCGCAAGGAAACATCTAAACTATGAATCTTGAAGAAAAAGTTTGAAGTGTTTTTGATTTTTTCACATCTTTCTTGTACATATTGCAAACCAGTCTCCATATAAAGATGGTTATGTATCATGAAACTTATACGACATGACCCTCACCTGCTCTAATCCAAGTATCAAATATGTTATTCGAGCACCACACGACACTACCTACTATAAATATTTTATGGCACTCCACCTGACCTGTTTTGACATCCTGATCATACCTGTTTTGACATTCTTATTTTTTATGTTTCCAATCTAACCTCACATTCATAGTAATTATAGAACAAACACAAAGACTGTTCTTAAATATGTTAATTCCTAGAAAGTAGACATGTTTAGATATAACTGCACCATCCAGAAAGAGGGATCACATTTATTTATTTTATTCTTTCTCACCTCTAACTTTATTCTACAAGTTCGGATATGCTTCTCTCATACCGGGGGGAAAAATAAAGAGTTAGTTTTGCCATAAGTCCCCATAAAAGTATATTTTACTTTTGTTGTTGATACTGAATTCAGTTTGTTTTTTATTTTTGTTACAATAGGTTGGAAAGAGTACTTTTCAGTAATTCTTAGCTTTTACATCCAAAATGATGAGGTCAAATTGGACCGGTTGGGTAATGGTCAAAATGCATTAGTTTTCAAAGTGTGGTTAAAACAAGTTGGGCCAACTTGCAAACACATATCTGAACTTTTTTAAGTACATAATATACTAAAAGTAAATGCAATTATGTATATTTGAATAAACTTCGGATGTCTTTCAACTTATATGACTCATTCGATTATTGTCTACTTAACCATTTGACCCGTTAGAGATAAGACATAACCTACAGCGACCCATTTACAAATGAATGCTTGTAAGGAGTATATCAAGTAATTTTTTATGTGATTATGATGAAATCACTTGTACATCAGATTTCTTAAAGCTACGGATAAAATTGGGGAAGATGCATCTTGCTGTCTCGTGATAGAAGATTCTCTATAAGTGAAATTATGGTCTTTTTCACTTTTGTTAAGTTCGTGTTTATATCTTGTTTCTAGATCTTAATAATTTTATAATTTTATCAAGTTTGCATTTCATAATATTATAGGTAAAACATTCTACTCCAACAATGCGACGTTCTCTATTTTGGGTTTTACAAAAAATGGAAACTTTTCCATTGTTGCAATTTATTTTGGGTAAAAGGGCTTCACCCTGGCAAAATATATTTGTTGCAATTTACCATTTGCCTTTGTAGGAATCACTTCATTATATTAGTTGGACTGATAGTGAATATGGTTATTACAAATTTTGTGAAGACTTGTGGATATGAATTTTGTGGATATAAATTTTCCATTGACCCAAAGTCACAAGGACTTCCAAGCCATTATTTGAACCCATCTTTACACTTTGTATTTCAATACTAATAAAAATGGCGAATCACTGGTCTTTGTTAATCCTTCTCGTTTTAAATCTATATTTTGTTTCAAACATAAATACTTGTTTGTGTGCTCCAAATATCACGGCAGTTTGCTCTAAGCAAGAGCGATTAGCTCTACTTAAGTTCAGAAGCAGTGTCTACGATGCCACTAATTATATGTTGTCATCATGGGTTGGTTATGACTGTTGCCAGTGGGAAAGAGTCCACTGCGACAAAGTAACTGGGAAAGTTGAAAGCCTTCATCTCAGAGGAAGTGAAGAAGACATTAGTGATGAATGGTTAGTTGGTAACGAGGTGAGCTCTTCTTTACGACACTTGAGGAATCTAAAATTCTTGGACTTGAGTGGTAATGATTTTCGAGGAAGCCGGATCCCTGAATTCATTGGATCCTTCAAACAGCTGATGTCAATTTTGCTGGTATTATTCCTCCTCACATTGGAAATCTTTCAAATTTAATAGTTCTTGATCTCAGCACATACAGTTACAACACGCTGATGTCAGATGATATGTCATGGATGTCTGGCCTTTCATTACTCAAGTATCTTGACTTGAGTAATCTAAATTTTAGTAAGGCTCAAAACCGTGACATGGTGTTGTACATGATGCCGTCCTTAGTAAACTTAAGTTTGTCAGGATGTGGGCTTACGAATGCTGATCTTGGTACTCTTAGTAATTCGAGTACAACACTTGCCAACATTAAGCATCTAGATCTTGGCAACAATAATTTCAAAGGTCAATTTCCAGGCTTTTTTCAGAACATGACATCCCTAGAATTCCTAGACCTTTCATACTTCAATTTTAGTCTTTCATGGAATTCTACAAACTTTCTAAACACGATCCATTATTTTCCAAAGATGCGTTTGTCACATTGTGGGCTCCAAAACACGCATCTATCTCCCAATCATCTTAATTTCACCGCAATTTCTATCATCCAACACCTGGATCTTAGCTCGAACCTAATTGAAGGCGGATTTCCATCTGCTTTAACAAACATGAGTTCTCTATTATCCCTTGACCTTTCATCAAACATGTTGAATTCATCGGTTCCTATCATGCCTAACCTTTTATGGCTTGATCTCTCGTTGAACAACTTTGAGCATATTGAGGCTCTTGGAGTCTGGAGACAGTGTCACTTGAAAGAACTTGACCTTTCTGATAATCTCTTGAACGGTTCAATCCCAGAATCCTTTGGAAGTTTAACTGCTTTAATAAAATTGGATCTTTCTGGTAACAAGCTAACAGGTCCAATCCCTGAATCTCTGGGAAGATTAAGATTATTGGAAGAGTTGCATCTTTCTGGTAACCAGCTAACAGGTCCAATCCCTGAATCTCTGGGAAGATTAAGATTACTGGAAGAGTTGCGTCTTTCTAGTAATCTCTTGAATGGTTCAATCCCAGAATCCTTTGGAAGTTTAACTGCTTTAATAAAATTGGGTCTTTCTGGTAACCAGTTAACTGGTCACGTCCCAACATCTCTAGGAAGACTTGTTTCATTGAGGGAGTTTTATGTGTATTCAAACTCGTTAAATGGAGTAATTACTGAAGCCCACTTTGCAAAGCTTTCAATGTTGAAGCACCTGGATGTCGCTTTTAACAATAAGTTGACATTCAATGTTTCACATGAGTGGAAACCTCCATTTCAATTGGAAACTGCTGATCTCAGTTCCAGCAAGATTATAAATGGATATCCACAGTGGCTCCGATCACAAAAGAAACTAAGAATTTTAAGGTTGTCTAATGCTAGCATTACAGGACCTTTGCCGACATGGTTGCGGAAGATGCCTGTTATTTCTGTCTTCGATCTCTCTCACAATAAACTCAGCGGACCTTTAACAAACCTTCCTAATGAACGAACTGTTGGTGTTTCAGAAGCTCATCCTAAAGCACTATTACTGCATGATAACCTTTTCAATGAGTCGATTCCTATTTCATTGTGTAGATGGATTGATTTGGAAAGTCTTGATCTTTCCAGAAATAGGTTAACTGGGAGAATTCCTGAATGTCTTGGGAATATGCGAAACTTGTATGCCATGCAATTTAGCTCAAATCAATTATCTGGTGTCATTCCAAGTTCTATATTACCACAATCATCAAAGTTAGCGTGGCTAAACTTGAACGACAATCATTTCACAGGTGAGCTTCCTCGAGAATTGGGGAATTTACAAGAATTGAGTATATTAAATTTGGGTGATAATGGGTTTTCTGGGAACATACCCGAATGGATTGGAGAAAACTTAACAAATTTGATAGTTTTCAGGCTACACAACAATAACTTCACTGGAAGTATTCCTCGATCTTTGTGCAATAATTCAAAACTTCAAGTTTTGGATGTGGCACACAACAACTTAATGGGTCCCATCCCTCATTGTCTAGGAAACTTGAATGGTATGAAGACCGGTAGCTCTTTTGAAAACTATTCTGGAAGTTACGGGTATGAAGAAAATCTGATTCAGGTGATGAAAGGTGTCTCTCTTGAATATACAACAACATTCATATATGTCATAAACATGGACCTTTCAAGCAATAACCTTTCCGGAGAAATACATGCCGAGCTTATGTCACTTTCCGCATTAGATGGTCTCAATTTGTCTAATAATCATCTCAACGGCAGCATTCCAGACAGCATTGGAAACATGAAGGCGTTAAACTCTCTTGATTTCTCGGGAAACCAGTTGACCGGTCCGATCCCTCCAAGTATTGCAGCTTTGAATTTTTTGAGCTATTTGAATTTGTCACACAACAACTTGTCCGGACGAATTCCAACAGGAAATCAATTGCAGACCCTTACGGATCCATCAATATATGTCGGGAACAGAGACCTATGTGGTGCTCCATTACAAAAGAATTGCTCCAATAATGAAGACCAAACAACAACGCACAAAAACATCAAAGCGGCCAATCATAAATCAAACAAGGTATGGTTCTATATGGACATAATGTGCGGTTTTGCAACAGGGTTTTGGGGTGTTATTGGACTTTTGTTGCTCAAAACAGATTGGAGACACAAGCTTTTTAGGTTTGCTGAGGAAACCGTGGACAAGATATACGTCGCAGTGGTGCTAAGAGTTGACAAGATGAAGAGAGGAAGAGAATCCGCATAGGTCATCTGGAATGCAAGTCATACCGGGTCATATATATATTATTACGTGTTATTTTGTCTTTTAAATATATTGTCCTTATTAATATTGTGTTCATGATTTACTTTATATTTTGTAAGGCATTTTCATATGGTGCTTTTGATAAAGACATATTCAAATGTATTAGATCATGTGCTATATGTTAGTTTTGTTTATGACCAGTAGGGTGTGGATAATCAATGATATCGGATATCACTGAAATCGTGTAATCACTTTCGATAAAACTATTCGACCCTAATATCCGGGTTACACGAATCTCTATATGTGATAAGACCAAGTGTTATGTTCTTATTTTTGGCAAAAGGCAAGAAACACTTTCGCATTCAAGTGTTTAGTTTTATGAGTCCTTCCATGCAAAATATGATTGCTTTGCTAGTCTCACGTTCGAACCCGTAAGAGCTGTTAAGGGGATACTACTAGTTTGGGGTTTAGACTTTAGTCGCGTTGGGACAAAACCCACTATGGTTCAAACCACAGTGATGACTCTTGATAAATTATGTCAAACAAAACTTGTGTTACTTTGTATGTTTTGGTTGGTATGTGGTATGTTGGTTTGCGTTGCCAGTTAAAACATGGATAGTATCCTGAGCGAGTCGTGTGACTGCGGCATCAAACCCAACCAACAGTCCATATGCAAGTCCAACGTTCGAGTCATGTTGCGAGGTCGAGGTTGTCTACTCAAGCTCGAAATGTGAACACTTGATTTTACTCCTTTTGTATCAAAATCTCACCAACTGTTATAAATTTTTGGATATGAATTGGGTCAGTGTGTGTGGCTAGGTCGAGGCCCAAGAGCCCACTAAAAAAAGGGTGTGTTTGTTTTATACGGGGCCAAAGCCCATTAAGTCTAGGTGTGTTTGTTTGGGCCAAAGCCCACTAAGATACAGGGTACACTTAGTATAAATATTCATCAATTTGGTCCGCGACTTGACTTCCGACTCATTTCACTTGACACAAGTTTCGCGACGTAAATTATAACGAGTTCCTAAAATCTACTATATAATCAAAACTATACATATTCGACCCATATAACTATAAGCTATAAAATACATTTAAGACTTATAAAAACTAGTTTAAACTAAAATTATAAGTTTTAAGCTTACTTGTAAGATTATTGATTTATATCGCCTATTTTAACTTATATATAACATGATATAGTTTATAAAAAACTTACTTAACTTTTATAGATTATAAAACGATTTGATGGTTTATGGAAATAAATGAAAGCCTATCTCTTTTATAGTGATCAGACAATGATCCATAGCATTTGTTTGTATTCCAGAAATATTGTAACTGTATATTAGATGCTTCCTGAATATAACCACATAAACACTTAGCATGCTTGCAATTACTCAGGTCCATAAAAACGACATAAACCCTTTGCATGCTCGCTAATTACTCAGGTGCAACTCTCTGCATACTCGCAATTACTCATGCTATTAATCACTCAATCTCACGACTTTACTCTACAAATGTTGTCATGAATACTACACAATGAATGATGTGAATGAATCTTATTGTATAACAGATGATAAAAAGAGGCCTTGTAAATTTTGGGGTGTTGTAAGCATGTGTTGGTTCACCAAGGAAACCAAGAAATGCTATGCTTTTGGTTGCTCTCTCATATTGTCATGATGCAACTCTCGTATATTGTTTAGAATGGAACAATGCGAATGTTTCTATAGACTGGTATAAAAACATGTTCTCCTTTTAGAAGTAACAACAAGAAAGTTTTTATACTAACTCATTACTATAGTTCACAAATATCAGGATGCATTGAGAGATGATAAAGTGTTATAGCACATAAAATGCTTGCACCTTATCTTCTTAAAATGCATCATGACACTTACAACTTTAAAATGTTCCACTTAAAAATTTAAGGGTGAAGGCTAAGAATACGTAACAAACTTTCTCAAATATACCGAAGTACGTAACATACAAATTTTATTATTTTTGTACGTAATATACTTTCAAATTTGGAACAATGTACGTAATATGACCGGTAACTAACAAGTTACCAGGTCAAAATGTTTGAAAAATGACATAAATGGTCCCTGTGGCTTGCGTTGACTTTCACAGGTCATCCATTGACTGCATTTTTGGTTAAAAAAGTTTCAGTAATAGTCCTTATGGTCATTGGCTATTAAATTTAGTCATTTTGTTCCGTTTTTATCCGTTTTTCTTACGTTTTGTCCGTTTTTATCGGTTTTCGTCCGTTTTTCTTACATTTTTCTTATTTTTTGTCCGTTTTTCTTACGTTTTGTCCGTTTTATCGGTTTCATCAGTTTTTCTTATATTTTTCTTAACTTTTTGTCCGTTTTTCTTACATTTTGTCTGTTTTCTTTTGTTTTTGCCAGTTTTCATCCGTTTTTGTCCGTTGTTCTTACGTTTTGTCCGTTTTCCTTATGTTTTTATCAGTTTTTGTCTGTTTTCTTACGTTTTGGTACTATTTAAACATATTGAAAATTTATTCCAAAAAGAAAAAAAAATTCCAAAAAAAAAATTGGAATTTTTTCGCAATTGAAAAAAAAAATCCAAAAAAATTTTGAAAAAAAGGAAAAAAATATTTCGGAAAAAAAATAAAAATTTTCAAATTTCAAAAAAATTTTGAATAAAAAATTTCAAAAAAACTGAATAAAAAAAATTATTTTTCAAATATATTTTTTTTTTAAATCTTTTAAAAAAAATTCAATAAAAATTTTGGAAAAAATTTCCAATTCCGACATAATGAAAATTTTGAAAAAAAAAAAAAAAAAAAAAAAAACTTTTCAAGATTTTTAAAATTTTGAAAATTTCAAATTTTTAAGATTTAAAGAAAATATGTTTTAAAAAATATATTTTTTGAAGATTTTTTATAAAAATTTGAAAAATATTTTTCAATATTATTTTTTAAAAAAAAATTGGAATTTTTTTTTCAAATTTGGGAAAAAAATTCCATTTTTTTTTTTGGAAAATTTTTTTCCAATTTTTTTTTTCTTTTTGGAATAAATTTTCAATATGTTTAAAGAGTACAAAAACGTAAGAAAACCGGACAAAACGTAAGAAAAACAGACAAAAACTGATAAAAACATAAGGAAAACGGACAAAACGTAAGAACAACGGACAAAAACGGATGAAAACTGGCAAAAACGAAAGAAAACAGACAAAACGTAAGAAAAACGGATGAAAACCGATAAAAACGAACAAACCGTAAGAAAAACGGACAAAACGGAACAAAATGACTAAATCTAAAAGCCAATGACCATAAGGACTATTACTGAAACTTTTTTAACCAAAAATAAAGTCAATGGATGACCTGTGAAAGTCAACGCAAGCCACAGGGACCATTTATGTCATTTTTCAAACTTTTTGACCTGGTAACTTGTTAGTTACCGGTCATATTACGTACATTATTCCAAATTTGAAAGTATATTACGTACATAAATAATAAAATTTGTATGTTACGTACTTCGGTATATTTGAGAAAGTTTGTTACGTATTCTCAGCCTTCACCCAAAATTTAAATCAGCTAGGAAGGTGATTTTATAGCATCTCTTCCTTAGCAGTTTTGTCTCCACCGGACAAACAAACATATTCAAGTTTTCTTGCTTACTTTTACTTCATATTGAATGAATTAAGGTAAATTTGATGTAAGATGTGGATGTTTGTTGTGGTGTTGAGATGGCAAGAGCATACTGTTATAGCGGTTACAACGATTATATAGCTTGCGTAGATCACTATATAGTGATTATATATCTAAGAAGACCAAGCTCATTGATATGTAAGGGATGTGTATAATGCACTTTTGAAGTTATTAATGAATTTTAAAGTAGCATCAAATAATGTTGGACAACAGTTATTTTTGCTAAAAGTACGTTAATAAGATTGTTACGCTGTATATTAAGGACAATCAATACTATACAGGCAAACCAAAGAGATTGAATGAAAATGCTCGTTCGCCAAGACGAGTAAATGAAAATGCTCATAACCTAATTTCAGAGTCGTGATGCGGAGTAACTTACACTGCATTCTAGCTTTTTACACTAAGTATCAAATATGGCTTAGAAATATTAGAATTCACTTTTGATGTACAGATATTTTAACGCCTAATAAAAAAGGCTTAACACTCTTTCAATAAAAACAATTTGTAACATTTAAATTTAAAACTACATTTTAAGGTTTCGTCTCAACCTTTCGAAAATGAAAGCACCTTCTGATACAAACGAGCCCACTACACAGGAAGCCCAACAGCTGCTCAGGCCCAAGCGCACCATCAAGATACCCGTCCGCTACTTAGAATAGAGCCAAATCAAAGCAGTTACCAGTTGTTTACCACTTCTCCTCAAATTAAGCATGCATTCACGTAGTAGGAAACACATTGGCATTTTCCCAGGATGTCTTTTTCTTTGTGTTTCATGTCCACTTAGACTAGGCTGCATTTTCTCTTTCTCATTAGTATTTAAATGCATTGTATTTGGATTATGATATATACCAGAAAATTGCTCCAAAGTGTTCTTTCTCTTCTTAGCTTCTTGGAAGACTAACCCACCTCAAATCGGGTCATAACATTTGGTGCTTTCATTATCGATCTCACCATGCCTCCACGTAAAGACACATCTAACGACGATCAACAACCAAGTTTACAAGACCAAATAACCGCCCTAAACACAAAATTTGATGCCCTCATGACACACCTCCTCCAAAACCCACCACCACCCCCACCCCCACCACCACCGCCACCACCACCACATACCCAACCACGACCACCAAAAATATTTCTCCCAAATTTCGACGGCTCAAACCCGTTAGATTGGATCTTCCAAGCCAACAATTACTTTGAGTATTACTCCATCTTACCCACCCAACGTGTTACCCTCACTGCTTTTTACTTTACTGGCGACGCGCTAAGTTGGTACAAACATCTTTCGCATAACCGCTTGCTTGGTACTTGGGAAGAATTTTCACGAGCACTCCAACTCCATTTTGGACCTTCTACATATGAAAACCACCAGGCCACACTATTTAAACTAAAACAAACTTCCACCGTTTCAGCCTATCAAACCGAGTTCGAGAAAATTAGCAACTTTGTCATTGGTCTTTCGCCAGAAGCCTTACTAAACTGTTTTATCTCGGGTCTTCGTGCCGATATCCAAAATGAAATAGCCATCCACCACCCAACATCCCTCCAACTAGCCTACGGACTCGCCAAACTAATCGAAGACAAGATAAACATGGGCAAGCCACGTTTCCCCACAAACCGCTCCTACCAGAACCCATCTTCATCACCAATTTCACAACTGCCAAAACTTGCTTCGAATCCAGCAAAACCAACAGCACCACTATTCCCAGCCCCAACACCATCCACACCACCCTTACCCTTCACCCGACTGTCGCCAGAAGCACTGCAAAAGAGACGCGCTGAGGGCTTATGTTTCCGATGCCCGGAAAAATTCCACCCGGGTCACGTTTGTAGCCCACCCCAGTTCCTTCTTATAGCTGATAATGATACGGATAGTGACACCGAGCCGCGACCAGAGTTCAATATTACATATCTCGAAGCTCCACTCCATGCCACCACAGCCCCGCTGGACCAAACCAACCCACATAACCCACACTTCCTTTCCCTATCGGATGCGGCGTATTTTGGATTGCATTCACAACGAGCAATTCGAGTTACAGGTTACATCCACGGACAACCTGTTACTATACTCGTAGATTGTGGGAGCACTCATAACATCATCCAACCAAGAATTGCATCCCTGTTACCCATCACACCCACCAATATTAAACCTTTTCCAGTCATGGTTGGCAGTGGCCAATTTCTAGAATGCAAGGCTCTTTTACCCACCACCCCTTTGGAAGTTAACAAAACCCAATTCCATGTACCCCTGTTTATTATCGATGTAGCAGGAGCCGACGTTATTCTTGGCCTTGCATGGTTAAGCTCACTGGGACCCATCCTAGCCGACTTCTCCATCCCTCAATTGTCCTTCACTGTTAAGGGAAAACAATGCACCATCTGAGGTGAGCCGTTAGCCGTACCCGTCACCCCAGCTCAATCAATTCGCTTATCCGAAAGAACTCCGTAGCTTCCCTACACACCATGATCTTCCACCATCAACCTTCCCCAACAACTACAATCAACACCACAAACCACCCATACACCACCATCAGTGCCTTACTTACTCAATACAGCCCTCTTTTTGAACCACCACACGGACTTCCCCCTAATCGCCCTCACGATCACCACATACCCCTACTACCAAACACCAAACCAGTCAACGTAAAACCCTACCGCTACCCTCATTACCAAAAGGAGATAATGACAAATCTCATCAAAGAAATGCTCCAAGACGGAGTGATACAACCGAGCCAAAGCCCATTCTCTTCCCCGGTTTTATTAGTTCAAAAGAAGGATGGAACGTGGCGATTCTGCGTCGATTACCGAGCCCTAAATGCTGTCACCATCAAGGATCGATTTCCGATACCCACAGTTGACGAACTACTCGACGAGTTACACGGCGCAACAATTTTCTCCAAGATCGATCTTCGAGCAGGGTATCATCAGATTCGGGTATCCCCAAACGATATACACAAAACGGCATTCCGAACCATAGACGGCCATTACGAATTCCGTGTAATGCCTTTTGGCCTCACAAACGCTCCTTCAACATTCCAGTCCGCTATGAACGATCTCTTTCGGCCAGTTTTGAGAAAATTCGTACTTGTTTTCTTCGATGATATATTGGTATACAGTGATTCGCTGGAGACACATTACGGCCACCTCCGTTTTGTATTCCAAACCCTTGTGGATAACAACTTTCACGCCAAGGCCTCCAAATGTTTGTTCGCTGCAACATCAATTCCCTTTTTGGGCCATATCATCTCAGCCAAAGGTGTGCAAGCTGACCCGGATAAATTAAAAGCAATCCAGGAATGGCCCACTCCAACAACGTTCACAACCCTTAGAGCTTTTTTAGGGTTAACGGGGTATTATAGAAGATTTGTGCCGACGTACGCTCACATAGCCTCCCCCTTGACGGACATACTGAAAAAGTCAGTTTTCGCATGGCACGATGCCGCTGCCAATGCTTTCCAAAGTCTCAAGAAAGCGATGTCTCAACTAATTACCTTAGCCTTACCCAACTTCACCAAGCCTTTCGATCTCACAACAGATGCTTCGGGCGTTGCAATTGGAGCAGTACTATCGCAACACGACAGACCCATCTCATTCTTTAGCAAGAAACTATGTGATAGAATGCAAGGTAACTCCACCTACATCCGTGAATTATACGCAATTACAGAAGCAATCAAAAAATGGCGCCAATACCTCTTGGGACGCAAGTTCAGAGTATACACCGATCACCACAGTTTGAAACATCTCTTGACACAAACAATCCAAACCCCTGAACAACACAAGTGGTTAACAAAGCTATTGGGTTACGACTTCGAGCTACACTACAAACCCGGCAAGGAAAATCTGGTTGCGGATGCCCTAAGCCGACCGGAACCTGCCACAATCATGGCTATTTCAAACCCAACAGCTACATGGCTAGATGACCTTCGAGACTATTACCGGGAGAATTCCGAGGGGCAGAAGTTGATTCAACAATTGGAGCAAAACCCTCGATCACTACCACAACACACACATCACGGTGGATTGGTCTATGTCCAAGGCCGCCTTTTTATACCTAACATTCCCCATCTTCGTCTTTTACTTTTGCAGGAATTTCACAACTCAACGCTAGGAGGGCATTCGGGAATCCAAGCGACTTTTAGACGCATGTTGCCATCATTTTACTGGCCTTCTCTCAAACAAGATGTCACCGATTTCATCAAGAAGTGCTCCATTTGTCAATCCACCAAATACCCCACACACAAATCCTACGGGTTACTCCAACCACTCCCGATCCCATCACAACCTTGGTGCGACATAACAATGGACTTCATCACCCACCTTCCACCTTCCAACGGGAAAACGGCCATTTGGGTCATAGTCGATCGTCTTTCGAAATTTGCCCACTTTATTTCCTTACCCACTAAATACACAGCCACCTCACTAGCCTCTACATTCCTCAAAGATATATACCGGCTCCATGGCTTACCCACTTCCATCACATCCGATCGAGACCCCATCTTTTTGAGCCATTTTTGGACCCAATTATTCAAACAATTGGGCACCAAACTACGCCACTCAAGTGCTTACCACCCACAGACCGATGGCCAAACTGAAGTTGTCAATCGTTGCCTCGAATCTTACCTCCGTCCATTCGTTCACGATGAACCACACACATGGAATCGATACCTTTATTTAGCAGAATTTTGGTACAACACCACCTTCCACTCTTCCATTCAAATGACCCCCTTCAAAGCTATGTACGGACGTGACGCAACAACCATTCACGAGTACAAACCAGGCACCAACCAAACTGCTTCAATTGATGCATCATTACTGGAACACCAACGCCTGATAACACTTCTGAAAATAGCACTGGAAAAAACCCGAAAACGCATGATCAAACAGGCCAACAAGAGCAGAATGGAAAAACAGTTTCAAGTGGGCGACCTTGTCTACCTTCGCCTTCGTAACTATCGTCAAACATCAGTCCAATCCAGAGAAAATCAGAAGCTTTCGAAACGCTTTTTTGGACCTTATCGCATTTTAGAGAAGATTGGACTTGTGGCTTATCGATTATAGCTACCAACTGCATCTCGAGTGCATCCGTATTCCATGTATCACTACTCAAAGAAAGTCATGAGCAATCAGTTTCGAATGAGTTCCCGAGCGAATGGCTAACAGATGCCCCATCTTATGAACCACAACCAGAGAGTGTCCTTCAAAAACGGAAAGCGGGAATCGATACAGAGCTACTAATCAAATGGAACAACCATGATATATCAGAAGCTACCTGGGAGAAACTACAAGAAATTACAACTCGTTTTCCAGATTTTATCGGACACGAGGACGAGTCCGCTTTGGAGCAGGAGGGAATTGATACAAACGAGCCCACTACACAGGAAGCCCAACAGCTGCTCAGGCCCAAGCGCACCATCAAGATACCCGTCCGCTACTTAGAATAGAGCCAAATCAAAGCAGTTACCAGTTGTTTACCACTTCTCCTCAAATTAAGCATGCATTCACGTAGTAGGAAACACATTGGCATTTTCCCAGGATGTCTTTTTCTTTGTGTTTCATGTCCACTTAGACTAGGCTGCATTTTCTCTTTCTCATTAGTATTTAAATGCATTGTATTTGGATTATGATATATACCAGAAAATTGCTCCAAAGTGTTCTTTCTCTTCTTAGCTTCTTGGAAGACTAACCCACCTCAAATCGGGTCATAACACCTTCCCTAAGAGAAACTTTAAGTTACAGTGCAACCCAAGCACCCTTAGAGATGGAGCATGCATTATCAAAAAGTTAAAGACAAAACTATTCATTAGAACAATTTCAGTATAGTTTTACATTTTCTCATACGAACAAATACCAAGCTGTTGTTATAGCATCTTCACCTTGACAGTTTTTACTACACCAGTCGATGTGGGACAACAATTTTGCTATTTGTTTTTTACTTCTTTAATTTTGTTTTTTGTATTTTGTACAAAAGTTCATTTACTTTTTACTAAAAAGGTTCATTTGTATTATTTCTCACCCAGTAATCCAGTATTACTACTGTGATTGAATTAATAAGTTGGTTCTAACCATCAAAAGCTATTAGCATACGTGTCCAACTCGTCGAAAGGCGAAACTTTTACATTAGCTTGCAGATATTAGTCATTCATCTTGGCAAAAAAAGGTATGCAAGAATCAAGATTACATCTTATTCGTGTATGCATCTCGATGTTAAATGAATTGTGATTGGTTGCATGGAAAGAGTATGCAACTTTTGACCAACCAATTGTTGACCAGCCTACTATTGGTGGGTTTGAATTAGTAGCCTCATTTTGGACGGTGGAATTAGAAGGAATTGCAGGCGCCTACATCTGCATGAGAAATATTGGAAAGTCAGGCGCCTACTTCTTTGCTGTATATTGAGTTGTTTCCCATTGAATAGTGTTGGTTTACAAACACTATAAATAGATGCATATGTTTGCTCAGTTATGCATCTCATTCATTCCAAAGTGTACCAAGTACAAGTCTCCTGGGTCTATAAGTTTATTAGAGAGTTTGTGTAATATTTCCTAATTACAAAAGATTACTCTAATCTTTGTAATTAGAGAAAATGTGTAACTCCTAATTTCCATTGAAACGTATCTTTCCTTGCCCGTGGTTTTTACCCTATTGGGGTTTTCCACGTAAAATCCGTGTGTCATCTTTTATTATATTTCTTATTTTAGTTGCGGTTTTGCTTCAATCCGGTATCGCTTTTCTCAACACTCGACTCATATGTAAGAATGCATCCAAAGTATAATCTTCAAGTAACAAAAGAGTCTTCATTCGGCAAGATTCATCTATATAAAGATGCCAATGTATTACATGAGACTTGTAAAATATACCACACGACTCTTTACCTACTATAAGTAACACGTATTTTACATGAGCACCACACGACACTACCAACAATAAATATCGCCATCCTGAAATGGCCTATTTTTTTTTCTTTTTCAGATCAGTGTTTTCGTTGCATTGGCGTTATGCCTTAGTGACATATCTGAACACTCGAAACTTGGGCCTAATATTCCCCGGCAACTTCTTGTAATCCATGGTCATAGTTTCCATCTCGTGAAGATATTTGGCAGAGTTTCTCATACTATCCCGCTATTTCTATCATGACCGCCTTGTACAATCATTAGACTTGGGGCCGCTCCAAATGCTTGTCATCAATCAAAACTTTTGCCTAACTAGACAATACAAAAAATTTCTAATGGGTGTAACAGAATTTCGGTAAGCTGGGCCTGTTTTGCAATGGTGGTAGAAAACTAAAAGTCGTGGATGCATACATTTGATGTTCAAATGGTCATATGTTGTGGACTGTTATATATTTGAATGTGATATCATATTACTAGCATTAGGTCATGTGTTTCTACTGTAGAGTGCCTTACAAGCCAGAATTCCTAGCTCATCAACCATGTAAGTTAGGAGCATCAATGGACTGACCATAAGCTATCTTTGAGATAATGGATTATAAATAAAGTAGCATCTAAAGATTAATAGTACATCCATAAGAAGCTTTTGGCACCAAGTCAAGACAAAAGGTTCACAAATAGACTATCTAAGTTTATAGACATCTTAAAATTTTTGAATAATAATTATATAGTTTACAAATATTATGGGTGTTAAAAAAAACTAGAGATATATTAACGCATCTTGCTTTATATCTCTCCAGCTACCAATGTGGGACAAGCATCTTGCTTTTCTTAACCGGATTAATGAGATGTTTAAGAATGAATATATAACATATTTTTTACACCTTAAAAGTTAGGAAAAGTATATACCAATGCTTTCAAAAATAAGTCATTAGTAATCTCGATAACAAAAATATATGAATTTTTGTAAAACTAAGAACAAATAGCACCGATGTTTGAAAACAAATGATTTGATTTTGAAGTACATCCTTATTCTTTAAGATCTCAAGTCAGGTAGATGGGTCGAACCATCAAATTTATTTGCATATGTGTCCAACTCATCGAAAGTTGAAACCTTTCCATGGGTTATCTTGCCAAATATTAGTCAATCATCTTGGCCAATTGGTTACTTCGGCTTTACTCATGTTATAGATAATGTATAATTAAGTAGCATAAAATAATTCTTGACAAAAGTTGCTTTTAAACGAGGTGTTTCTACATTAAGTGGTGGGGAGAGAGATATTTATATTCGGGAATCCACTATAATAGTTTATGAAGAGGTTTATAAAGTTATGAAAATGTCTAAGAATTTGTAAACCATAGTGAACATATATCAAGCTTATGTGGTATGAACAAGTCTAAAATATTAAACCTTTTCATAATTAATGTATTTGAATTATGTGAGATGTGTATAAAACTTGAAAAGATTTATACATAGTGAGGAAAGATTTAGAAACAAAAAATATTTTAAATTAATGTCAAAACACAATTATAAACCTTTAAAAAGGTTTACCATAGTGGATGCCCTTAGTCACTTATTCAAGAAGAGAGATTTTTATGGGTCTTCTCAGTAAGGCCAGACGGAGTGGGCGTGAGAACCCCCTCCGTGACCACCCTATCACTCGGCACACCCAAAACAACAAACATAGGTCACGACAATTTTGAACACTTATGGTGACCGGCTCACTATGGTGACTTGTAAAAATTGTAGGCTCGTTTTCGAAAAATAAATATGTTTTATTTGTTTTGTGAGTGTGTGTGGGATATGTAGTGGGGTGTATTTGTATAAAGTGTGTATATTTTAATGAAAGGTGACGGGAGGGTAACCAAAATAGATGAATGGTGAGAGGGAGTGATGGGAAGGGAGAGGAGAGAAAAAATTGATGTGACGCTGATGTGAACAGTAACCCAGTCACCACCACTCCCTTTAGCCTATGATGAATAAGGTTTTGGGCTCACTCAATAATTGAAAAAGAAACACCCCTTTAACACTGTATATTAAAACTAGCAAAAATGATTGGAAGCCTTAAGAGAACATGAGTTTTTCGCTTTTCTTGGTGATGCCTTGATACAAGAGCCTCCGTGGTTCATGGGTGAACACATGTAGGGTGTTTGTATGTATAGGAAATGTTGCCAAGTTAGAGTTTTCTCCGTGGTTTGCCTAGTGTTAGTCACAAAATGCTAGACTAGATGAATTGGTGATTGAACGCTGGTTTATGCAGCTGTTTGTATGGTTTCTTCATGCTACTTTTTTAACTATTATGGGCATGTCCATTCAGTTATAGTAGATTTGATTTTCATTATGTGTATGATTTGAGATTTAACATATACGTTCACCATTTTACCGAAAAAAATATGGATGAAAATATGGATGAAAAGACACAAATGCTCTCATATTTAACTGTCAAAGTTTTTTTTTTGGGTAAAAGGTCAAGATGACCCGAAAAATATTATTACTCCAAAAAACAATTAAGTATAAAGGATATGAGTGACATCTCATATCTCAGCCCATTACATGGGTAAACTTACATACTGCACTTCCAATTTTCAAAATAAAACAATAAACCACAACTCAAAGGAGAGAAACTACCAATATACGAACACCAGGACTACTTTTTACCACGCCCTTGGAGCTTAAAGTCATTTAATTAATGTGGGAGATCGTAGACGTGGCTCGTATAATCATCATAATCCTCATCATCTTCATGTTCATATCCACCACCTCCAGAGGCAAGAAAATTCGCCATCGGGTTATACTCTGAGAGTACTTGGTCATCATCATTGTCAGGAACAACAATTTCTCCCACTTTAGAGAACGAATTACTCCTTTTAGTGGGAGAAGCAAAAATAAAAGAAGAAGGCTGACCCACTTCCTGTTGCACACTAGAAACCACCGGTTGCTCCTTCATTTTATCACCCACCACAATCGGAGTTTGTGGTATACTACCAGTCTGTTGAGACCCCTCCTTATCAGCAGCCATTGAAGGACTAGGCTCAGGCGGAGTCCCTTAATTAGTAATAACATTAGCAGGCACAGTACTATCAGTATCAACCTTATTAAAAACTACAAATGCATTAGTGGTTGTAATTCCACGTGTGTTGTCTAAATCGACCACCTTTTTACGTGTACCATCCACCATCTTAGTCACTGTAGGAGCCTTTGATTGATACCGAACCTTAGGCCCAACATTCGGCTTAGTAAAACCACCTTTTCCCGGAGCATTTTGGCTACCATTCTTACCCGTCTGCTTACATTTGACAGCCTAAAATCCATCATCAGTCTTATGTGAAGGTTGTACAGTATGAGGGACATATTTAGGACAAGTGCCCCCAGTATGCCCAAAAATCTTGCAAGTATCACACCGAGGTGGTTTCCACTCATATTCAACCTGAATCGTTTCAATAGAAAACCCCTGATTATCAAGTAAGGGAATGGCCACAGTAAGACTCTCTTTGAGAGACTCATCTGCCTTAACTTCAATTAGACAGCAAGCAAAGCTACTACGGCCTCAAGATTCAAAGCACATTTGGCTAGTATAAAAGTCTAACATCTTAGCGTACCAATCAATGTGGCTAGGAGACTAAGTCCATCTTCGGAAAACATAGCAATGGGAACCTCATGGAATTTAACCCACACCGGAATGTTGGTCAAATCCTCTTTAAGCAAATTGGTGTTGACAGTCCAATTTTTAAGAATAATAGGAACATTACGGATCATCCACGGACCATTTTCAAGAACATCATCAACACCTTTCCTAGTAGCAACCTTGAATAAAAAGAACCCGTTAGCATTCATCATGATCTTTGAAGACCATACTTACCCCAAGCGTACGTACATAATAGTCCACCACTGGGAAGGTAACCCGTTTACCTAGAAGGTAACCATACAAGGTATAATCAAAACGAGAATTTACCTCTTCGATCACTTTCATAGGGACAGTAAGATCCACGCCATCCACCTTATTACTACATTCCAACCGACGAACATTAGCTTTAGTCTTGATAGAAGCATTAGCCATAACATTGACATAAGACATTGGACCACTTTGGGGTAGATTAGTATCATCCCAAGACACACTCAGATTCACTTTATCCACCTGATCAGATTCTTGAGATTGACCCACATCACAAGTAGAGGGTTTAGTAGAACAAGTAGCATTCATACCAGACTTATCATGATCACCCGGTTGTTGATGCTGATAACCAATATTCCTAAGCATATCCTCCAACTCCTTCTGAGACTACGACACCATTGGATAACCATGTGGAGTAGCCCCAATGGAAGTTGTCGAATCCACTAACCCAGCTGGTTTTAATGGTATCCCGTCCTCACCCAATAAAACAAGCTTCCCCTCTAAATATTTTTGTTCAATGGCACGAATCTTCCGTAAAGTATCATGACCCTCTGGTGTGTCATGACTAGGGCTAGAAACAAGTGGAATTTAACTCCGAAATTTCCCAAGTCAGCTTCCATCAACCGATTCACACCAGAATCAAATTCACCCAATTCAACATCGTCCACCCTCTCCATTCAAACACAGAAAAACCAACCCTAATACGCAAACACGTTAACACAACGTACGAGAAACCCCTAGGAAACACTAGGGTTTTAATCCTTAAAGATGCTCGATCAATCCATGACCCAATAATTTGATTCAGATAATAAAAAGATGCATATAATAGATGCAGTTCGAAATCAAAATTAGCCCCTAAAAAACGATTTTAGATTACTAACAATACCTTAACTGATTTAAACCTACACGGTCCATAATAAAACCAAGATAAGTTATCAAGGAGATCAAAGGAGATCGAGTGGGAAAAACCGAATAGGGAAGCAGGGAGTTGAAGAAAATCGCCAGGAGAGGTTTTAGGGGTGAATCGGTTTTAGGGTTTAATATAATCCTTTAGTTAATATAGAATTGGACCAAACCTATTAAGGTTCGTTCAACTCAAACAGGATCTGAGACTTTTTAAACCAATAGACAAAAAACATTTTATTCGGGAAACCACAAGAACCAAAAATGTAATTAACTCATAATTTTATCTTAAGTACTAATGTATAAACATATATCACAAAACTTTAAAACTTACATTAATATTTAATAGACATATTAAGTCGTACAAGTTATTAAGGAAATAGTACGAACACTAAAAACACATTTTTTTTCTTCTTGGAATATTAAATTTGAGTTGATAATCTTTTAAAATAATAAAGCTAATATTTATCTATATTATATTATAAAGTATTTGAAACCTTTCAAAAAAAAAGTTTTAAATTATTAAGATACACTTACTTATTTGACAAGAGTTGCTTTTATAGGCTAAAATTGCATACATAAGGCTATAACGTTGTATATTAAAACTAGGGTTGTCCATGGTACTAGAATCGGACCGAACCGGAAGAATCGAGAACCGTAAATAAGGAAAATTTGAAATCGAGACCGTCCCATAATCTTCGGTTCGGTTCCGGTACGGTATTCGGTTTAGGTACCAGAATTTTAAGTAATTACCGACAAGAACCGAAGTGTCTTAAAAAGTTTATTTTTTTTTTGTTGTCGAGCATTCATAAAGGACATGCCATATCAATACAAACACACACAAAATGTCTCTAACAATGCAGATAATTCCAATAATTCCTTTTGTTCTTAATAACATAAACAAAAACATAAAATGTCAAAATATAAGTATATAATTATTCAAAAGTATTAAGAACATGCATTTGTGTTCAAAACCTCTAAAAACACTTAATTCTCACATCGATATTATAGTTTATCAATATAAGCGAAGTTGTCATATAAGAAAGTTTAATTGTTGATCTCATCATATCGTAACTTAGTATCACTATCTAATCAACTATTTTTTTATCATAACTAAAATGAAAATATATATAGAAAAAAGTATATTCATAGGTGAATGATGGTGATGATGATATTAGTAATTGTAAAACATTAAAACTAATAGTTTGACGTTATTTGAAATAGATTAAAGCTTAGGGTGTTTTAGGTTTTAGATTTTATTGTTACTGCTTGCTAACGGGTTAATTTTTTAATTATTATTATTATTTTTTCTTTCTTAGAAGGTTGTATGTAAACAATGTTTCAAACAAACCATGTAAAATTTCATCCTTTCAAAAGTATTGGTTCTTTCGGGAAAGTACCGGAACCGGACAGTTCCGACCCGAACCGTCCTAAAAACTGAAAATTTGAAATTTTAGGAACCAAGAACCGGACCAGGGTGCTAATATACGTTTAGTTCTAGTACGAATCGGTACGTTCCTCGGTTCTTTTGATTCGTCTATTTTTTTGACACCCCTAATTAAAACTAGACACTCAACACCAAGCAGACAACATGCTCCTAATTTTATAGTGTCCTAATTTTATAGTCACGATATGTGCTCAATGTACAGGTAATCAACTTGCACTGTATTATAAAGGGTTAATGGTCTAAAAAATATACAAACTTGTCACCTTTTACCATTGTGACAGTAAACTTTTAATTTTCCTATTAAAACAAAAAACTTTTTTAATGACTCTTATTGTAACCAAAAAACTTTCTTAATGACTCTTATTGTAACCAAAACTGACACGTGGCAACATTAATTAACCCTTAACCCAAAAAAATCATTTATACTCGTTTCATAATTCATATAGCATTAAAAACACAGATTATCATATTCATATAGCATTAAAAACTCAAATTTATAAAAGACTCGAAAAATTAGATGTAAAAAAGCAAATTAAAAATCGGAGTTATAAAAACTATAAAATAGAATCAGATTTATAAAAAATTCGGAATTATTAGAAACAAATCTCAAAAATCGAATCTATAAAAGTTAAAAATCAAATATCAGATCTAATAAATAACACTAAAAATCGGATTTTTCATATATTAAAAAAAAAATCTTCGGATTAAAGATTTAAAAAAGAAACTCATATTTATATGGAAAAAGACCCAAAATCTCATATTATATAACTCAAAACGGCAGCAGCAGCGGCAACAGCTGGTCGGCAAAAGCAGCGGCGTTTCGATGGCGTTTCTGATTAAAGATATAAATTCAGATATGACCTAAAAGATAAATAGTTAAAAAAAATAAAACTGGAAACATGTTGTGATGCCGGGCGTTTCGGTGGTGGTGGTCTTATTCGAGGGGTTTCAGGAAGTTGTAGATCTCGGTGGTGTTGGTGGTACGGCTCTCGATGGTGGAGAGTTATTTTCGGTGATAGTTTGGTTTCGGTAGTGAGGATCTATGGAAGTGAGGTTGGGCGATGGAGGGTCCGACGGTTGAGGGGTTCCGGCGGTGTACGGTTCCGGCGGTGAAAGGGGTCCAGCGTTTGAGGGTGTTGGCGATAAGGGGTGTTGGTGGTGAGAGATTTGGATTGTTGAAAAGAAGAGAGTGCTTTAGTTAATGTTGTATAAATGATTTTTTTGGGTTAAGGGTTAGTTAATGTTGTCACGTGTCAGTTTTGGTTACAATAAGAGTCATTAAGAAAGTTTTTTGGTTACAATAAGAGTCATTAAGAAAGTTTTTTGTTTTAATAGGAAAATTAAAAGTTTATTGTCACAATAGTAAAATGTGGCAAGTTTGTATATTTTTTGGACCATTAACCCTATTATAAATATTGCCACTATTGGAGAACCAAAGGTTCATCATTAAACTATCATAGTTCCTAAACAACATAAATAATTTTATCTAATAATTATATAGTTTATAAATATTATGAGTTCATTACTGGTGGGGAAATAATAAGCTTACCTCCATCAAAATAAACCCATATTATTTATAACTATAAAATTTACAATTTCTTCGGAAGTAGAAACAAGGTATTGTTACTGAAAATAAGCTCCCACTTACTTAAAGCATCTCCTCCTCAGTATTTTCTTCTCAGTCGATGTGGGACAAACAAATATTGTAGGAGTAATAACAAAGTGACCATCAATCCGTTTACACTTCACTTAGTGGAGATGGTTATGTTTGAACCATGTCCGATCAACTCATTCCTCATGCGCACCCCGAAAGAATTCTCTCTGACCGGTGGAAAGTGCCCGAGGGCATTCCCATGTGTTTGTGTGACGTGAGGTGGTCATGCGGCACAAAGTTATTGTGCTAGTTGGAACACACATCTGACGTTCATTATCAAGTTGTCTTACTCAATATTTTCTTAAAAAATGATCAAGGGATACACAATATCCTATTGACGAACAAAACTTTTGCCTAACTAGACAATACAATAAATTTCTAATGGCAAAGCAAAATGTGGCAAACCCTTTTGGAATGGTAATGAATCCTACAGCAGCTTGGGAATTGACGTGCTAATTCCATACCACTTTACGATCAACACTAACATTACAAACAAGAAACAAACTGTTATTTCGTATGAGGCTAATCATATTCATCGCATCTGCCCACTGAAAATAAAACAAGAGTATTAAACATAGTTTAGCCAAAATTTTACATTAAAGTACTAATGAGACCATAGATTAACGCCATTAACAAAACCATAGGGAGTAGTAGGCAAGTTCAAATTTCTAAGTGAGATCAGTAGATCTTCACTTCAGCGATGGTTGAGGCTCGAGGTAGCTCTAACAGCTTGGAAGCAAACATCAACTTCCCTTTTCCACCACCAGACGCTTGGAATGAGCCAGGATAGATATCAATCCTCTCTAGCGAAGGGGAGCAAGCAAGTATACACTTTATCAAGCATACTTCAGTCTTTGAACCTCTAAAGGATGATAACAAAACAGACCGTAGCTGCAGCTTCCTAATTTTGGTACAGTGTACCTCCAAACATTCAAGTGAAGATACAGGTGAAGGCTAGGATGCACGGAAACGCCGCCGGGATGCCGTATCACGTACCCGAAACGTCCCGGAAACGGGAAACGCCGGGAAACGTCGGGAAACGCCGGGAAAACGTCCCCGGAAAAACTGAAAACGTTTCTTCAATTGGGGTACTTCCATCTTTATCTAGAAAACGTTTGGGAAACGTTTCTTGCCCAAAAATTCACGTTTCTTATGGTAACTTGAAGCTTTTAAGAAAAAAAGTTGTTTTTAATGGTGAACATGAAGGAGGATTTATCGGAGAAGATGAAGAAGTGAAAGGACAAACTTTTGGCTAGTTTTGAAAGAGTCACGTGAGGGTGCAGAGTGAATATAAAAAGGTTGTACTTTTTCTTGATTTTTACCTTCTCATCCTTGACTTTTATATTTGATTTTGTACTTTTTAATTTATTAAATATGGTTTATAAACTTGCAATATAGTTTGTGGCACATTAAAATTGATATTGAATAATACAAATAATGTTTTAACTTTGAGCCTCATTATTAATCAAGTCTAATTAAGTTAGATTTTTAGCTTTTATAGTTTTTAATTGATGATTACGAATAATATCTAATTTGATTTTGAATGTTGTGTAATTTTTGTTGGAAAATAATTTGTCATATACTAAAATATTATAAAGCATATGACGCTTTCCTCGCCGTATCCGCTTTCGAAATTTTGAAAGTTGCTGCTTCCTGCACAATAAGATAAAATGCATTTACTCACTGTTACGATAAGCCTCTCGCAAATTTGGCGATCCCCAAATCATACCAAAAGCACATGATAGCATTTCGAACTTCCAAAATCTAAGTTGTATAATGCAAGAGTTTTGAGACAAGGAAATACAAGAGGGACCACTCACTACCACCAAATTAGTCATAAACAAGACAAAGCCACTTCATATATTTAAGCATTCATAAAGCTCTGCATATCTAGTTTGTAAATTGAATTTCAAAGAAACAAGTTAGTCTTACCTTGCAGTTTTCAAAATTCAGATAAAGCTCTTGAAGTTTCGGAAGGGAACTAACAAGCTCAAAGATATCTAAACCTTGGATGGCTATATTTTCAAGGTCTTGTAATCGTAACGATAACACTTTAAGATTCTCAAGTTTAATAATATCAACTAGTTTCACTTTGCCTAAACGACAGTTATAACTAATTTTTAGAATCTCAAGTAAGGGGCACCGACTTATGAATTCCCCAATATTTTGACTCTTAATTTCTACAAGAGTAAAGTCCAAGTTCAATAGATTTGGAAAACCACAAAAGCTAGGTGACAGATGGAAAGAACAATTACGAAGCTTCAAAAGATTGAGCTCTAGGCAAGCGAAAAGATGGGTGGGAAACTTTAGTAGTTGTGGGTGGTTATTTATGACTGTGAACTCCCTAATTCCTTTTCGGGACAAGAACAAAACCCAATTATAAACTTCCTCAACATCTAATATCTTGTGATATGGTATAAAGAGGACAAACTTTGTTACGGCACCTTTAAGATGGAGGAAAAGTCTACTTATAGTCCTCTCACTGCAGTTATTTCCGCCATCTACACCTGGTTCAAAGAACTTTTCATCAAATACGAGTTGGCTGATATTAGTCCAGTTATACCTCCAGTTTCTCGACAAGATACCCGTCCTAAAAGCCTCTTTTATTGGCAAGCATTCCAAAATATGACTGATCACATTCTCTGGCATGTTGTTAATACCAGCTTGTGGTGAAACGTTAGATGCTTTATGTGTCCCATAAGCCATTTTCATGATACTTGAAAGAGGAAATGTGTAAGTAATAAGTAGAGTACTATAATGGAACAAGAAATCAGCAAATTAGCCATCAAAATACAAATATCATCTTCTAAACAAATAATTGAATCTACCACATTTTCCTAAATTTTATTTTTCCATTTACACTATATATATATATATATATATATATATATATATATATATATATATATATATAAGGTAAAGTTAAAATAAAAGACAAATATCCGTAAAAGAATAAAAGATTTGTTTTTTAAACATTCTCCAAAATTCAAAAATTTCACAAGATCGGGTATGTTGGTGCATAAAACTTTGTGAAAACATTTTTATAATTTTGAGTTTTGATGCTTTTTAATGCACAAAACGAATTTTGATGCGCAAAAAAATATGATGCACACAATTTTCAACTTGTTTTAGTTTAATGCGCAATGTTATTTTGATGAAAAAGTCAAAAAGTTGGGTGCAAAACCAATTTTGATGCACAAAAAACGATTTAATGCGAAACGTATTTTTTCATAATTTTTTCGGAAAAATATCAACTTTAGAAAAAGTTTTCACAACTTTTCATGCACCATCATACCCGATCTTGTGAATTTTTTTGGAATTTTTGAGAACTTTTTGAAAAAAAATTTTTTATTTTTACGGATATTTGTCTTTTATTTGATCTTTATCTTTTATATATATATATATATATATATATATATATATATATATATATATATATATATATATATATATATATATATGATAAAGATCAAATAAAAGACAAATATCCGTACAAATCCATGGGGTAATACACAATGGCGGAACTTCATGAGGACTAGAGAGGGCTATGCCCCCCCTCCCAGAAGATTTCTCATCTTTACATAAAAGACCCTTATACTAAAAACAATTAACGTTACAAACCTTATATTTTAAAGATAAATGAATAAATGATGAATTGGCCCTCCTAAGAATCATGATTTACACTCGGCCCTCATAAGAAAATTAGGCAACCTCCGCACCGGTAATAAATCAACGAGTTCTAAAGCATTACATGTGTGTCAAGGGTCAAAATCTTCTCACTGTTATGAGAGGGTGAAAATTTGTAACAGGTACGGGTTGATTATTGAAATTTTATATGCTTCTTGAATTATAAATATATGCATTGTAGAATAGTGTTTGAATAAACAGCTCCCAAAGTTCTTATTCCACCCTCAAACAAACAGATTCTACATCCAACACTCGAAAACGACAAATACACATTTTTTTTATCAAGCAATCGTAAAAACGTTTCCTCTAAACACTACTCTTATCCAAGAGTTTATGTGATTGATGCCTTTTTCGAAAGCAGATAAAAAAAATATGATCTAATAAAAGTATTAGAACATGCTTTTTTTGTTGGAAGTTTGGAACATACCTATCTAACTATATTAAAGTGATTTTTCAAGAACATAAACACTTTAAATTAAGTGCTCAAAACAGCCGCTAAAACAAAAATAAAACTTAGTTAAGGAGAGTGTTAGCATAAGCTTGTTGTAAGCTCTTTCAAAAGACCCTAATATAGCTTAATCTTCTTTGATAATTTTGCGATAAATAAAAGTCAATAAGGCCTTCTATGCTTACACATTCTTTTATAGCATCTTGTGATCTAGTAACATATATAAATAAGGGGGTGTCTGGATTAGCTTATTTGGAAGGGCTTGAGCAATTTTCAACGGATCCAAAAAGTTTCTACAAAAATAAGCTGATAAGCCATCAAATACAATCTTCTACATGTAATTAGCATAACAGTCTAATTTTCCAACTTGCATAGTGATAATTAAAAAGTATAGTTTCTCACAGACCAAACATTAAATTCTTCTCAATTTTCAAGAACTATCTTACAAGCTAATGACATGCATGCTTAATATGCTTAATCAAAACCATGTTATTCCAATCTAAAGTAACACATATTCATGAATTTCAAGCAAAGATAAATAAAGGTTAAACCTACCTCGAATGAAGCTAAATGGGAAGGAGAATTTGTGCGTGTAATTTGTAAACGGCAGCAAAAACGTTGAATGGTTCCACTAATTAATAATAAAAATTAGGGTTAAAGTTATCTAATAGCTATTAGGAAGGAACTTTCTGAATGTTCGCTAAGGAGGCAATTCGGGTTGGGTTATCAGGTTGGCGGGTCACCCGAACCCAAATCGTTTAAATATCCAGGTCAACTATGTCAACCTTAACTTGTTTACTTATAACCCGAAACATGACCTGTTTAACCCGTATACATATATGGTTAGCGGGTTAAATACGTTAAGCAGGCTCATGAGTCGACCAATTTAACCCATTTAACCCGTATAATAAAGTATATATACTTTTGTAATTTTTGAAATAAAATCTTAAACGGGTTGGTGGGTCAACCCGTTTAACATAGACATAAACCGAACCTGACTAGTTTAATAAACGAGTTACATGGGTCGACCCAAACACGACCTGAAACCTATTTAGAGTCAACCCGAACATATTAATTTTCGTCTCGATTTCAGGTCGAGTTTCCGGCCAGGTCATAATTGTCACCCCTATTTTTACTATCAGTAATGGACCTAATAAAATATCGTAATACCCATCAAATTTGGTTGTTTTTAGGTTTATATCAACAAAAAGCCGTTTTTTATCTCCAAAATCCACGTCATCTGCCAAATACACATGTCACGTTTTAAATTGTAACGTTATTGTCTATGTCAGATTTTTATGTTGCATATTTATTCTTCCTCAAATTAAAAGAAATTTTATCTAGAACCCTAATACTCTAAACTCTCAAATTGCACAAGATAAAACTAACAATGGGTATTGAAGAATTTTATTTGGTCCATGACTAATAAATGAACATTTGAGAAAGATCTTGCTATTAGATGGCTTTAACCTACACATAATTAACTAAAACCACATGGGCAATTATGATGGAAACAATCTTAAAGGCCTATGGACTCTGGGAAACGCTTGAAGATATAGAAAAAGTAGATGAAAGAAAGATGCATACAACAAAAGCAATGATCCTCACAACATTTCCGGAAGATATTCTAATGCAAGTTGCACAGTACGAGACTTCGAAGGAAGTATGGGAATCAATTAAAGTACGTTATATTGGAGCAGACCGAGTTCAGAAAGCACGTCTACAAACTTTAAGAAGCGAATTGGAGACCTTAAAAATGAAAACCAACGAAACCGTGAGTGACTTTGCGGGAAAATTGGGAAGCATAAGAGGCAAGTGTAAAAGTATTGGTTCTAATCTTAAAGACAAAGTACTAGTAACAAAGTTGTTAAACTCAGTTCCAAAGAAGTTTCTACCAACTGTCGCATCCGTCGAGCAATATTCGGAAGTTGATGAAATGTCATTTGGAGAAGCAATGGGAAGAATAATAACTTATGAAGGACGCCTCAAGAGTCAAGATGAACCGCAAGAAGATTACCAAAGCAAACTTTTAATGGCAAGTCCAACTAATCAAGGCCGTTGGTAGAGGTCGAGGAAGAAACTTTAGTAAAGAAGAAAGAGGACGTGGAAGAGGTACAAGTTAGAACAAAACAAGAAAGAAATGAGATGCTATGAATGTGGTGAATTTGGTCACTTTGCATACGAATGCACCAAATGGAATGATAAAGACAAGAAGCAAGAAGCACATCTCATTTACCAAAGCGACAAAGAACCTACTGATATGTGCTAAAACACATATCATTTCTTTATCAAATCAGACCCAAAATAACCAAGAAAGAGCCGTTTATTGCTAATATTTGTTGTTTTCTTGAGTTTGTGCATGTGCAGGTACAGATATGTCAAAACACGCAAAAGATAACCAAATCTGACAAAAACCCGAGCACGAGAGACAAAGAGTGCTAAAGCTGAGCCGGAAGGTTAGAATTGTGCATCTGTGAAGATTTCTATGCTAAAAGGATGATTCGTGAAAGATTTGATCGAGTTTACAGGATTGTCAGAATTAGTCCTTGAACTTTCATCATTTGGCAAAAAAGACCCTTGAAGATTCAAACTTGGCAAACTCAGTCCCTGGATTATTTGAAGATTGACAAGAAAGGCCCTTGCTTGGATCATTTTCAGAATTTACAGCATTGGTCCCTTAAAAATCAGCTTGTGCAATTTAAATCCTTATGATACACTTTGGATCCATATTAAATAGGGGTGAGCGAAAAAACCGAAAAGACCGAATAAACCGAAAACCGAAACCGAACCAAACCGAAAATAACCGAACCGAACTAATAACCGAACCGAATTTGCTAAAACCGAACCGAAAACCGAATTCATATAAATATTTATATTTTTTATATATTTATATATACATTTATATATTTTTAAGTATACTTATATATAAATAAATACTACTAAAAGGTTATCATAATATAATAAAATACTTTTTATGCTTGAAATATATTTTTTTGCTAAATATCTATCTAATTATTAATTTTCTTTTTTAAAATAGTAAAATTCGGGTTATTCAGGTCAACCCAAAAACCAAACCGAATTAGAATTCAACCGAACCGAACCGCCAAACGCGCCTAAAATCTCCCCCCAAACTAAACCCAACATATGAACCCTAAATCCCATTTAATTAATTCGCTAAACGAAATTCAAATTCAAGCCAAATTAACACTCAACTCTGACATGTGACTGACACACGGATGCCACGCTGGCAATCCGTGTGTCATATCACATCATCCCTTGCTTCTTATTGGTGGATGAAAGGATGATAGCTGGGATTAAATCTAACGACTGAGAGGGACTGAGAGAAAGCACAGATTGCACCTTCCAGACCCTTCCACAAGCTGAAGCTCAAGTATATAAAGACCTCCTCACTCACGAATAGTATTTTCCTCTTAACTTCATTTTAATGTTTTCAAGTAGTTTATAATATAAGCTTTTGTAATCTCTCTTTGTAATCACATTTTCAAGTTAATGAAATTGTGTTTTTATGCTTAAATCATTGTTTAGCTTTTAAATGTTACTTAAATTTGCTTATTAGAGTTGTCTGGTTTATAATTACATAAATTCAAAAATATCTTAGTTTGTTTCTCATCTTAATCAAAAAAATCAGAAAAATATTTGAAAAATAAAAAAAATACTTTAAATCTTCTTATAAGCTTGTAAAAAGCTTAAGCTACTGTTTATATAGGCTCATTGAAGCTTCTAATAGCTTATAGTGAGCTTATTTCTGTTTCAATCTCAATTCACTCTCAAAACTCAATTCAGTCAATAATAGTCAAAGGAGATAAAATCAGAGATTATTTGCTGATATGAACATGCATTTGGGTTGAGATCAGTTTAGATAGTAGTATTTAGTCTGTTTGGCAAGCCATTGTGGCTGGACCAATTGTGAGTACTTGTTCTCTTCTTATTCGGATATATACAGTTTTGATTGTTAGATTAGTTCACTTGATATTGATTCTAGTGTAATTTTGCATAAACTCAGTTGCTATTTGTTGTCTCATTAAAATCTAATTCTGTCATTTATTCTGTGTTACATCAGTTAGATCAGGTCAATTCTAGTTTGCATAATTAACTCATATAGGTTCATTTGAGGTTATTGATTCTAATTTGTAGTCTAGTCAAGCCTGAATTTGTAGTTGAATTGAGAATTTAGTGATTCAAGTCTAATAAATAGTGTTTGGATCAGTTGGTTTCAGTGAGTTTTAGGCTTAGTTTGTAGTAAGGATTGGTCACATCAGTTTTATTTAGGATAACTAAGCTTGGTTTAGCCACTCAATTGCACTTTAGATTAGCATAAGTCAAAATTGCATGATAACTGATTCAATCTCGGTTTCAGTTGGAATTAGTTGTTAAATTAAGCTTATAGGTGTAGAATTTTATAATCTAGCTTGCATCAGCTCTATTTTATCATAAAACATCATAATCAGTTCACAAATTAAGCTCAAATTTCGTTTTGGTCAAAATCTCATTTCTGTGTAAAAAGTCAAAAGTGTCAAAACTGTTTTTCACCAAACTTTGTAGATTTTTCAAGGATTCAATACTGGTTCAAAATCATTGAAACTCTGGGATAAATAAGTTTAGTTGGGCTAATTTTGGAAACTGAATTTTGTGGAATTTTTGGGAACAGTTTTAAGCACTAAATCAGCTCTTCAAATATTACCTGTGATTTGTTTATCATAGCAAGTTTTACATTGTGTTCGATCATGATTCCAACACTCATTAGTATTTTCTTCTCCACCAGTAGATGTGGGACAAACGAATAACAAAGTATAAAGTGACCATCAATCCATTTACACTTCACTTAGTGGAGATGGTTATATTTGAATCATGTCCGATCAACTCACTCCTCATGCGCGCCCCGAACGAATTGTCTCTGACCGGTGGAAAGTGCCCGAGAGCCTTCCCGTGTGTTTGTGTGTCGTGAGGTGGTCATGCAGGAAAGAGTGACCACTCAGCCACTCCACATGGTCGATACTCATGACTTAAATTCATGTTGTATAGAATGCCATGAATATTCTTAAAAGGAAGGAAAGGATTTCGCCCCAATGTTATTGTGCTAGTTGGAGCGTACATTTGACGTTCATAATCAAGTTGTCTTTCTTACACTGTGTTCTAGTTATAAGTATGTTTAACGAACCCCGAGGGGGGTGGGGGTCCACAACACAATAGTTGTATACTTTTGATGATTATACGAGTGAAATACTTTGTTAATGAACCCCGAGGGGGTTCACTGACCTAGTTTGTGTAGAAACTGAAGATATCTCTAAGAAGACATATAATATTTTGCACGGGATGTGAGAAATACCTTTGTAGGTGTATGAGAAGTTGCCTTTAAAGGCTACAAACGTAATGCTTCTGATACATTCATATGATTGTAACGTTGTTGTCAAACGAAGACAATCGAAGCACAATTTCAAGACAAGTAACCTGTATTCGAGTAACTTACAATGTATCTTAGCTCTTGCCCCTAAGTGACAACAGATTAATGTATTATAGTTGACAACTATCAGAAACAGCTTTTAATAATAATCAGTATATATAGTTTATAAATAGCATGCTTTATAACAAGCGGCAAAGGCTTGCAAGTCAATGATCTTGGCAATATGATTACTTTGGGGTTGAGTCTTAATCTTAATGGCGAGGTGCTTCTTTATAAGCCTAAAGAATGGTGTACCTCATTCTAAGATTGCTAATTGAAAGATTATATTGAGAATGCCCAAAAATCAAGATTACATCATATTCGTTTATGTGTCTGAACTCATATTTTCTTGGATTGTATCAAAAACAAAGTGGCGTTCGCCTTTAAAAGGAGGTTCACATTCGCAAGGAAACATCTAAACTATGAATATTGAAGAAAAAGTCGAAGTGTTTTGTGATTTTTTCACATCTTTCTTGTACATGTTGCAAACCAGAGTCTCCATTGGCAAGATTCATCCATATAAAGATGGTTATGTATCATGAAACTTATACGACATGACCCTCACCTGCTCTAATCTAAGTATCAAATATGTTATTCGAGCACCACACGACACTACCTACTATAAATATTTTATGGCACTCCACCTGACCCGTTTGGACATCCTGGTCATACCTGTTTTGACATTCTTATTTTTTATGTTTCCAATCTAACCTCACATTCATAGTAATTACAGAACAAACACAAAGACTGTTCTTAAATATGTTAATTCCTAGAAAGTACACATGTTTGGATATAACTGCACCATGTAAAAAGAGCGATCACATTTATTTATTTTATTCTTTCTCACCTCTAACTTTATTCTACAAGTTCGGATATGCTTCTCTCATACTGGGGAAAAAAACAAAGAGTTAATTTTGCCATAAGTCGCCATAAAAGTATATTTTACTTTTGTTGTTGATACTGAATTCTGTTTGTTTTTATTTTTTATTTTTGTTACAATAGGTTGGAAAGAGTACTTTTCAGTAATTCTTGGAAGTGACGAGGTCAAATCATGGAAGCCCGCCCCAGAACTGTAAGCTCACAATACAATGATTCCTAGCTTTTACATCCAAAATGATGAGGTCAAATTGGACCGGTCGGGTAATGGTCAAAATGCATTAGTTTTAAAAGTGTGGTTAAAACAAGTTGGGCCAACCTGCAAACTGTTGGAATTATATAACATGACATTCAATAATAAAACACAAAACATCAAAGCAAGTGCGGAAGCGTATAGGAACATATAATGAATAATTAATTAACTAAAGAATAAAGTATGCGTACCTTTCTTGATTCTAGCCGAACAAAAATCAAATCCACAAAACTAGCAATTGGATGAACCCTAATTAAGGTTTATAGGATTATGTGAATTACCCCTTACCGTTTTGTAATTCAATCCAATATACAATTAATAGTGTGATTGTACTACGTTCTTGTACACACGTACCATAACAAATTAAAGTAATGCTAGTTTTAATCAAACAAAATAACTTGTGTTTGGAAAAGATGGTGATCGACACCCAAAGATGGTGTATGATCGGTTTAGCAAGAAAACACACAAAACAAGGTTTTAGGTTTTAGCATAATGAGTACAAGAGATGCAAAACACAAGACCCCTAGCCTTGTATACATACTTAGCAAAACTTGGAGAACAAGTTGAGTTGGATATGGGTTGGGTTTCCTTGTGGCCGATCATATGGAGTATCCCACAAGGTATTCCAAAACCTTCCAAATATTGATTTGCATTCTAGTCCTTTCTAATTACATTTAACGACCGTTAGTCCATTACAACTAATTACTTAACGCCCGTTATAATTATTTCATTTAATTAATAAATAAATATAACTATTATATTTAATTATTAACTTTAATTCTCATACGTAAAGTGTGCAACTCGTGGTCTCGAGTTCGATCCTAACACACGCCTATTAATTTATTGTCCATAAAACCAACAAACTTTCACTTGGACATATCTTAATAGAGTGATCACATCGGTTAGCGTCTAGCAACACTTGATGCCTCTAGTACAACTCGAGCAAGGCTCCGGAAAACCTTTTAATGACTTCTCATTATTATTGTCCTTTTGTTTCTAATACCATGTTAAATAAAGATATGGAATTAAGTCATTCTTTATTCAACCATTCTGCTTTCTCGTTATTAGTGATTGAGCAAGATTACCAAATCTTCCGAACATATTCGGGGAGAACTTTGGGCGTACACGCAAACATCTTGTCAACCCTACGAGGGCCCAAAGAAGATTAAACTCCAAATAAATTTGAAGGAACAAATTCTATCTTGACTACAAGAATTAACCCATGAACTTTGCAACACTTCGTGAAACAACCCTTATGACTACCGCCACGATAGCGCTAAGTTGTTCCATGTATGCACTACATTCATGACACTTATCCGGTATCTCAAGTCCGAGGATAACTATTCATAATTTACTTATAACAATATCCACAAAGTAAATTATGTAGTCGATAAGTCCTATATTCAATTCATTGAATATCATCCGAAATTGGTATGCATTCTCATCAATATACTTTCAAGTATATTCTACCATATCTCTCAGATTTGTCTTAGTTTAATGATACTCCCATATCATTAATTGACAACGGACGATTTAGAATAAATAAATTTATTCTTGGATTAAACATGCAAATATAGGATACAATATATTATAAAATCAAACATACCAAGTATTTGATTTATTATAACAATTGTTTAACATCCCTTATCCAAATACCAAATAGATCAATGCATGAAAATTCCTGTTGATGAATTATGCCTCAAGTAATGACAATCATACTTGTTGACAAGGCATAAATCAACCAACTTGATCTATCGTAATTTTGAGAATACTTATTTCAAGAATTCAGTTAGTGAAGTCCTTATATGTGTGCATTCACCAATCCACATAATAATTCATAAATTATGTGACATCCTCTATCACCAATTTTTGACAATTTAAACTTTCAAACATTTTAAAGTTTAAAGTAGTCTTATTCTTTTAATGTATAATGCAACTGTGCTCTTAGTAGCACAACTAGTTCACATGGCCATTAACAAGGATGAAATCCTACCATTACTAGTATTGAGTGTCATTTCAATTAAACCAGCATCATTGTATTCAAACAACAATGTGCTCATTAAAACTCCGTAAACTTTAATATCTTGTTGTGTAATGTTTGATGCTTTCCTAACTTTCAAGTTTAAAGCTGATGACAATTTGCACAACATTTGACATATTGTTCATCCATAGAATCTAGGAGCAATTCCAGGCTGAGGATGTAATTCTTTTAGAATATTCATTACACAAGTTATCTAATAACTTTTAGTTAGATATCAATGTTGTCAAATCATCTATCATTTAAGAATGATACAACAATTTGAATACACTACATGATGTACATGATGAATCTACATGTCAAACTTAGACTTCATTCACGTTCTATCTTGTTAAAAGATATTTATCCATTTTTCAAATGATATATCATGTTTTATTAGAATCATTTATTTTTCTGCACATGTTTATTAATAATAAACATATATTCCAAGGTTGTATGTTTTAATTCTTAAATCTTACAAGTGAAGTTTTATTCCAAACTAAGACTTAACATTTAGCTAACAAGGAATGTTACTTCCTATATGTTATACAACATATAAGATTTAAAAACCTTAACATATTACTCCAACTAGCTTTCAGGAACACTTAAAATTTATCTCATTTTAATTATAAATCAAAACTAGGATTTAATAATTAAACATAAGAATAATTTCATAGATGCATGCATTTATTCATTCATGAATTATTGCACTTCGTACACTTCCAAAGATTATATGAATTCAAAAAACCTTTCAATTACTTACCGTCCTCGCTCAAGTAATTTCTCAAGAAAGAGTTTTGATATTCCATTTTCATACAAATATTATCATCTTTATATATTTAATGTGTCTAGAAAAGAATATTCAATCACAATTAATTGTTTAAGTATGATTAATAATCTTGTCATAAAACATGCATTAAATATGTGTACAATATTATCCATATAATTTCTACATAGAAATTCAAACCACTAGGGTTTTTCATCTCTATGAAGAAACTCATTTTCATTTTCTAGTCTAACTATTAAGATAAACCAAATTTCCAAAATTGATTATCTTTATGGACAGCATCTTTAACATTCATAGTATGAGCAATTTACCCAATTCAATATTTGGTAATCCATCATAATGATTATCAGGTTTAATAGAATTCAGTAACTCATGTTCTTCTCAGCATATAAATCAAATATATGAGATATCCTTGCAGATCTATGAATGAAAATTCCATCATCTTGAGGTCTATCATTTACATGTCTAACCTCATTATGATATTTACTAGTGTGTTTTAGAAGATTATGTATCTTGTAATTTTATCTTTCAAGATAAAAAAAATTTCCACTTGCCTTTTGTAATATACAGACTATCTCTATATACTTAGCAATTAGAGCAAAACTACATTGTTCTCCTTTTGGGACATTATAAATACACATTGATAATTCCTAACTTAAGTTTGTTAATAACCTATTCATAAGTAGTTTAACAAATTCAGAATCTTCAATTTTGAAACTTAATGTGATTCATCACATTCCATAATAAAATGGTGTCTTATTAATCTTCAAGATTTGAGTCATATTGAGTATATTCGATGCATACTCAATTTTCTAACCTTGTTACTTTTTAAGAAAGAAGTTATGATTATCTTGAATCAAACCAATCAAATAGAGTTTGATTCTCCTAATTGAACATGGTATTCATTAGAATTAATATTATAAGACAATCTAACAATATATAAGATAAACATATCTCGTTTGGCTTACCTATTTACCAACTAAGTTAACTTAATGGTATAATAGACTTTCCAAGCCAATTGCATTTTTATAACACAAGTACTTTTTAACCAAGTCACTTCATATCTATGTCTCATCAAGAAAACATAAATTGTTATAATCCCATTTAACGTTATAAATCATTGATCAACTCAATGACTTCTTGTATATGTCTTAATTAAAAAACATAACAAGTTAACGTCTTACTTTATTATAAGTCTTAAAAGACTTTATGTTTATGTCTTTACAATGAATCATAAACATGTTTAACTAAAGTAATTATGAACACAACTTTTGGTTTTAATAGTAATTTCAAGTTAATTTATTTACTTCACAATAATGTAGAACTACATTATTTTTTCATTTTATGTCATTCCAAAATACATAAATAAACAAGTTGAAGTAGTATTAGATTACTTCATTTATTTATGTCATTCTAATAATACATAAATATTTAATTTGAAGTAGTCTTTTATATCATTTTGGCACATGTTCTAAATACTTGTCTAATTTAAAAAACTGTAAATATGTCCATGCAAGGTCTGACTTTACATAGAGATTTACTTTGTTGTTACAATCTCGTCAAGTTCTGACATGACGTAAATTGCAACACCAAGTGTTTCTTGAATTAGATATGTACAAGTTGTATTAGAATGTTGGCCTCTTACTTTGCAGTCAAGAGAATCCGTTAAATCATATACCTATTATGTTGTACCTTGCGCACAATATAGATTTCTCCCACTTGTGCATGGAACAACATCATGTAGCAGATAAACAACACGACATATGTTTGTTTATGTGACTAATATGATTGTGTCATTGATATTAGCATAACTAGTAGATGTAGAACCACTTCATTGTCTAATAAGGAAACGTACATGACTATCCTTGAAAACATAAGCGTCTACAAGTGGAAAGTAATTATCTTAAGACATTCTAGAGATAATCTGGGTTATTACCAAGATGACAACGCTTGAAAACATAAGTGTCTACAATAAGAGATCATTACATTAATTCCTTATTCAGTAATAAGAACACAACACTCCCACTGGATTTGACAACATTGTAAGTATTTCATTAACCAATGAAAGAAAATAGTGTACTATTTACTTCCTACACCTTTGAGAAAGTCCATACATAACAATTACTTATGTACTTAAAAGAATGTATTCTACTATGTAGATGATGAATTTATCCATCAATGCTATTAACTTGAAAAATTGGGCATGCAATTTCTTTCTTAATAGTTCTACTATTCCAACAATTGTAAGTAGTACTTTTAAATGGTCAAAGCACAACAACTAGATAAAATATGCTAGTTTGTCTTTTACCAATTATACAGTAATTAGTCTAGCTTCTAATTTTAATAACTCAGAAAACATGCAATTTTCTTAACTATTAAAATTTGCTTACGAGTTATGTATTTAGAATTTAGACAATTCTAATTTGTCCTATCATACCTTTCTTCATTCATGAAAAGGAATAGGATTGAATCTCACTCTTTCGCGTGAAAATAGGACTAGGTTCATTCTTTTAGTAAGGTTGACTCTACTAAAAACCCTTACAGGTGTAGATCAATTTATCAATATAGGAATAACCTACGTTTACGGTTTAATGTTTCATTAATACATTTAAAGATTTAGCAAAATTCAATTTTAGTATTTTCGATAATTAAACTTTTCAAGAAAATAAAATACCCAAGGTAATATACATATAACCATAGAATTTTCTCGAAAACTAGGATCCAAATTATCATAGGTTCATTACATCAGTTGATCTGCTAGCAACGAACGCATATAATAAGGTAATCTGTCGAACATTAATTGGCAAACAATTTCCAACTCCTAGATCATCATGGGATTTATATTTTCCAACGCTATTGAAAATATAAACATGTTTCATCTCATCTTATGCCTTGAGTCCAGGTCTCACTTCCTACTCAACTTAAGTGTCTAACTTATAGAACTGCAAGTATGTCCATGTAAGGTCTGACTTTACATAGAGATTTACCTCTCCATCACAATCTCGCCAAATACTGTCATGACGTAAATTGCAACTTCAAGTGTTCCTTTTAATTAGATGGCATATAACTTAATTTAAAAGGGTACTAGTTTTGATTTTATGTGGTCAAATCAAATATGTACAAAGATGTCATGCATTCATCTTGTAGCATAAATTTAATAAAAAACTTTTTATTACTAATTCATAAAGATCAAATTATCAAAGTTTTGATCGAGGTATTGGGTTCACCAATCAAGGAATCTAGTGTTAATTATTGTCCATTATACCGTACTTTTGCATAAGTGTAAACACTTAGTGTTTCGGATAATTACCACCGGTGGCGCATGGAATTAAAACTAATTCGCCTTAAGATGAGCTTGTACATTTTATGGCTTACTAAGTAGCTCCATTCGAACTTACAGGGGCAGAGGACCGGTAGCGCAAAACCATAACCTTAGACATCCTTTCGGTGCGACCGTATGCACCTCTTTATTAACCCCTTTATAGTTCATTCTAGTGGGTGAGCCGTTCAGACCATTTGTACCAAAGTCACCAATCAATTAAACTATTGAAAACTTAACTCTTCCAAAACAAATCAAATTTTCGCCATTGTTTAGTCCGTATTATTTTTCTATTCAAAATTACCCATTGCTTAAAACTGTCTAACATAATAAACAAACAAGTAACAAAATAAAAAATAAACTACTAAAAAACAATGCGCACATAATAAACAATTTATACGTGTAAACAAGTAGCCACATGCAACTTATTCGATAAAACCCTATTAATAATCAATGTCTAGGTTAAATTAATGTATATATTAATTAGGGCTGTCACTCTCCAATTGAAAGTGAGCCACATACATCGACGAATCGATTGCGTAAACCCATAATTAATGATATACCAAATTGCACATAATTGATTCATTAATGTATATAATTGGAGTCTTCCCCAATTCAAGATTTATCATAAATATACATGTGTATAAAACTTAACAATTAATCCAATCTTAACAATTAAATAATAATACAAGCAACTATCCATGACAAACATGTATGTATCATCATGGATATAACATAACAATTATTCAATAAGTCACAAGATCGCATATAATAATTCCATGTCACATAACAATTATTCACGAATAAATTCACGTAACATATATACAATTCTAGGTTTAGATATCAATTAACAAAACAATTTTATAAACCCTAAAAAAAATTTATTAAAAAATCGACTAAAAAATTTTTTAAAAACAATTAGGGCAAAAGCCCTAACCATAAAATTAGGGTTTACATAATAATAACCAAACCCTAGAATTAATCATATTAAACACAATACAATATCCGTTTTTTACGTGTTTAGTAATTAATTACTCATTAAAACCAAGCTCGTGATGCCACTGTTGGAATTATATAACATGACATTCAATAATAAAACACAAAACATCAAAGCAAGTGCGGAAGCGTATAGGAACATATAATGAATAATTAATTAACTAAAGAATAAAGTATGCGTACCTTTCTTGATTCTAGCCTAACAAGAATCAAATCCACAAAACTAGCAATTGGATGAACCCTAATTAGGGTTTATAGGATTATGTGAATTACCCCTTACCGTTTTGTAATTCAATCCAAGATACAATCAATAGTGTGATTGTACCACGTTCTTGTACACACGTACTATAACAAATTAAAGTAATGCTAGTTTTAATCAAACAAAATAACTTGTGTTTGGAAAAGATGGTGATCGACACCCAAAGATGGTGTATGATCGGTTTAGCAAGAAAACACACAAAACAAGGTTTTAGGTTTTAGCATAATGAGTACAAGAGATGCAAAACACAAGACCCCTAGCCTTGTATATATACTTAGCAAAACTTGGAGAACAAGTTGAGTTGGATATGGGTTGGGTTTCCTTGTGGCCGATCATATGGAGTATCCCACAAGGTATTCCAAAACCTTCCAAATATTGATTTGCATTCTAGTCCTTTCCAATTACATTTAACGACCGTTAGTCCATTACAACTAATTACTTAACGCCCGTTATAATTATTTCATTTAAGTAATAAATAAATATAACTATTATATTTAATTATTAACTTTAATTCTCATACGTAAAGTGTGCAATCCCGTGGTCTCGAGTTCGATCCTAACACACGTCTATTAATTTATTGTCCATAGAACCAACACAAACACATATCTGAACTTTTTTAAGTACATAATATACTAAAAGTAAATGCAATTATGTATATTTGAATAAACTTCGGATGTCTTTCAACTTATTTGACTCATTCGATTATAGTCTACTTAACCATTTGACCCGTTAGAGATAAGACATAACCTACAGCGACCCATTTACAAATGAATGTTTGTAAGGAGTATATCAAGTAATTTTTTATGTGAAATTATGGTCTTTTTCACTTTTGTTAAGTTCGTGTTTATATCTTGTTTCTAGATCTTAATAATTTTATAATTTGATCAAGTTTGCATTTCATAATATTATAGGTAAAACATTCTACTCCAACAATGCAACGTTCTCTATTTTGGGTTTTACAAAAAATGGAAACTTTTCCATTGTTGCAATTTATTTTGGGTAAAAGGGCTTCACCATGGCAAAATATATTTGTTGCAATTTACCATTTGCCTTTGTAGGAATCACTTCATGATATTAGTTGGACTGATAGTGAATATGGTTCTTATAAATTTTGTGAAGACTTGTGGATATAAATTTTGTGGATATAAATTTTCCATTGACCCAAAGCCACAATGACTTCCAAGCCATAACTTGAACCCATCTTTACACTTTGTATTTCAATACTAATAAAAATGGCGAATCACTGGTCTTTGTTAATCCTTCTCGTTTTAAATCTATATTTTGTTTCAAACATAAATACTTGTTTGTGTGCTCCAAATATCACGGCAGTTTGCTCTAAGCAAGAGCGATTAGCTCTACTCGAGTTCAGAAACAGTGTCTACGATGCCACTAATTATATGCTGTCATCATGGGTTGGTTATGACTGTTGCCAGTGGGAAAGAGTCCATTGCGACAAAGTAACTGGGAAAGTTGAAAGCCTTCATCTCGGAGGAAGTGAAGAAGACATAATTAGTGATGAATGGTTAGTTGGTAACGAGGTGAGCTCTTCTTTACGACACTTGAGGAATCTAAAATTCTTGGACTTGAGTGGTAATGATTTTCGAGGAAGCCGGATCCCTGAATTCATTGGATCCTTCAAACAGCTAAGTTACCTCAATCTCTCCTATGCCAATTTTGCTGGTATTATTCCTCCTCACATTGGAAACCTTTCAAATTTAAAAGTTCTTGATCTCACATCAAGCGCATACAGTTACAACACGCTGATGTCAGATGATATGTCATGGATGTCTGGCCTTTCATTACTCAAGTATCTTGACTTGAGTAATCTAAATCTTAGTAAGGCTCAAAACCGTGACATGGTGTTTTACATGATGCCATCCTTAGTAAACTTAAGTTTGTCAGGATGTGGGCTTACGAATGCTGATCTTGGTACTCTTAGTAATTCGAGTACATCACTTGCCAACATTAAGCATTTAGATCTTGGCTACAATAATTTCAAAGGTCAATTTCCAGGCTTTTTTCAGAACATGACATCCCTAGAATTCTTGGACCTTTCATACTTCAATTTTAGTCTTTCATGGAATTCTACAAACTTTCTAAACACGATCCATTATTTTCCAAAGATGCGTTTGTCACATTGTGGGCTCCAAAACACGCATCTATCTCCCAATCATCTTAATTCCACCACAATTTCTATCATCCAACACCTGGATCTTAGCTCGAACCTAATTGAAGGCGGATTTCCATCTGCTTTAACAAACATGAGTTCTCTATTATCCCTTGAACTTTCATCAAACCTGTTGAATTCATCGGTTCCTATCATGCCTAACCTTTTAAGGCTTGATCTCTCGTGGAACAACTTTGAGCATATTGAGGCTCTTGGAATCTGGAGACAGTGTCACTTGAAAGAACTGATTGTATTGGCTGATCAAATTAGTATTGAAATGACTGACTCACCAAAAAATGTATCAGAATGCTCCCAATACGCTTTCGAGAGGCTGAGCTTAGATAATTTAAAAGGTGCATTTCCTGCATACTCCTTGGGAAGAATGGTCAATTTAATAGGCTTAAGTTTACACGGAAACGAATTAACAGGTCCAATCCCTGAATCTCTGGGAAGATTAAGATTATTGGAAGAGTTGGAACTTTCTGGTAACCAGCTAACAGGTCCCATTCCAACATTCATTGGGAAACTTACTAAACTTGACCTTTCTGGTAATCTCTTGAACGGTTCAATCCTAGAATCCTTTGGAAGTTTAACTGCTTTAATAAAATTGGATCTTTCTGGTAACCAGCTAGCAGGTCCAATCCCTGAATCCCTGGGAAGATTAACATTATTGGAAGAGTTATATCTTTCACATAACCAGCTAACAGGTCCAATCCCTGAATCCCTGGGAAGATTAAGATTATTGGAAGAGTTGGATCTTTCTTTTAACCAGCTAACGGGTCCCATTCCGACATTCAACGGGAAACTTACTAAACTTGACCTTTTTGGTAATCAATTGAACGGTTCAATCCCAGAATCCTTTGGAAGTTTAACTACTTTAATAAAATTGGATCTTTCTGGTAACCAGCTAACAGGTCCAATTCCTGAATCTCTGGGAAGATTAAGATTATTGGAAGACTTATATCTTTCTAGTAATCTCTTGAATGGTTCAATCCCAGAATCCTTTGGAAGTTTAACTGCTTTAAGATATTTGGATCTTAGTGTCAATCAGTTAACTGGTCACGTCCCAACATCTCTAGGAAGACTTGTTTCATTGAGGGAGTTTTCAGTGTCTTCAAACTCGTTAAATGGAGTAATTACTGAAGCCCACTTTGCAAAGCTTTCGATGTTGACGTACCTGAATGCCGCTTTTAACAGTAAGTTGACATTCAATGTTTCACGTGAGTGGAAACCTCCATTTCAATTGGAAACTGCTGATCTCAGTTCTAGCAAGATTATAAATGGATTTCCACAGTGGCTCCGATCACAAAAGAAACTAAGAATTTTAAGGTTGTCTAATGCTAGCATTACAGGACCTTTGCCGACATGGTTGCGGAAGATGCCTGTTATTGCTGTCTTAGATCTCTCTCGCAATAAACTCAGCGGACCTTTAACAAACCTTCCAAATGAACGAACTGTTGATCTTTCAGAAGCTTATCCTAAAGTACTATTACTGCATGATAACCTTTTCAATGAGTCGATTCCTATTTCATTGTGTAGATGGACTGATTTGGAAATTCTTGATCTTTCCAGAAATAGGTTAACTGGGAGAATTCCTGAATGTCTTGGGAACATACGAAACTTGTATACCATGCAATTTAGCTCAAATCAATTATCTGGTGTCATTCCAAGTTCTATATTACCACAATCATCAATGTTAGAGTGGCTAAACTTGAACGACAATCATTTCACAGGTGAGCTTCCTCGAGAATTGGGGAATTTACGAGAATTGAGTATCTTAAATTTGGGTGATAATGGGTTTTCTGGGAACATAGCCGAATGGATTGGAGAAAACTTAAGAAATTTGAAAGTTTTCAGGCTACACAAGAATAACTTCACCGGAAGTATTCCTCGATCTTTGTGCAATAATTCAAAACTTCAAATTTTGGATGTGGCACACAACAACTTAATGGGTCCCATCCCTCATTGTCTAGGAAAGTTGAATGGTATGAAGAACGGTAGCTCTTTTGGAAAATATCATGGAAGTTACGAGTATGAAGAAAATCTGATTCAGGTGATGAAAGGTGTCTCTCTTGAATATACAACAACATTCATATATGTCATAAACATGGACCTTTCAAGCAATAATCTTTCCGGAGAAATACCTGCCGAGCTTATGTCACTTTCCGCATTAGTGGGTCTCAATTTGTCTAATAATCATCTCAACGGCGGCATTCCAGGCAGCATTGGAAACATGAAGGCGTTAAACTCTCTTGATTTCTCAGGAAACCAGTTGACCGGTCCGATCCCTCCAAGTATTGCAGCTTTGAATTTTTTGAGCTATTTGAATTTGTCACACAACAACTTGTCCGGACGAATTCCAACAGGAAATCAATTGCAGACCTTTATGGATCCATCAATATATGTCGGGAACAGAGACCTATGTGGTGCTCCATTACAAAAGAATTGCTCCAATAATGAAGACCAAACAACAACGCACAAAAACAGTAAAGCCGCCAATCATAAATCAAACAAGGTATGGTTCTATATGGACATAATGTGCGGTTTTGCAACAGGGTTTTGGGGTGTTATTGGACTTTTGTTGTTCAAAAAAGATTGGAGACACAAGGTTTTTAGGTTTGCTGAGGAAACCGTGGACAAGATATACGTCGCAGTGGTGCTAAGAGTTGACAAGATGAAGAGAGGAAGAGAATCCGCATAGGTCATATGGAATACAAGTCATACTCGGACATATATATATTATTACGTGTTATTTTGTCTTTTAATTATATTGTCCTTATTAATATTGTGTTCATGATTTACTTTATATTTTGTAAGGCATTTTTCATATGGTGCTTTTGATAAAGACATATTCAAATGTATTAGATCATGTGCTATATGTTAGTTTTGTTTATGACCAGTAGGGTGTAGATAATCAATGATATCGGATATCACTTGAAATCGTGTAATCACTTTTCGATAGAAACTATTCGACCCTAATATCTGGGTTACACGAATCTCTATATGTGATAAGACCAAGTGTTATGTTCTTATTTTTGGCAAAAAGCAAGAAACATTTTCGCATTCAAGTGTTTAGTTTTATGGGTCCTTCCATGCAAAATATGATTGCTTTGCTAGTCTCACGTTCGAACCCGTAAGAGCTGTTAAGGGGATACTACTAGTTTGGGGTTTAGACTTTAGTCGCGTTGGGACAAAACCCACTATGGTTCAAACCACAGTGGTGACTCTTGATAAATTATGTCAAACAAAACTTGTGTTACTTTGTATGTTTTGGTTGGCATGTGGTATGTTGGTTTGCTTTGCCAATTAAACATGGATAGTATCCTGAGCGAGTGGTGTGACTGCGGCATCGAACCCAACCAACAGTCCATATGCAAGTCCAACGTTCGAGTCATGTTGCGAGGTCGAGGTTGTCAACTCAAGCTCGAAATGTTAACACTTGATTTTACTCCTTTTGTATCAAAATCTCACCAACTGTTATAAATTTTTGGATATGAATTGGGTCAGTGTGTGTGGCTAGGTCGAGGCCCAAGAGCCCACTAAAAAGGGGTGTGTTTGTTTTATACGGGGCCACAGCCCATTAAGTCTAGGTGTGTTTGTTTGGGCCAAAGCCCACTAAGATACAGGGTACACTTAGTATAAATATTCATCAATTTGGTCCGCGACTTGACTTTCGACTCATTTCACTTGACACAAGTTTCGCGACGTAAATTATAACGAGTTCCTAAAATCTACTATATAATAAAAACTGTACATATTCGACCCATATAACTATAAGCTATAAAATACATTTAAGACTTATAAAAACTAGTTTAAACTAAAATTATAAGTTTTAAGCTTACTTGTATAAAATACATTTGTAGGTGTATGAGAAGTTGCCTTTAAAGGCTACAAACGTAATGCTTCTGATACATTCATATGATTGTAACGTTGTCGTCAAACGAAGACAATCGAAGCACAATTTCAAGACGAGTAACCTGTATTCGAGTAACTTACAATGCATCTTAGCTCTTGCCCCTAAGTGACAACAGATTAAAGTATTATAGCTGATAACTATCAGAAACAGTTTTTAATAATAATCAGTATATAGTTTATAAATATCATGCTTTATAACAAGCGGCAAAGGCTTACACTTAATCACCGGCTATAAAACACGATATCTAAAACCATAGAAGATTCGACTTGAGAAGCTTAGTTTAAGAAAACTAATAAGGTAGATGACATGCTCGTGAGCGACCTGTACTTTATAGCATCTCCTTCTAGCAGTTTGCTCTCCAGCAGTGGATGTGGGACAAACATTTATACTCTTTCTTTTTTCCTGCTAAGTTGTTCTTTTGAGAGATACTAGTATTAGTACAGTATGTTACTAAAGTTCTATTGGGACAAACTATGTATAAACAAATGTTGTACAACTAAATATCAAACAACATCGATATGATGCTTGAGAACAAATCATTTGATTTTGAAGTCCGTCCTTGTGATCGCAAGTCTGGCAGTTGGGTCGAAAAGTTATTCGCATAAGAGTTCAACTTGTCGTTGTCGAAAGTCAAAACCTCTCCGTGGGCTGACTTGCAAGTCAATGATCTTGGCAAAATGATTACTTTGGGGTTGAGTCTTGATCTTAATGGCGAGGTGCTTCTTTATAAGCCTAAAGAATGGTGTACCTCATTCTAAGATTGCTAATTGAAAGATTATATTGAGAATGCCCAAAAATCAAGATTACATCTTGTTCATTTATGCGTCTGAACTCATATTTTCTTGGATTGTATCAAAAACAAAGTGGCGTTCGCCTTTATAAGGAGGTTCACATTCGCAAGGAAACATCTAAACTATGAATCTTGAAGAAAAAGTTGAAGTGTTTTGTGATTTTTTTCACATCTTTCTTGTACATATTGCAAACCAGAGTCTCCATTGGCAAGATTCATCCATATAAAGATGGTTATGTATCATGAAACTTATGCGACATGACCCTCACCTGCTCTAATCTAAGTATCAAATATGTTATTCGAGCACCACACGACACTACCTACTATAAATATTTTATGGCACTCCACCTGACCCGTTTTAACATCCTGATCATACCTGTTTTGACATTCTTATTTTTTATGTTTCCAATCTAACCTCACATTCATAGTAATTACAGAACAAACACAAAGACTGTTCTTAAATATGTTAATTCCTAGAAAGTAGACATGTTTGGATATAACTGCACCATGTAGAAAGAGCGATCACATTTATTTATTTTATTCTTTCTCATCCCTAACTTTATTCTACAAGTTCGGATATGCTTCTCTCATACTGGGGGAAAAAATAAAGAGTTAATTTTGCCATAAGTCGCCATAAAAGTATATTTTACTTTTGTTGTTGATACTGAATTCAGTTTGTTTTTTTATTTTTGTTACAATAGGTTGGAAAGAGTACTTTTCAGTAATTCTTAGCTTTTACATCCAAAATGATGAGGTCAAATTGGACCGGTTGGGTAATGGTCAAAATGCATTAGTTTTCAAAGTGTGGTTAAAACAAGTTGGGCCAACCTGAAAACACATATCTGAACTTTTTTAAGTACATATATAATATACTAAAAGTAAATGCAATTGTGTATATTTGAATAAACTTCGGATGTCTTTCAACTTATTTGACTCATTCGATTATAGTCTACTTAACCATTTGACCCGTTAGAGATAAGACATAACCTACAGCGACCCATTTACAAATGAATGTTTGTAAGGAGTATATCAAGTAATTTTTTATGTTATGATGAAATCACTTGTACATCAGATTTCTTAAAGCTACGGATAAAATGGGTGTGGATGCATCTTGCTGTCTCGTGATAGAAGATTCTCTATAAGTGAAATTATGGTCTTTTTCACTTTTGTTAAGTTCGTGTTTATATCTTGTTTCTAGATCTTAATAATTTTATAATTTTATCAAGTTTGCATTTCATAATATTATAGGTAAAAAACATTCTACTCCAACAATGCGACGTTCTCTATTTTGGGTTTTACAAAAAATGGAAACTTTTCCATTGTTGCAATTTATTTTGACTGTCCATAGGCTCGGATCAGTAATTATCCCAACAATTAGTTGGACTGATAGTGAATATGGTTATTACAAATTTTGTGAAGACTTGTGGATATGAATTTTGTGGATATAAATTTTCCATTGACCCCAAGCCACAAGGACTTCCAAGCCATTATTTGAACCCATCTTTACACTTTGTATTTCAATACTACTAAAAATGGCGAATCACTGGTCTTTGTTAATCCTTCTCGTTTTAAATCTATATTTTGTTTCAAACATAAATACTTGTTTGTGTGCTCCAAATATCACGGCAGTTTGCTCTAAGCAAGAGCGATTAGCTCTACTTAAGTTCAGAAGCAGTGTCTACGATGCCACTAATTATATGTTGTCATGGGTTGGTTATGACTGTTGCCAGTGGGAAAGAGTCCATTGCGACAAAGTAACTGGGAAAGTTGAAAGCCTTCATCTCAGAGGAAGTGAAGAAGACATATTTAGTGATGAATGGTTAGTTGGTAACGAGGTGAGCTCTTCTTTACGACACTTGAGGAATCTAAAATTCTTGGACTTGAGTGGTAATGATTTTCGAGGAAGCCGGATCCCTGAATTCATTGGATCCTTCAAACAGCTAAGTTACCTCAATCTCTCCTATGCCAATTTTTCTGGTATTATTCCTCCTCACATTGGAAACCTTTCAAATTTAAAAGTTCTTGATCTCACATCAAGCGCATACAGTTACAACACGCTGATGTCAGATGATATGTCATGGATGTCTGGCCTTTCATTACTCAAGTATCTTGACTTGAGTAATCTAAATCTTAGTAAGGCTCAAAACCGTGACATGGTGTTTTACATGATGCCGTCCTTAGTAAACTTAAGTTTGTCAGGATGTGGGCTTACGAATGCTGATCTTGGTACTCTTAGTAATTCGAGTACAACACTTGCCAACATTAAGCATCTAGATCTTGGCTACAATAATTTCAAAGGTCAATTTCCAGGCTTTTTTCAGAACATGACATCCCTAGAATTCTTGGACCTTTCATACTTCAATTTTAGTCTTTCATGGAATTCTACAAACTTTCTAAACACTATCCATTATTTTCCAAAGATGCGTTTGTCAGATTGTGGGCTCCAAAACGCGCATCTATCTCCCAGTCACCTTAATTTGACCTCAATTTCTATCATCCAACACCTGGATCTTAGCTATAACCTAATTGAAGGCGGATTTCCATCTGCTTTAACAAACATGAGTTCTCTATTGTCCCTTGACCTTTCATCAAACATGTTGAATTCATCGGTTCCTATCATGCCTAACCTTTTATGGCTTGATCTCTCGTGGAACAACTTTGAGCATATTGAGGCTCTTGGAGTCTGGAGACAGTGTCACTTGAAAGAACTGACTGTATTTGATAATCAATTTAGTATTGAACTGACTGACTCACCAAAAAATGTATCAGAATGCTCCCAATACGCTTTCGAGAGGCTGGACTTAGATGTGAGTCTAAAAGGTGCATTTCCTGCAGAACCCTTGGGAAGAATGGCCAATTTAAAAGGCTTAAGTTTAAACGGAAATGAATTAACAGGTCAAATCCCAGAATCTCTGGGAAGATTAAGATTATTGGAAGAGTTGGATCTTTCTCTTAACCAGCTAACAGGTCCCATTCCAACATTCATTGGGAAACTTACTACACTTGACCTTTCTGGTAATCTCTTGAACGGTTCAATCCCAGAATCCGTTGGAAGTTTAACTGCTTTAATAAAATTGGATCTTTCTGGTAACCAGCTAACAGGTCCAATTCCTGAATCTCTGGGAAGATTAACATTATTGGAAGAGTTATATCTTTCTAGTAATCTCTTGAACGGTTCAATCCCAGAGTCCTTTGGAAGTTTTACTGCTTTAAGATATTTCATTGGAAGTGTCAATCAGTTAACTGGTGTCCCAACATCTCTAGGAAGACTTGTTTCATTGGAGCGGTTTTCAGTGTATTCAAACTCGTTAAATGGAGTAATTACTGAATCCCACTTTGCAAAGCTTTCGATGTTGAAGCGCCTGGATGTCGCTTATAACAATAAGTTGACATTCAGTGTTTCACGTGAGTGGAAACCTCCATTTCAATTGGAAACTGCTGATCTCAGTTCCAGCAAGATTATAAATGGATTTCCACAGTGGCTCCGATCACAAAAGAAACTAAGAGTTTTAAGGTTGTCTAATGCTAGCATTACAGGACCTTTGCCGACATGGTTGCGGAAGATGCCTGTTATTGATGTCTTCGATCTCTCTCGCAATAAACTCAGCGGACCTTTAACAAACCTTCCTAATGAACGAACTGTTGATCTTTCAGAAGGTTATGCTAAAGCACTATTACTGCATGATAACAGTTTCAATGAGTCGATTCCTATTTCATTGTGTAGATGGACTGATTTGAATCATCTTGATCTTTCCAGAAATAGGTTAACTGGGAGAATTCCTGAATGTCTTGGGAACATGCGAAACTTGAATACCTTACAATTTAGCTCAAATCAATTATCTGGTGTCATTCCAAGTTCTATATTACCACAATCATCAAAGTTAGAGTGGCTAAACTTGAACGACAATCATTTCACAGGTGAGCTTCCTCGAGAATTGGGGAATTTACAAGAATTGAGTATCTTAAATTTGGGTGAGAATGGGTTTTCTGGGAACATACCCGAATGGATTGGAGAAAACTTAACAAATTTGAAAGTTTTCAGGCTACACAACAATAACTTCACTGGAAGTATTCCTCGAACTTTGTGCAATAATTCATATCTTCAAATTTTGGATGTGGCACACAACAACTTAATGGGTCCCATCCCTCATTGTCTAGGAAAGTTGAATGGTATGAAGACCGGTAGCTCTTTTGAAAACTATTCTGAAAGTTACGAGTATGAAGAAAATCTGATTCAGGTGATGAAAGGTGTCTCTCTTGAATATACAACGACATTCATGTATGTCATAAACATGGACCTTTCAAGCAATAACCTTTCCGGAGAAATACCTGCCGAGCTTATGTCACTTTCCGCATTAGTGGGTCTCAATTTGTCTAATAATCATCTCAACGGCGGCATTCCAGACAGCATTGGAAACATGAAGGCGTTAAACTCTCTTGATTTCTCGGGAAACCAGTTGACCGGTCCGATCCCTCCAAGTATTGCAGCTTTGAATTTTTTGAGCTTTTTGAATTTGTCACGCAACAACTTGGCCGGACGAATTCCAACAGGAAATCAATTGCAGACCCTTATGGATCCATCAATATATGTCGGGAACAGAGACCTATGTGGTGCTCCATTACAAAAGAATTGCTCCAATAATGAAGACCAAACAACAACGCACAAAAACATTAAAGCGGCCAATCATAAATCAAACAAGGTATGGTTCTATATGGACATAATGTGCGGTTTTGCAACAGGGTTTTGGGGTGTTATTGGACTTTTGTTGTTCAAAAAAGATTGGAGACACAAGCTTTTTAGGTTTGCTGAGGAAACCGTGGACAAGATATACGTCGCAGTGGTGCTAAGAGTTAACAAGATGAAGAAGAGAGGAAGAGAATCCGCATAGGTCATCTGGAATGCAAGTCATACCGGGTCATATATATATATTATTACGTGTTATTTTGTCTTTTAATTATATTGTCCTTATTAATATTGTGTTCATGATTTACTTAATATTTTGTAAGGCATTTTTCATGTGGTGCTTTTGATAAAGACATATTCAAATGCATTAAATCAGGTGCTATATGTTAGTTTTGTTTAGGACCAGTAGGGTGTAGATAATCAATGGTACCGGATATCACTTGAAATCGTGAAATCACTTTCCGATAGAAACTATTCGACCCTAATATGTGGGTTACACGAATCTCTATATGTGATAAGACCTTATTTTTGGCAAAAAGCAAAAACATTTTCGCATTCAAGTGTTTAGTTTTATGTGTCCTTCCATGCAAAATATGATTGCTTTGCTAGTCTCACGTTTGAACCCGTAAGAGCTGTTAAGGGGATACTACTAGTTTGGGGTTTAGACTTTAGTCGCGTTGGGACAAAACCCACTATGGTTCAAACCACAGTGGTGACTCTTGATAAATTATGTCAAACAAAACTTGTGTTACTTTGTATGTTTTGGTTGGTATGTGGTATGTTGGTTTGCGTTGCCAATTAAACATGGATAGTATCCTGAGCGAGTCGTGTGACTGCGGCATCGAACCCAACCAACAGTCCATATGCAAGTCCAACGTTCGAGTCATGTTGCGAGGTCGAGGTTGTCTACTCAAGCTCGAAATGTGAACACTTGATTTTACTCCTTTTGTATCAAAATCTCACCAACTGTTATAAATTTTTGGATATGAATTGGGTCAGTGTGTGTGGCTAGGTCGAGGCCCAAGAGCCCACTAAAAAGGGGTGTGTTTGTTTTATACCGGGCCACAGCCCATTAAGTCTAGGTGTGTTTGTTTGGGCCAAAGCCCACTAAGATACAGGGTACATTTGGTATAAATATTCATCAATTTGGTCCGCGACTAGACTTCCGACTCATTTCACTTGACACAAGTTTCGCAACGTAAATTATAACGAGTTCCTAAAATCTACTATATAATCAAAACTACACATATTCGACCCATATAACTATAAGCTATAAAATACATTTAAGACTTATAAAAACTAGTTTAAACTAAAATAATAAGTTTTAAACTTACTTGTAAGATTATTGATTTATATCGCCTATTTTAACTTATATATAACTTGATACAGTTTATAAAAAACTTAACTTTTATATATTATAAAACGATTTGGTATGGTTTATGGAAATAAATGAAAGCCTATCTCTTTTATAGTGATCAGACAATGATCCATAACATTTGTTTGTATTAGATGCTTCCTGAATATAACCACATAAACACTTAGCATGCTTGCAATTACTCAGGTCCATAAAGACGACATAAACCCTTTGCATGCTCGCTAATTACTCAGGTGCAACTCTCTGCATACTCGCAATTACTCATGCTATTAATCACGCAATCACACGACTTTACTCTACAAATGTTGTCATGAATACTACAATGAATGATGTGAATGAATCTTATTGTATAATAGATGATAAAAAGTGGCCTTGTAAATTTTGTGGTGTTGTAAGCATGTGTTGGTTCACCAAGGAAACCACTAAATGCTTTTGGTTGCTCTCTCATAATGTCATGATGCATTGAGAGATGATAAAGTGTTATAGCACATAAAATGCTTGCACCTTATCTTCTTAAAATGCATCATGACACTTAGAACTTTAAAATGTTCCACTTTAAAAATGAAATCAGATAGGAAGGTGATTTTATAGCATCTCTTCCGATCCTTAGCAGTTTTCTCTCCACCAGTCTATGTGGGACAAACAAACATATTCAAGTTTTCTTGCTTACTTTTACTTCATATTGAATGAATTAAGGTAAATTTGATGTAAGATGTGGAAGTTTGTTGTGGTATTGAGATGGCAAGAGCATACTTTTATAGCGGTTACAACGATTATATAGCTTGCGTAGATCACTATACAGCGATTATATATCTAAGAAGACCAAACTCATTGATATGTAGGGGATGTGTATAATGCACTTTTGAAGTTATTAATGAATTTTAAAGTAGCATCAAATAATGTTGGACAAGAGTTATTTTTGCTAAAAGTACGTTTATAAGATGGAATTTGCTACAATCACACAAAATCATCCACACAAAAAAATCCACACCTGAGGTGGAAGTGGATGATTAGTTTTTTGTGGGATCTTTTTTGTGAGTGGTTTTGTGTGGATGTATCACTCCTCTTATAAGATTGTATATTACTCCACCAGTCGATGTGGGACAACAATTTTGCTATTTGTTTTTTACTTCTTTAATTTTTTTATTTTTTATTTTTCTTAGAGATAATAGTATTAGCATTTTGTGTAAAAGTTCATTTACTTTTTACTAAAAAGGTTCATTTGTATCATTTCTCACCCAGTATTTCTACTGTGATTGAATTAATGAGTTGGTTCAAGCCATCAAAAGCTATTAGAATATGTGTCCAACTCGTCGAAAGGCGAAACTTTTACATGAGTTAGCTTGCAGATATTAGTCATTCATCTTGGCAAAGAAAGGTATGCAAGAATCAAGATTACATCTTATTCGTGTATGCATCTCGACTCATATGTAAGAATGAATCCTAAGTATAATCTTCAAGTAACAAAAGAGTATTCATTTGGCAAGATCCATCTATATAAAGATGCCAATGTATTATGAGACTTGTAAAATATACCACACGACACTACCAACTATAAATATCGCCATCGTGAAATGGCCTATTTTTTTCTTTTTTTTTTCTTTTCCAGGTCAGTGTTTTCGTGGCATTGGCGTTTTGCCTTAGTGACATATCTGAACACTCGAAACTTGGGCCTAATATTCCCCGGCAACTTCTTGTAATCCATGGTCATAGTTTCCATCTCGTGAACATATTTTGCGGAGTTTCTCATACTATCCCGCTATTTCTATCATGACCGCCTTGTACAATCATTAGACTTGGGTTTGTTCAACATCGTGGATGCATACATTTGATGTTCAAATGGTCATATGTTGTGGACTGTCATATATTTGAATGTGATATCATATTACTAGCATTAGGTCATGTGTTTCTACTGTAGAGTGCCTTACAAGCCAGAATTCCTAGCTCATCAACCATGTAAGTTAGGACCATCAAATGGATTGACCATAAGCTATCTTTGAGATAATGGATTATAAAGTAGCATCTAAAGGCTAATAGTACATCCATAAGATTGTAACGTCTGTAACTAACATACCCTGCTTCACCAAGTCAAGACAAAAGGTTCACAAATAAACTATCAAAGTCTATAAACATCTTAAAATTTATGAATAATAATTTTACAAATATTATGGTTTTAAAACAATACTGGAGATATATTAACGCCCATATAAAAAGCAAACCTTTCCAGTTCATGTTTAAACCCATAAGATTTATAACTATAAAGTCTTCGACTCTATTGATAATATAATGCAAGTAATTGCTAATGAGCGCCCCTTTACTTATAGCATCTCCTCCTTAGGATTTTCTTCTCCTCAGTCATGTGGGACAAACAAACATTGTACTCCTTTTCTTCTTTTTTGCTTTTATAGAGATATTAATATAGTGTTATTTGTTAAAGTTCATTTGATATGAATAACATTTTGAAAAGTTAAAGGCATGTTTGGCAGGAGCTTTCTGGATGAGCTGTTAATTTTTTGTTACAAAATAATCTCTTATAAATCAAGTAGCTTCGTTTGGATGCATTAACTACAAACTTATATTTCAAACAAATAGCTCCAAAATAAAAAGTTGATTCATGAAGCTTTTTAAAAGTCTTGGAGCTGTTAAAACTTAAATTACTGATATACCCTCTAAACATTTATTTACAATTATAGATTTGTCCCTTTATGTAATTTTACATCTTATAATTATATTTAACAGCTAATTTACCAAACAGTTTTGACACCAGATCTTGTTTTTGTGTTATTGAGGATTATTGTTTTTAGATCTATAATTTTTGCTATAAGGTGAACTATTGAAATGAAAGAAAAATTTCTTGGAATGATGATTAGTTGGTGTTGACTAAAGAGGAGTTTTTGGATTAAGTAATGGGTGATGTTCATGGGCGAAGTCAGAACTTTATTGTCGATGGGGCAAAATATGATAATCTTTAGAAACTACAATAAAAATTGATCATTTGGGGGGCAAATTACAAAAATAGCCAAAAATTTTCGAACATTTACACTACAATTTTTTTCGCCGGGGTCACATGACCCCCGTACCACCTTTGATGTTTATATTGAAAGAGAACGATGATGATAAGTTGTTAGTTGCATGATTGATAGAAAACCGAAGTGGTGGATTGTATTCTTAGATTTAGGATTTAAGTAAATCAGAAAGTTTTTTTATATTGGGTTCTAAGTTTATAAAATGGATCGAATTTTAAGTCATTATATTTGTGCGGAAGATGATGAAATGGGTGTCCAGGAGATATGATGACATTGGTGTTCTTGGAGATTTTGCTTTTAGTGAGGATTTTTGCATCTTTTTGTGTAGACAAAGAAACAAATTATTGAATGAGTGTTACTATTTTGTTGTAAGGTATTATATATTTGACTGATTAATGGTATTTGTAATTTAGAAATTAGGATATGTAATTTACTTTGTTCTTGAAATTGGATTTGGGTGAATGAATATTTGGGTAATTTGCAAATTGAATATATGTACATATATATATATATATATATATATATATATATATATATATATATATATATATATATATATATATAAATATTTTATTAAACAAAGGATATTAAAAAGTGATGTTGAGTTGTATATTAAACGGATAAAAATTTCAATAAAAGAAATAAATAAAATAATTAAAATTTAAATATTTAAAAGAAAATCGATAATTATTTTCTAAAAAATTAAAATTTTAATAAATAAAAAATAGGGTTAAATTCGTTAACAGTCAAACTAACGGAAAATGTGATAGACCAAACTCGTTACGGGTCAAAACTACAATGAGAGGATCCGTTAAAAAATACGAGACAATTTTCATTATACCCAAGAAACCACAAGGACGATTTTCACAATTAACTCAAAACAAATTATGAAATCTAAATTATATATATATATATATATATATATATATATATATATATATATATATATATATATATATATATATATATATATATATATATATATATATATATATATATATATATATACTAAAACCCATTATGGAATAGTGTGTACTGCTCATAGGGAATTTACGAAAATGGTTCCTCAGGTTAGCTGTGAAACGCACCGTTAGTCCCCCGTTATCAATCTTTTGCAAATTTAGTCCTAAGAAAATTAGCAAATTCATTCTCGTAAATAAAATGATCGAGGGCAACGCACTCCCGCCGCAACGCGCTGGTTAACCCGCTAGTTTAAAACTAAATTGAAAGGTTTTATCTCCAACCTTTCGAAAACGCAAGCACTATCTCCATGAAGGACTTAAGACAGGAGATGGTGCCTTTGTTTTCAAAAAGTGAAAGACAAAACTATACATGAGAACAATTTCCATATAGTTTTACACAGTCTCATATGAACAAATACCAAGCCTTTATAGCATCTTCTCCTTGGCAGTTTTTACTCCACCGGTCTATGTGGGACAACAATTTTGCTCTTTCATTTTTTACTTATTTGATTTTTTTTTCTTTTCCTTATGAGATAATACTATGTCACTATTTTGTACAAAGTTCATTTACTTTTTACTAAAAAGGTTCATTGGTATTATTTATCACCCAGTATTACTACTGTGATTGAATTAATGAGTTGGTTCAAACCATCAAAAGCTATCAGCATACATATCCAACTCGTCGAAAGGCGAAACTTTTACATGAGCTAGCTTGCAAATATTAGTCATTAATCAAGATGCTTCTTTGTAAGCCCAAAGAAAGGTATGCAACAATCAAGATTACATCGTATTTGTTTATGCATCTGGACTCATATTTTTCTTGGTTTGTATCACAAACAAAGTGTTGTTCCCTTTCTAAATGAGGTTCACATATGTAAGAAAGCATCTGAAGTATAATGTTCAAGAAAAGAAAAGTGCCATGTTTTTTTAACACTTTTCTTGTACATATTGCAAACCAGAGAGTCTCCATTGGCAAGATTCATCCATATAAAGATGCATATGTATTACTTCGTATGAAACTTCTCAGATATACCACAAGACTCTTTACCAACTATAAGTAACACGTACTTTATACGAGCACCACACGACACTACCTTCTATAAATATCGATCACCATCCTAAAATGGGGCTATCCGTTCCTTGGCAGCTTTTTGTAAGCCATGGTCATAGGTTCCAACTAGTGAAATTTTTTTTTTCTGTATTTCACATACTTGGGAGTTGGGGTCATTCCGCATGTTTGTTATGTTCGGATGGTCATATGTTATGTCGGGGATAACGGATTATAAAGTTGCATCTCACGATGTTTGACAAGAGTTGCTTTCAAAGGCTAAAAGTACATCCATAAGACTGTAACATTGTATATTAAAACTAGACAATCAAATACCAAGTAGATACATGCTCCTAATTTCAGAGTCACGATCTATACTTAATGTACAAGTTATTAACAATTAAACTATCACAGTTCATAATCATCATGAACAATTTTGACTAATAATTATATAGTTTATAAATATTAGGGGTTCATTCCTGATGGAGAGATAAATTAACGCTTAAATAACAAGCTTACCTCCACATCAAAATAAACCCATAGCATTTATAACTATAAAGTCTTCCATTTCTTTGGTAGTAGAAACAAGGTATTGTTACTGAAAATAAGCGCCCACTTACTTATAGCATCTCCTCATTATTATTTTCTTTGGTAATAACAAAGTGACCATCAATCCGTTTACACTTTGCTTAGTGGAGATGGTTATGTTTGAATCATGTCCGATCAACTCACTCCTCATGCGCACCCCGAAAGAATTCTCTCTGACCGGTGGAAAGTGCCCAAGGGCCTTGCCATGTGTTTGTGTGACGTGAGGTGGTCATGTGGCCTTGCCATCTGACGTTCATTATCAAGTTGTCATACTATTACTTTTCAAGTTTTAGATTTTTTTTTCTTTTTTCTTTTACACTTTTTTATAACTGGCTTCTAACTTTACTTTATATTTAGTTGATAAATGTGACTTGTCAATGGAAAGCACAGTCCGTTAGAGCGGTTCACGTGAAATGAGTCTCAAGGAGATGAAGCTTCTTCACTGATCTAGTTTGTGTATAAAGCGATGATATCTCTAAGAAGGCATATCATCACTGTCGATAATATTATGCACAGGAGGTGAAGAAAGCACCTTTGTAGGTGTATGAGAAGTTGCCTTCAAAGGCTTCAAATGTTATGCTTCTGATACATTCATATGATTGTGACACTGTCAAAACTAGACAATGTAAGTACAATTTCAAAACGAGTAACATGCTCCTAAGTTACAATAAGAGATTTACATTAAAAACTCGGGCCCTAATGTTCCTTGGCTTCTCATACTTGGGGGTCGTTCCGCATGTTTCTCATCCGTCAAAGACTACACAGCTACACAATATGCTATTGACGAACAAAACTTTTGCCTAACTAGACAATACAATAAATTTCTAATGGCAAAGCAAAATGTTGGCAAACCGAACCCGTTTTGGAATGGTAATGAATCCTACAGCAGCTTGGGAATTGATGTGCTCATTCCATACCACTTTACAATCAACACAAACATTACAAACAAGAAACAAACTATTATTTCGTATAAGGCTAATCATCGCATCTGCCCACTGAAAACAAAACAAGAGTATTAAACATAGTCTAGCCGAAATTTTACATTAAAGTACTAGTACTAATGAGACCATAGATTAACGCCATTACCAAAACCATAGGGAGTAGTAGGCAAGTTCAAATTTCTAAGTGAGATCAGTAGATCTTCACTTCAGCGATGGTTGAGGCTCGAGGTAGCTCTAACAACTTGGAAGCAAACATCAACTTCCCTTTTTCACCACCAGACGCTTGGAATGGGCCAGGAAAGATAACAATCCTCTCTAGCGAAGGGGAGCAAGCAAGTATACACTTTATCAAGCATACTTCAGTCTCTGAACCTCTAAAGGATGAAAACGAAACAGACTGTAGCTGCAGCTTCCTCATTTTGGTATAGTGTCCTCCAAACATTCAGGTGAAGATACAAGTGAAGGTGGTGGAACCGCATCTTTGTATGTAGCCTACAAGAACATATAAATAATGTTCATATGCACAACAATGCGATTTTGAGTAGCACAATAAGATAAAAATGCATTTACTCACTGTTACGATAAGCCTCTGTAAATTTGGCAATCCCCAAATCATACCAAAAGCACATGATAGCATTTCAGAACTTCCAAAATCCATCGCCAATAATATAAGAGTTTTGAGACAAGGAAATACAGTAGGGACCAGCTTGATACCACCAACTAACTGCAGTCAGTACAAAGCCACTTCATATATTTAAGCATTCATAAGGCTCTGCATAGCTAGTTTGTAAACTGAATTTCAAAGAAACAAGTTAGTCTTACCTTGCAGTGTTGAAAATTCAGATAAAGCTCTTGAAGATTCGGAAGGAAACCAACAAACTCAAAGATATCTGAACTTTTGATGGCTGTATTTTCAAGGTCGTGTAATGGCAATGATAACACCTTAAGATTCTCAAGTTTTGTAGTCTCAGCTAGTTGCACTTTGCCTAAACGATAGTTATAACTAATTTGCAGAATCTCAAGTAAGGGCACCAACTTATGAATTCCCAATATTTCGACCTATAATTTCTACAAGAGTAAAGTCCAAGTTCAATAGATTTGGAAAACCACAAAACCAGGTGACACATGGAAACAACAATTAAAAGCTTCAAAGTTTGAGCTCTAGGCAAGCGAAAAGATGGGCGGCAACTTTAGTAGTTTTGAGTGGTTATTTATGACTGTGAACTCTCTAATTCCTTTTCGGGACAAGGACAAAACCCAATTATAAACTTCCTCAACATCTAATATCTTGTGAGCTGGTATAAAGAGGACAAACCTTGTCACGACACCTTTAAGATGGAGGAGAAGTCTACTTATAGTCCTCTCCCTGCAGTTATTTCCGCCATCTAGACCTGGTTCAAAGAAGTTTTCATCAAATACGAGTTGGCTGATATTAGTCCAGTTATACCTCCAGTTTCTCGACAAGATACCCGTCCTAACAGCCTCTTTTATTGGCAAGCACTCCAAAATATGAGTGATCACATTCTCTGGCATGATGCTAATACCAGCTTGTGGTGAAACTTTAGATGCTTTATGTGTCCCATAAGCTTGTTGCATGATGCTAGAAAGAGGAAATGTGTAAGCAATATGTAGAGTAGTATAATGGAATAAGAAATAAGCAAATTAGCCATCAAACGCAAATATCATCTTCTAAACACATAATCGAATCCACCACATTTTCCTAAATTTCATTTGATATCTATTGCTAATGTGGATGCTTTATGTGTTCCATGAGACAATTTCCATTATACAGGGAAAAAAAAGTACAAGTCCATGTGTGTCAAGGTTCGAAATCTTTTCACTATTATGAGAGAGTGAGAATTTGTAACAGTCGAGGGTTGATTAATGAAATTGTGTATGCTTATTGAAATATAATAAAATGCATTGTAGAATATAGTGTTTGAATAAACAACTCCCAAAGTTCTTATTCCACCCTCAAACAAACACTTTCTACATCCAACACTCGAAAACGACAAATACACAATTTTTTATCAAGCTATCGTAAACACATGTCCTCTAAACACTCCACTTATCTGTGTGTTTATCTGATTATTGCCTTTTTCTAAAGCAGATAATAAGTATTAGAACATGCTTTTTTTTGTTGGAAGTTTGGAACATACCTATCTAACTATATTAAAGTGATTCTTCAAGAACATAAACACTTTAAAGTAGGTGCACAAAACACTCGCTAAAGCGAAAATAGAAACTTAATTATGAGGGTGTCAGCATAAGCTTGTTTTAAGCTCTTTAAAAGACCCTAATACAGCTTAAGCTTCTTTGATAATTTTGCTCGAAATAAAAGTGATTGTGTAAACTTCCTACTTTGTAATTCTCTCATTCCAGTTCTCGTAACAACCCACCATTGATTGTCCAACAGTTTGTAATCCATTAACGAGTTTTAAATAACTCCTTTTGGTGCGTATCAAAAAGTCAATAAGGCCTTCTAACCTTCTTTTATAGCATCTTGTTATCTAGTAACATATATAAACAAGGGGGTGTCTCGATTAGCTTATTTGGAAGGGCTTGAGCAATTTCAAACGGTTCCAAAAAGTTTCTACAAAAATAAGCTGATAAGCCATCAAATAGTTACAAGTCATCTCCATGTAATAAAGAATAGTTTCTAGCAAACCAAACATTAAATTTAATCAGTTTTCAAAGAACTATGTTCTTTACAATCTAAAGTAACACATAGCAAAGATAAATAAAGGTTATACCTACCTAAAATGAAGCTAAATGTGAAGGAGAATTTGTGCGTGTAATTTGTAAACGGTAGCATAAACGATGAATGGTTCCACTAATTAATAAATCTATCTAATATCATTCATCCACACACATAAGCTACATTCTCAAAACCGTAAGTTAAAATATTTGACATACATGTTTGCGAAGAGATCATGAGACGCATATTCGATTTTATGTAAATACAAGATAGGGTTTTCATAATTACTCACTAAATCATTAGGTTGGTTGTTGTTGGTGGTTTAGCCACCTACAACAAAAAAATAACATTTCGACATCCTCATAAAAAATCTAAAACCCAGGTTACTTTCTTGCTACAAAATTTATCAACTTGTTGATTTATTTTTGTTTTAATTAATTAGTCTTTACATTAACCCCATGTATATATATCATAGATTTATTACTTTTTGAGTTAAACTAATTGGTTAAATAAAAATAATAATAATAAAATAATAAAAAATAGAAAAAACCCTAAATTTTGTGCCCCTTTTGGGATCCAGCACATGACATTCAAGTATGGTGGCAAATAAGTTATCGTTGTTTTTAGTTTTAAAAGATTGCTTGAGAAACTTAAATTTGAAAAGAGTTGTTATTACTTATAGAGTTATAGTAAGGCCTTTTAGGGATAATCATAAAGAGACAAGTTAAGCTCACCTATGGTCGAAACCGAAAAGAAAAAGTATACTTACTTTTTATTTGCTCAAGATAATGAAGCATTGTCAATTGAATTCTGCAACCATAAACTCAGTTAGAGCATTTTCATTCATAACGCATACGCCGTTGGTGGTATAAATAACGTCGTTAGTGGCGTTAACCTGTTGGACCTCCGGCGTTATTGCAGCGTTAGTCCCCAAGCGTTAGTGTATTAATGGGCGTTATTTGCTTTTTTCTTTTTTTTTTCTTTTCTTTTTTCATTTATGCCCCTAAATGAGGGGTTGTTTTTATAAATTGTTTGAGTGTTAAAGTTTAACTTGTGATGTTATTGATGTGAGTGTTTTTTGGGGATGTTAAGGTGAAATGTTAAAGCTGATGTGGCGATGACAGCGGCGTAGACGGTGTTATTTCATAACTTGGTTACCATTGTACATGCTCTTATGGCAAGACATGATATGTGAAAATTTGTCTCCTTTTGGTAAGTTTACAAATATAGTACTACTTTGACGGATGAATGATTTGTTTAAGATCGAATATATATCCGACTTATATTTGACACATTATAAGTTAGGAAAATTATATATTCATGCTTAAAAAACAAGTCACTAGTGATGTAGGGTATGTTCGAGCTTCAACTTTTCTGATTTAGTCGTCCAGTTCTTGGGTTAATAGGTGGCAAAATAAGCGTGTCGAGCAGGCTCGGGCAACTTGGGGCTTGGGTCCTAATGGGCATGGGTCAAATGGGCAAAGTTGAAATCTGGGTCAAGCGGACACGGGCTAAATGTTGCGCTGGGATGATAAATGGCCTTGATTAAACAACTTCACAGATTATACAACTTCTGATCGGTATGAATGAAACAGGATGCTTGAGACAGCAGTTTTGTGACAGAAATAAAAAGAAAAGTGCAGATATGTAATGATCAATTGAATAACTTTTGAATTTACAACTAATTTGAATGATTACAGAACATGTCCTATATATACTACATGAATCGGTGCTTTCACAAAGATTTATACCGATTCTAATAAACTAAACGACACTTCTAAACGTTATATTCTAAGCAGTTATTTTGACCCTAGGCGACCGAGCCCAAACACAATTTGGGTTTACTAGAATTTATAAAATACATAATACATATATATTAAACTACCTTTAACTTTTGCTTCTATAACATTAAGGTCCAATATTCACCCCTAATGTTATAGCGGCAATCGTGTCTTCTACTTGACTTCACAACAGGTTGGATCTTCATCGAGCAATAAACAAGGTGCGATACTTCATTCGTGTTTCTTTCTTCCATTTGGTACATTCACGCAAAATGACCTAAGTCACCACATTCATAGCACCTCATTTTATTCTTTCTTTGTTCTCCTTGCCTTGTATCTCTTTCGTCCTTTTTCTACTTTGTTAAAGTTTCTTCCTCTTCGTTGATTGCTTGAACTTGCCATCAAAAGTTTGTCTTGATAATTTTCGGTTCATCTTGACTTTTGAGTCGTTCTTCAAAGCAGTTAATCTTCCAACGCTTCTTCAAACAACATTTTGTCTAAATCTTGACATTGTTCAATAGACGCCACGATAGGTAGAAACTTCTTTGGAATAGAGTTAAGTAGTTTCCTTACTAGTACTTTATCTTCTAAAGTTTCACCAAGGCCTTTAAACTTGGCGTTTATAATACTTAACTTTCCTCCATAGACACTTACGTTTTTGTTTGATTTCATCCTTAGCGTCTCTAGTTCACTCCTCAAGGTTTGTAGTCGTGCTTTTGAACAAGATCGCCCCAAATACTTGACTTTGATCGAGTCCTATACTTTCTATGCAATGTCAGTATTGTGCAACTTGCATTAAAACATCTTGTGATAATGTTTGAAAGACCATTGCCATTGATGTGTTTTCCTTCTTCTCACTTGTTGCTTCTCCTTCTTTTGCAACTATAGTTCCCAAATATCATATGCCTTCAATATTGTCTCCATCATAATTTCCCATGTTGTGTAGTTTGTTTGGTTAGTTTTGGATATTGAAGGGCTATGTTTTGGTCACGTGTAGTTGTGGATGGTTCCCCATTTGTCATCTTTCTTGCTTTCTTACTTGCTTCCATTCTTTCTAACTTGTGATCGTATGATCGGTTCGTACTTGCTTTGAAACACAAAGGTTTCTCTTCGGTTGAAACATCGAGGTTTCTCATCGTGAAACAAACAAGGTTTCGCTTCTGGGTGAAACACTAAGGTTTCTCTTACGGGTGAAACACTAAGGTTTCTCTTACTTACTTTGTGAACCACAAGGGTTCGATTCTTACTTCTAGTTTTGTACTTTTTTAAGATCTTTTTTTTCTTTAGATAAAGATACAAAACTTGATTTTTCTTACTTTACTTCCTTCAATTGATTTGATTTGGATTTTATATGTATTTATATTTTTTAACCAATAAATAAAGTGAAAAGAAAAATAAAATACTTATTTAAAAAACTTTTTCCCAAATCCTAGACCCTTAGCAATCCGACTATCCGTTTCTTTCTTTCTTCTTCCTTTACCTTTCATTTCTTATATAACTAATTCTAATTTAGATTAATAATAATAATAATAATAATAATAATAATAATAATAATAATAAGGTGTTTGTGTGGGCGATTGCCGGAGCTCAGGCGATCTCCCTGATCCCATGTCCCGTTCCTCCTTCTCCCCCATTGATCCAACCTACTTGGTTGTTTCTCCGCTCTTCTCTCTATCCACCCCCTTCTTCCTTTTCTTTTTCTCAGTTCCCTTTTTCGTTTTTGTGTACATATTACTTGTTTTTGGGTCTACTTGGTTGGGTGCTGTTTTCCCATCCTTGTTGGATTTTTCCGTCCCTCGTCGTTGGATCACCAGGTTTTCTTGTGTTTTGACCCTTTGTGACCTCAGCGCTGATTGGATCACCAGGTTTTCTTTGGGTTGTAAAATCTTTTGGGGTAGCGACTTGGGGTTTTCTGGTAGCGTCTTGGGGTTTTCTGTGTTTTGACAACGAATTCTGGAAAGCGTTTGTTTGCTTGCTCCTTTGGGATAGCGACTTGCCTTTTTCTAATTCGGTAGCATCTTGGTCAGTAAATCTGGTTGTGTTTTGTATTGGGGGCCCGCATGGTTTGTTCGCTTGTTTATTTTTTTTGGGTAGCGACTTGACCTTTCCTTATTCGATAGCGACTTGCCTTTTAAACTTTGGTTGTGTTTTGTTTTAGTGGGGCCATGATGGTTATTATGCGCTTTTTATTTTAGCGTCCAGCTTTTAAAACTTAGTTTGTTTTCCCGCATTTGTACCCCAAAGAAAAAAAAAAAAAAAAAAAAAAAAAAATTCTTTATGGCTATTATTCGCTTTCATCGTCCTTTGCGAGTTTGAATGGTTGTCAAGACGGTAGAATGGGCTAACAAAACCTCGTTGATTTCTCATCTTCGTGATAGTCATTTCAATAAGGATGCGCTTGCAACCACCAAACTTTCTTTGGCCACTAACTGGTTGTTTTTAGGGTGCTGAGGTTACGTTGAAACGTATGGGTCTTTGGTTGTGTGGAGTTTGTTTTAAGACGATACTCTTCGCTCAAAATGTCGGCATGGATCTTTTTGTGCCGCCCCGATTGCGGTGATGGTGTTGTTAGATTTGTCTTTGTTTGATCTCGCTAAGCCCCAAGTTCCTCTTCGCTCAACTCGCTTGTGTTGAAGATTTGGTTTGGAAGAGCACTCAAGTTTTGATCTACACTTACTTGACACTTTGCTCGCTAAAGGGTTGCACACTGTCAAATCCATCCCACCAAAGTGCCGTTTGGGATTCTCTCATGTTTTGAAAGGAGCTCTTGATAAGGTGATCTCGCCACCAAGACATTTCTTGTTGGGTTACCTGTTAGCCTTGCCTCTTTGTCTCCTTAAAACCTTTTGCCCAAGGGTAACATGGAGTGTAGGTCTGATACTAAGCGCCTGTCAAGAAGAAATATCGCTAATGTCATTTGGGCTTGGGGTACATCCGTGGTAGTTTGCAACATTGTTAGAGGTTTTATTGAACCCTCCCTGCTTTGGTCTAATGTTGAGGAGGAAAACACGAGTTGGGTGGCGTAATGTCAAGCAATGTAGGAGGAAGATTTGTGATGGTCATTATCATTATCGCTGAGTTCTTTCTTCTTCGGTGTTGCTCCTCACAATGATACTACCCTTGAGGACCTAAAGGCTAAGCATCCTTCAAGTCTGCTCCTTCACTTTGATATAGCTATTGATCATCATAACCTCATTGCATCTCCTGCTGTGGTTCTTGATATGATTAAGAGTTTCCGTGGTACATCTTGTGGTCGAGATGGTTTACGCCCAACACCTTTTGGATTGTTTTAAGCGGTCACATGGCTACATCTCGATGAGTTAATCAATTCCATCACCCGTGGTAAATCTTTTTCTTGATGGTAAGTGTCTTAAGGCTTGGGCGAGTATATTGCCGTTGCTCCTCTCACACACCGATCAAGCGGTGGTGGTATCTATCCCATTGCGGTGGGGACCTGCTGAGTTGGCCACTCTTTAGATGGATACTTGAATGATCTACGCTTGAGTTGGGGTTTACGGAGGCGAGGCCATTCTTCATGCCGTGAATCGGTTTGTTGAATATCGTGGAGGTGATGTGGGTCTTTCGATGTTGTTCTGGATTTCAAAAACGCCTCAACTGGTGGACCGTGAGGTTATGTTACAAGAGGTTCGCCTCCACCGTCCCGCCATATCACGTTGGGTTGAATTTTGCTACTCCAGCCAATTATATTATATTATGGGGAACACTTTATGGTCACACCAGGCGTGCAACAAGGTGACCCTCTTGGACCTCTCCTTTTGCGTTGGTGCTACATCCTTTGGCTCGCAAGATCAAAGACTCCTTTCTTTCCCTTTCAAGCTTGGTACCTAGATGATGGTACGATCATTGGAGATACTCGTTTGTTGGGAAGGCCCGAGCTCATTATGATAGATGGACCTCGTTATGGTTTACACCTCAACGTCGATAAACGAGGTTTTTGGCCAATGGAAGATCCTAGAAGGCATCTACTGGTGTTTTCCCTCCTAATATTGCCTGCCCGCATGGTGTAAAATTGTTGGGTGGGCTGTTGGTGTTGACCTTGAGTTTAGCGAAGCTCGTTTTGAAACGAGTTTCTAAAACCATTGAACTTATGGACGTTGTTGCTTAGCGATCCCCAATGTGAGTTGCTACTTCGCGCATGTGTTGGCATTTCAAGTGTATTTCTCCATGCGCACATGTTCCCCGTGTCTTTGAACGTGCTCGATTTCATTCGATGAAGCACTTCGCTCCTCTTTGGAGCGAATTGTCACCTACATCGGGCTCGGGTTCGAAATTGGCAATGAGCCACTCTTCCTTTTGAATTTGGGGGCTTGGTGTACACCGCTCTGGTGATGTTTTGAATTATGCCTTCCTTGCTTCTAGACTCCAATCGGCCACCTCTGACTGAACTTCTCCAGTGATCTGGTGTTGGTGCTTATGGATATTCCTTTGATGATGCTCGCATGTTTTAACGAGAAAATGGAGACCGACCTTTTGGGTAGCTCTTGTGAAATTGTTGCCCCAAACTCATGAAGAAATTGGCGCTTTATATTTCACATGTGTCACAAAAAGGTGAATCCACCTTACGCCATCTCGCTAGACATATGGCCCTATGGAGATCGCAAATGGAAGACCATACTTTGACCGGCTCGTAGTGGTCCCGATTCTTGGGTGGGCATACTATGAATGCTAAAACCTACCGGTGTGTTTTATGCTATCGTTTAGGTGTTCCCCTTTCTCCACTCGTATGCCGTGCTCGCTTGTTCTAAAGTTTTTACGGTGATATCTTTGGGGATCATGTCGTATCCCGCGCAGTATTATTGGTATTAAACATCGACATAATGTGGTGCGTGATACTCACGATATCTCTCCCGGTAGGGGTTTCGCTCGTAAAGAAGTTGATATCGGGCTCGCGAGAGAGAGATAAACACTTACGCCGGTGACTTGTTACTTTACCGCGTGAGAGAGGCCTTGATGTATGTGTTGATCTTACCGGGTCATCACCATGACGCAAACCGGTATGACCGACTTTGTGGCGTGACGTGACGTGATTGAAGTGCACCGCAAAGCGTGTCAAGTCACGAAACCAAATGCGCCGATATTGGATATGGGTTCATCCCCTCTTCTTCTTTGGTGAACTCGAGAAGGAAGCGACCTACCGACCGAATCCAAAGTTCTCACACTAAGATATTGGCGTGGTGCTAACTATATTTTTAGTAGGGTTTGTTTTGTTATTGCTAGAGGAGTGGAGCCCGCTTAGTTTCTCGCCTCCCACTAATTTCTTGTAATTCCTATGACTTTCTAATGATGATGTTTTATAAAAAATAAAAAAATAAAAATAATAATAATAATAATAATAATAATAATAATAATAATAATAATAATAATAATAATAATAATAATAATAATAATAATAATAATAATAATAATAATATTCAGTTTGTTTTTTTTTGGGGTTATTTTTCCTTTTGTGGGTTCGATTGTTATCCATCCAGACAGTCCTTTTATGGGTTCGATTCGAGACCGATTTGAGTGTTGGTTGTTATTTTCGTTTGCTTCTCCAAAGCAGTTAGTTCCTTATCTAGTTCAGGTTGTGGTCTCCTCTTCCTGGTGGATCTCTACAATTCTTGTTTGGGTTTCGCCAGAGACCCGTGTTTGTTTCGCTTCTGGTTTCGATTGTGACCCGCTTTTGTTGGTATCTTGTTGCCGTTGGTTCCTTAGTTTCATTAGTGCATCTTCAACATTGAGTTGAGCTTTTTGCTGAGCTTCAAAGATAGGCCATCTTGAGCTTCTTTACTGAGGTTCTCTCGGTTTCGATTGTGAGACCCGATTTGTGGGTATCGTTGTTGCCGTTGGTTTGTTACCTTGCTTTTTGCATCTTGAGGATCCTAATACTGATGACATTGGTTTGTAGTTGCTATTTTGGTATTGCCTACTTGTTTTGTTGGATATTCACTTTGGTGCTTCGTTGTTTGAGGTTTTGTTACAAGGGGCCGTGGTTTAGTTGTTTTGGTTTCTATGCTCGTGTAGATTTCACCGTCCTTCGTGGGTCTTAGTGGATGTCGGGATGGCGGTGGAAATGGGCTCACTAAAACCTCTTTAATCACACATCTTCGCGATCGGCACTTTAGTGGTGAGGCTCAAGCTATCACTAGGCAGTCTCTTTTGTCGGATTTGGTTATTTTTGAAAGGGTTGAGGTTACTCTTAAGCGTATGGGTTTGTGGTTGTGTGGTGGCTGTTTCAAAACGCATACTTTCCGAACTAAGTGTCGTCATGGTACGGGGTTTGATTTTGTGTCTCCTCCTGACTGTGTTGATGGTGTTGTTCGGTTCGTGTTATATGATCTCACCAAACCACAAGTTCCCTCCCATGCAGACCTTGGTGAGGATTTGGTTTTGGACGAGCTTGGTGGTTTTGATTTACCTCTTCTTGATACTTTGTTCTCTAAGGGATTGCGGACTGTCAAATCCATTCCTCCCAAATGTCGGTTGGAGTTCTCCGTGTTTTGAAAGGAGCTCTTGATAAGGTGATCTGCGCGCTGATGACATTTCTTGTTGGGTTGGATTGTTAGTCTTGCCTCTTTGCCTCCTTAAAACCTTTTGCCCGAGGAGTAATCAAGAGTGTGGGTCGGCCACTAAGCGTCAACGGCAGGAAGAGTACATTGTTAATGCTATTCGTGCATGGGGTACCCCGGTGGTGGTTTGCAGTTGTGCGTGAGGTATTAGCCGAACCCTCCCCATCATGGTCTAATATTGATGGTGATAGCTTGGACTTGGGTGACCGTAATGTCAAGCAATGTAAGAGGAAGATTTGTGATGGTCATTATACGGCTGCGGTTAGAGTTCTTTCGTCTTCTGGTATTGCACCTTATGATTTTTCTACTCTTGAGGACTTAAAATCTAAGCACCCTTTCCAGTCTGCTCCTCTTTTGCCCGATATACCTATTGATCATCACCACCTTACTGCATTTCCTGCTACGGTTCTTGACATGATTAAGAGTTTCCCTCGTGGTACTTCTTGTGGGCGGATGGGTTACGCGCCAACACCTTTGGATTGTTTAAATGGTGCCATTGGCTATTTCGATGAGTTGGTCGATTCTATTACCCAGTGGTGAACCTTTTTCTTCTTTGGTAAATGCCGAGGCGCGTGGGTGAGTACATTGCTAGTGCTCTCTTACACCCTTAGTCAAACCGAGGGGTATCCAATCCTATTCTTTGGTACTTGTTTGGAGGCGGTTAGTTTCAAGGTTTGTGCATCTATGATTGGCCATTCTTCGGATGGTTATTTGGATGATTTACAATTTGTGTGGGGGTATCGGTGGAGGGAAGCTATTCTTCATGCAGTGAATCGGTTGATTGAGGATCGGGGGTGATGTTGGTCTTTCTATGTTGTTGGTTGATTTTAAAAACTTTCCAACATGGTGGATCGGGCTGTTATGTTGCGTGAGGTTCGGCTTCATTTCCGGCTATTTCACGATGGGTGGAATTCGTTACTCCGATCCCCGCCAGATTATATTATGGTGAGCATACTCTTTGGTCTCATCAAGGTGTGCAACTGGTGATCCGTCCTCTTCTTTTTGCTTTAGTGTTACATCCCCGGCATAAGATCGGTGACTCTTTTAACCTTTCTTTTCAAGCATGGTATCTCGGATGATGGCACTATTATTGGAGATACCGTTGTGGGTAAGGTTTTAGAGTTGATTATGATGGATGGACTTAGTCGTGGCTTACACCTCAATGTTGATAAACGAGGGGTTTTGGCCAAAGGAAGACCCGTAAGGAGATATGAGGGTGTTTTTCCCCAATATTTGGCGCCCTTACATGGTGTTAAATTATTGGGTGGGCTGTTGTGTGGATTGGAGTTTGGTAGTAAGCATTGTTCAAAAGGGTGGCTAAAACCATTGAACTTATGGATGTTGTTGCTACACTTCATGATCCTCAATGTGAGTTGTTGCTTTCTTGCGTGCATGTCTTGGTATTTCAAGTTGTATTTTTCTATGCGCACATGTTCTCACCGGTTTTGAGGGCGCTCGAGTCTCTTTTGATGTGGCACTGTTCTTCGTTGGAGCGTGTTGTGACCGCTCGGCCCGGTTTTGGTGATTGGCAATGGAGACTTGCCACCCTACCCTTTGCTTTTGGGGGCTCGGTGTATATTCTGCAGTGATGTCTTGAACTATGCTTTCCTTGCTTCTCGACTTCAATCTGCTAGCTTACGACTAAGCTCCTCCATAGCTCGGTATTGCCGCTCTGGTCCCGCCTTTGATGATGCTTTGTGTACTTTTAATATGAATATGGATATTGACCTTTTGAGTAACCCAAGAGGTCGCCGCCTCAACTCATGAAGAAATTGGCGAGATATATACTTCCGGGTTACCCAAACGGTTGAATCTACCTTCACATATCTCCTCGACAGATGGCGTTATGGAGCTCACTAAAGGAGGATCATACTCGATTGGCTTAGGGTGGCTCTGCTTATCGGGATTAGGCAAACTATGAATGCTCGGACATACCGCTGTGTTGTGCTATCGGTGGTGTTCCTCTTTCCTTTGCTCAGTCACCGTGTTCACTGTTCTAGGGTTTTACCGGAGATATTTATGGGATCATCTGTTTCGTGTGCGGGCATTGTTGGCATTAAACATCGGCATAACATTGTGCGTGATGTTCTTGTTGACATATGTTCTCGCTCCGAATTTACGCTCGTAAGGAGGTGGATATTGGGCTTTATGGAGATAGGGATGATCTTTACGCCCATGATATATTACTTTACTCTTGGGATGGTGGGCTTGATGTATGTGTTGATCTTACGGGATCGTCTCCTTGACACAACTGTATGATTGATTTTATGCCGTGGAGTGCGGTTGTTGATGCTTGCACAACGTAAACGTGTCAAGCATCGATGCTAAATGTGCGGATATCGGATATGGTTTTCTCCCTATTCATTCTCTTCTTTGGAGAACTTGAGAAGGATCAGAACCTTACTTAAGCGCATTGACGATTCTCTATCACTTAAGACATTGGAGCACGTGTTTGCGGTTCATATTTTAATAGGATTGGTTTTGCTATTGCTAGAGGTGTAGGGGCCCAATTGGTTTCTCGCCTCCCACCAATTTCTTGTAAATCCTATGAGTTTTTAATAAAGTGATGTTTTATAATTAAAAAAAAAAAAAAAAAAAAAAATAATAATAATAATAATAATAATAATAATAATAAATAAAAATAAAAAATAATCGGTATACCAATTATCCGTATGCTTTCTTCCTTCCAATCGGTTGGTATTGTTATCAATCGAGAGGTTTTATCTCCTTCAATCGATCGGATCTTACTCCGCCTCCGTAGGGTTTTTCAATTAGCGATTATGATCGCTTGTTACTCTGGTTTTGATTGTCTTATTACTCTAATCGACGAATGAATGTATTCCTTCTTCTTATCTTCTTTTCCTCAGATTCGATTATGAACCCCGAAATCATTCTCCTTGATCGATTAGCTAGGGCTCTAATGCCAATGTTGCACAGGTTGATAAATGGCCTTCGATTAAACAACTTTAGAGATTATACAACTTATGATCGGTATGAAAGAAACCGGATGTTTGAGATGGCGGTTTTGCGATAGAAATAAAAAGAAAATGCAGACATGTAATGATCGATTGAATGACTTTTGAATTCACAACTAATTTGAATGATTACAGAACATATCCTATATATACTACATGAATCGGTGCTTTCACAAAGATTTTTACCGATTGTAATAAACTAAACGACACTTCTAAACGTTATATTCTAAACGGTTATTTTTGACCCTAGACGACCCAGCCCAAACACAATTTTGCTTCTATAACATTAAGGTCCAACACTAAACAGGCACGTGACAAAACGGCCAACCTTAAAAATTAGGTATCATTTAGGTGCATACAAAACTGCCAAAAAATAACACATATTCAAGAGTCAAGACAGATCCAAGATAAAAACCCAATACTAAAAAACACTTGATTTGTAAAAAAAGAAATATTTCTTTTTCATCAAGGTGACCCAAAGAGTTGAAAAGCAGGTGGAAATTTAGAAGATAATCCAAGACGTAGACAAAAAATTTACAAACTGCAACAAATTAACATCTGATGTCACCGAAAATACTACTTAGTCTGACCAGTTGCATATACATAAATATATCAACATCATTAACAAAAATCTATTGGCATATCACAAACTAACACATGGTTTATCTGGTACACCAACACTTACCGGCCACCAAGGTTATATAATTGGACAAAACAGTAATTACTACATGAAACCCAAACCGACACATTTGATGAGTCTGCTAATATATTTGGTGGTGGCCAAAGGTATGAAGATGAGTATGATGAATATGACTTCGATGACTATGCGAAACAGGTTCGTGATCTTCCTGGGAATTTGGATGCTTAATGCCATGTATGGCACAACGTTTCAAGGTCCTAGGAAATAATCTTCTTTCGTTGTGTCATATGTTATCATTTGAGTAGTGTTTTGTTTCTTGTTTAGATAATTGGAAGTATCTTGTTATGTAAGCTCTATGCCTATGTAACGGGCTGATATATGGGATCTCACTCATATACATTGTACTTAAACATTTATTTGGTTAATATATTTACCAGGGTGCAGGATTACTCCCCTTTACCCAAAAAAAAAAAAAAAAAAAAACGACACAATATCCGACTCCATTAATCTTCAGTAAATTGGTTTGTTCCAATGACATTTAACAAGCTTACAACAGAACAAATGTTGATCTGAGTCTTCTACAGCCACTTGGGTATCAAACAACGATCGGTAAGTGACATAACGACCAGCAGTCTCACTAGGTTGAATGATTTTCACGAGTTGCCCACGCTTTAGCCCATAATATCGAGCAACGGATCACTCACTTGAATTCAAGGCAGCTACAAACAAATGTTAAGTTACAGCACATGTTTTCACGACCTTTGTTGGTGTATGAGAAGTTGCCTTCAAAGGCTTCAAATGTTATGCTTCTGAATTCTACACCCCTACTTCAGATACATTCATATGATTGTGACATTGTCAAAACTAGACAATGTAAGCACAATTTCGAAACGAGTAACATGCCCCTAAGTGACAACAAAAGATTTACATTAAAACTCGGGCCCTGATGTTCCTTGCCTTCTCATACTTGGGGGTCATCCGTCAAAGACTACACAATATGCTATTGACGAACAAAACTTTTGCCTAACTAGACAATACAATAAAATTCAAATGGCAAAGCAAAATGTTGGCAAACCGAGCCCGTTTTGGAATGGTAATGAAACCTACAGCAGCTTGGGAATTGACGTGCTCATTCCATACCGCTTTACGATCGACACTAACATTACAAACAAGAAACCAGCTATTGTTTCGTATAAGGCTAATCATCGCATCTGCCCACTGCAAACAAAACAAGAGTATTAAACATAGTTTAGCCGAAATTTTACATTAAAGTACTAATGAGACCATAGATTAACACCATTACCAAAACCATAGGGAATAATAGGCAAGTTCAAATTTCTAAGTGAGACCAGTAGATCTTCACTTCAGCGATAGGTGAGGCTCGAGGGAGCTCTAACAACTTGGAAGCAAACATCAACATCCCTTTTTCACCACCAGAAGCTTGGAATGAGCAAGGAAAGATATCAATCCTCTCTAGCGAAGGGGAGCAAGCAAGTATACACTTTATCAAGCATATTTCAGACTCTGAACCTCTAAAGGATGAAAACCGAATGCACCGTAGCTGCTTTCCTCATTTTGGTATAGTGTCCCTCCAAACATTTAAGTGAAGATACATGTGAAGGTGGTGGAACCACATCTTTGTATGTGCCCTACAATAACGTATAAATAATGTTCATATGCACAACAATGCCATTTTGAGTAGCACAATAAGATAAAAATGCATTTACTCACCGCTACTAGAAGGCTATTCAAATTTGGCCATCCCCAAATCATACCAAAAGCACATGATAGCATTGCAGAACTTCCAAAATCTAAGTTGTATAATGCAAGAGTTTTGAGACAAGGAAATACAGTAGGGACCAGCTCGCTACCACCAGCTAACTGCAGTCAGTACAAACCACTTCATATATTTAAGTATTCATAAAGCTCTGCATATCTAGTTTGTAAACTGAATTTCAAAGAAGCAAGTTAATTAGTCATACCTCGCAGTATTGAAAATTCAGATAAAGCTCTTGAAGTTTCGGAAGGGAACCAACAAGCTCAAAGATATCTAAACCTTTGATGGCTATATTTTCAAGGTCGTGCAATGGCAACGATAACACCTTAAGATTCTCAAGTTTTGTAATCTCAACTAGTTGCACTTTGCCTGAATGATGGTTATAACTAATTTTCAGAATCTCAAGTAAGGGGCACCTACTTATGAATTCCCCAATATTTCAACCAATAATTTCTACAAGAGTAAAGTCCACGTTCAGTAGATATGGAAAACCACAAAAGCCAGGTGGCACATGGAAACAACAATTAAAAAGCTTCAAAAGTTTGAGCTCTAGGCAAGCGAAAAGATGGGTAGGCAACTTTAGTGGTTTTCGTGCTTATTTGTGACCTGAACTCCCTAATTCCTTTTCGGGACAAGAACAAAACCCAATGATTAACTTCTCAACATCTAATATCTTGTGATCTGGTATAAAGAGGACAAACTTTGTTACGACACCTTTAAGATGGAGGAGAAGTCACTTATAGTCCTCTCTCCTGCAGTTATTTCCGCCATCTAGACCTGGTTCAAAGAAGTTTTCATCAAATACGAGTTGGCTGATATTTGTCCATTAAACCTCCAATTTCTTGACAAGATACCTGTCCTAACAGCCTCTTTTATTGGCAATAACTCCAAAATATGACTGATCACATTCTCGGCATGTTGCTAATACCATCTTGTGGTGAAACTTTAGATGCTTTATGTGTCCCATAAGCCCGCTTCATGATACTAGAAAGAGGAAATGTGCAAGCGCGCAATAAGTAGAGCACTATAATGGAATATGAAATTAAATCAGCAAATTAGCCATCAGCAACTATCGTCTTCTAAACACATAACTGAATCCACCACATTTTACTAGATTTCATTTTCTTTATTTACACTATATATATTATAGTCCTTGATAACATCATCTATTGCTAATGTGGATGCTTTATGTGTTCCTTCAGACGGTGAAAATCAACGAGAAGTCCATGGGGTAATAAATAAACGAGTTCTAAAGCATTACACTACTACACAAACAGAAAATCAGAGCAAATCCCGTGGGAAAGGGCCTTTTCCACGGATTTCACACTTGAATTGTTCCGTGTGTAAAACCCGGGGTAAATATTTTCCACATATTTTCCCACAAAGCGTTGACTATTTCCACGAATATTATTGTGGATAATCCGTGGGTTTACTTTCCCACAAATTTCTCACGAAATTCCACAATTTCTAGTAGCCATTTTCCACACATATCCGTGGTTTTTGCCACAAATTTCCAACGATTTTCACACTACTATTTCTCCCACAGATTAGTCACGAAATTTCCCACGGTTTCTAGTAGCCATTTTCACACATATCCGTGGCTTTTTGCCACAAATTTCCAACAATTTTCACACTATAATTTCTCGACGGTTTTATGACAGATTTCACAGAAAATAAATTTCCCAAACAAATCGGTGAGAAATTTGCCACTGTATGGCTAAAAAACACAAGAAGTCGTATTCTAAAAAAATGATGTATTTCAATATAAATATACTCAACCCAGTTACGAGTTACAACCCTATTTACATAATATTTCGAATACAACAATTATCCTATCTTTCTTTCCTAACACTACAATATCTATATTATGTAATGTAATTTTTCTCTTATCTTCATAATCCATCCATCTTAGGCTCTTAGCCTTGTGACCTGTTTTCCGACCAACCTGCGCATGTTCAACAAAATACATAACTAGATAAGTGCATACATCCAAAATAAAAAAGCCAATAAACACAAGCTGTTAAGCTATTTAGATCGGAAAATATTACTCTAAGATATAACAATAGCACAACATAAATTATTAGATACAAAAACTTAAAAACTCCATAGATCCGCATATATCACTTTGACGCTCGAGATCTAGATATCAATCATATTTTCTTCTTTGCCACGTATTCACCCAACACATGGTTGGCCACCAGCCAGAGTCCACATTTGCCTCCAAGTTACGTACACCCATTCGAAGCCGCAATGCGTAGTCCAATGATCGTGGCTTCATATTCGCCTCATTGTTTGTCGAGGTAAATTCAAAACGCAGGCGTAAGTGAATTCCATTCCTCCGGGTTTGTGAGAATAAGGCGACTCCCGAGCCATCCACGCATGAGGATCCGGCTCGTGAACAAAATCCATGGATCTGGTAGTTCTCTGTTTCTTGGTGCGGGTACCTCATCGTGATGTCTGGTTTCTCGATGATGAAGTTTGCCGAACTTGTCCTTTTATAGCGGTACGTGGTCCGTAAGAGATGTTGTGTTCGCCAAGTAAGACACTCCACTTCGGAGTCGCCCGATGCATCGTTTGAGATGATCCGCTGATGGCTTGATCGTGATTACCGCAATCGGTGCGCTGGAAGTACGCGTAATCGCTTGGCGGCAAACACTAATGCCAAACTAACTTCTCATGGCACCGTAGTTCATCTCGTCTTTTGAGCTTTGTTGACAAAATAGATAGGAGTTTGCACCGAGTCCCTATCTCGGAGTAGCACATACCGACGCCCATGAGTTCTTTGATAAATACATTATCAGTTCTTCCCTGTCGGGTGCAACGAGTGCTGGGAGCGTTGCTAGATGCCGCTTTGAGTGTGGTGAAGGCTTCTTCCGCCTCGTCGTCCACGAAAGTCACCCTTTTCATACACTTCTTGAGTGTTTGAAAAGGGCAATGACTTCTCGCGGTTTAGACAAGAACCCGCTGAGGCTGCCCGATTTTCCATTGAGGATTGGACTTTTCGCGCTGCGTGGTTAGGGAAGTTCTATTACCGCTTGTCTTTTCTGGACAAGGTTTTATGCCATCGGGTTCTATCAAGTACCTTAAGAACATGCCTTCGATAGCCGGGTGCATTTAGGATTGAGCTCATGTTGATCTCTCGTAGTCTTGAATGTTTCTTCTATGTCGCAAGACAAGCTCATTTTCAGTATGGCTTTTATGACCGTGTCATCCACATAGACTTCGAGTGCGTCCCACCGTTTATCAAAAGCACTTTGTCTCACCAAACGATAGGTGGCACCCGTGATTCTTCCGTCAGGGCATTTTGTAACAAAGACACGCCTGGCTTGTGTGAAAGTCGCTTTTTCCTCGCCTCTGCTTGAGCCATTTGTCTCGGTGATATCCTTGTACGCGAGAAAACACTTCAACGGGTATCCACACAAGGACTCTATTTTCCAATCTATCTCGTAATGGATAGCGCCCTGCGGCATGCTTTATTGAGGTCGGTGAAGTCTACACACATTCGCCAGCCTACCATCGCTTTTTGACCATTATCGTATTAGAAAGCCAATCGTCGTAATAGACCTCACGATAATTCCGTGATTTACCAATTTCGCACTCGCGCGGAATTGCTCCGCGCTCTCCGGAGCTTGGCCACGCTTCTTCCGACGCACGTGAGTATCCTTGCCGGATTCTAAGTTTATGCTCGTGATTGAGCGTGGTACTCCGGTCGTGTGTTTGGGCTCCCACGCCTAAAATATCCACGTTATTTTGTAGGAGCGCATACGCCTTCTTTTCCGTTGTCCGACAATGACCCTCCAATGGTTATTTCCAGTCCGGGTATTCGGTGAATGCAACCTTCAAGTTGGGGACTTTGGCCGACACCGCTCGATTGGTTCCATTTCGCATGTAACCGTGTTACATTCTCTGCTTGGTACCGTGGCATTGTAAAGAGTGACAATGCCCCTTCTACTGGAATTTAAGCATCCCGTCGTTGTTGATGGCACCGCTGCATGGGGTGAGTATCCCGGTCTCCCAATAATGCCATTGTATGACGAGGGGATTTGATCACCATGAAATCCATCCGAGTTGTCGTGGAGTGCTCTACGCTGCCAACGCCGACTAGTAATCGCAGCCTTGCCATGGGCTATATTTTTCACCGTGAAACCGTGAGTCCGTGTTGACCGGATTTAACCGACCACGTATTTCGGTCGTAGTCTTCAAAGCAATGCTCATACATGATATTTGCCGATGCTCCACCATCGATGTACATGCGGTGTATCGTGGCCACCCGACCGATTTCAATGGTAAGGCTCTCTGCTGCTGCGTTGTCCGCTAAAGTAGGGAAAGAGATTTCACTTCGGGAAAACTCCTCGCCGACCTTTTGTCTAGTGGTTCGTTGCCACGCCCAGATCATGTATATTGTGTCGCCTTTATCTTTGGGTGTCTCCTTCTTGCTTCCATTCTTTGCTTATCTCTTCCCTCCTTAATGTTTTAACTAGGTGGTCCATCCGCCTCTTTGACCATCTTGTCGATGAGTTGGCAAATCGACACACTAGTAGTGTGCGACCCTTTTGCGCGTGGTAGTCACAAGATCCGCTTCGGTCGGCCGATCTTCGGTGTGCGATGCTGCGGTCTTGGGAAATTCGCCCTTCTGCTGCGAGTATTTCCTTGGGGTTTTGATCGAGAGTATACCGCCATTATCTCGCCTCGCCGCTCCTCCGCTGCGATAGCTCTATTACTTATTACCTCGATTGTTGATTGTCTCCTGTTGTTCCCTGTGGACCAGAATCGAATGGTTCTTTTGCTATCTGGCGCGGCTTCTCCCCGACAAAAGACCGAGAGCGCTTCATGAGTTCATCAAGGTCTGTGGATCTTGTCGCTTAACCTCTTGATGAGTTATGGGTTATTAATCCCATTCATGAAGCCCGAGATCTTTAAGACTTGTGGCATGCTTTAACCCGCATGCATTCATCTTTGAAACGTTCCATGAATGCGCCTGGATTCTCCTCGTTCTGCTTTTACCTCGGCGAGTTCGACAGATTTTTAGCACACTTTTGCGTTGAGTAAAATTTAGGCGAACGCCTTTCTCAACTCTTCAAAACCATTCACGCCCTTCGGGAGTTTGTTGAACCGCCCGCGCTTCCCACCGTTGTGGAATTAAACATGGCACCAAATTGGTTGTGGCCGTTTTCGATGGTCGCGTCGATTCAAAAATTTTTAGGTGATCGCCGATCACCCGTCCCATCATAGGTTTTAACATTTGCGCATGCGCCTTTTCTTGTTCTCATAGAAATCACTAATGCGTCCGTGAACGTCCACTTTCCGACGGCGCCATGGGAGAGACATGTCTTCCACTGGCTATCGCGTCTCGCTACGGATTTCCAATGCCCAGATCACTATCCTCGTTGTCCGAGGAGTTGTCAAGATGAATTTACCTTCTCACGGCGTTTGCGCTCGCCATCCTCGAGAATCGACTCATAGTCCGGATCCGAAGGGCTTTCACTGGGGAATACTTTACGCCCGTCTATCATGTACTCTACGGCTACCCGCGGCGTGCGACACCGGTACCGCTCTTTCTATCACTTTGCCACTCAAGTGTTGCGAGTGAGATGTCTCATCACCCTCGATTCTCCTCCCGATTCTCTGAATATCGGGGTTTATGACCGCTTCCTTGCGCTTTTCCTTCGGTGGCGCGGTGGGAAGTATCATACCCGAATCGAAATTGAGTCGGGCTTCGTGTTCATACCGATCTATTCTTCTTCCTCTTGCATGAGGCCGCCAATGCTTCGTAGTTTTGGGATACGAAGCTCGTGCTAGTTCGCGCGCGACTCCCTCGAGAGTGAGTGCGTTTGTTTCTCCGCCGCACTTATCCCGACCGGTGCCTCGGTACCTTTGTTAGGCCGGGCCAGCACCGACAAGCGAGTAGTAAAGACGGCGCAGTGGGTCTACCCCACTCGTGGTGGTTGTAGTGACTCGGGTTGTTCCCAGTGCGGTTCTACCGAGGAAGATCAAGTCTTGACTCGACCCACTTATTTTTAGCGGTACTGGTTGTCCTGTGAGTCTCGCTAGGGGTTAATCCACTCTGCGACTTCTTCCCATAAGATTCGATCGCGATCGCCGATTGCCGTGTTTTGTCATTATAGTGTCGATTCTTAGTGTAGGGTCCCACGGATGGCGCCACTGTTGATACAAAAGTTGACGTTCTCGATTCGAGCTCCGCCTCGCACTAATTGAGAATTGCCGCCGAGACCGCGCACTAAGAGACAAGAAACACCGTTAGGCTTACCGTCAGGATTGTCTCCCACGATTATCCTCCGCGTGAGAGTAAGTAATCGGTTTAGGGTTTAAGGAGTTTAGGTTATGAGATCGCACCTTAAACGGGGATATGATTCCTTTATATACACACGGAATCCTTGTTGGTTCTGTTCCCCAACCTTCGGCGATCCGCCTAAGTTGGTTGGAATGATTATCTTCTTATTTTAGAAGATATCATATGTCTATTCCAGAATAGATTCGGCTTGGGCTTTCGTGAGCCCAAGCCTTTATTGATATCGCCCAAGTCTTTGGGCTTGTAAGTATCAATGGTCGGGTTCATGACCCGACACCAGACTATACGTCATCAGTAAACATACCATGAATGGCTCGAGTGTTGTTCGGCGTTCGTCACACATATTGCCCGTACTTCAGTCACTTGTGGTGGTGGTGGTACGAGTAGTGTTTGTGGATGGTATGTCGGTGATCGAAGGGGTGGTTCATTAGCAGTGGCTCATGTCATGGGTCAAAGAGATGGAGAAAAAAGGATGAGTTTTGTGTGTGGTAGTATGTGATAAAGAGAGAAGGGGTAGATTTGTTTATTGTGATTCATCTTAGCCATTGAAAGTGACATGTTGGCAATCTTTGTGATATAATCCAAGGGTTAAAATGTTTCTCCTTTAACAAAATCTAGTCCGAATAAGTTAAGTAATGAAAATGGTCTTTATTACTCGTAATTTTTTTTGGCTAAGACTTATAATTTTACTATCACTTCCGTTTTGTTTTGCCATGTTAAATAAAAACTCAAGCTATGCCTATACAAAAAATGACAAGGTCGTTGTTTAATCTATAGTTGATCATTGATAGCCAATATGACTTTTTATCATATTCATTTATGTTCATATTGTACATGTATCATGTCTTTTGCTTAAAGTTATGATTAAGAAATTTCGTTAAATGAAGTTTGATCCTAAAATTTTTGTAACGTAAAATTGAAAAACATTATTTTTTACCTTCAAATTTGAACATCTAATATTCTGTTTGTTTGAAACATTGTTTACCACTTTTGCTAGGCTCTTATATTATTTTTTATCCCATTTCACAATATTTAACGTTAATGATAATATTTATAATAAAACATATTAGACATTAAATGACGACGTTAGCTTTCGTTAGTATATAAAGAGTAATTTGAAAATTCACAAATATTAAAATAAAAAAGTAGATGTGAGAAATTATCACGTATTTCTAATATTGGCGGGTAAAATCAGAAATTATCACCAATTTCTAATGAGACTAGTCAATTTCTTACTTTTTTATATGGTTAGACATTCACGCACAAGGCCATCCTTTTATATCTACATACAAAATATGTAAAGATACAATGAAGGTCATAACGGACATACAAAACGGTATTTTGCGAATTTTTTTTGACATTTTTGCCTCTCTTAGCTAATAGAAAAAAAAACCCCGAAGGGCAAAAATGTCACATAGTACCCTAAAAAGGATGAATTTGAAAGAAAAGTACCCACAAAAGCAAAAAACATTGTTCGCTACTCACAAAAAAAATGATGACAAGTATGACAATTTTTTTAATCATTTGCCCTAAAAAAAACTATTTTTTCAATAATATGAAAAGTGAGTATATATATAATCATGACTAATATATATATATATATATATATATATATATATATATATATATATATATATATATATATATATATATATATATATATATATATATATATATATATATATATATATATATTAGGCCTAAAAAACATTTAACAACAAAGATCACGTGTAAAAATAAAATTACGTCTCAAATATTTATAATTAACTTATTTTATTTATAAAAAAACATGAAAAACAAAACCCTACCGGGTTTCAAGAAACGGGTTGACCCGAGTCACTTAAAACCCAAATGGTCTAATTGGGTTTCAAGAATTAATAGTCTGGTTTAATATGACCCTTTTTTTGGCTGGAACCGGTTAACCCCGGCCGGATTTATTTATCATTATAGCAAAATAAGTTAAGATTGAAAAACAATGTCTTTTCCGTTAAATAAAAGTCAATCTATGTATACTATAAAAACGGTATTTTTGTGGGAAATTTGTGGGTATTTTCACACTATTTCCCACGGATTTATCAAATTTTAGGTAATCAGAGAAATTACCAACAACTTTCCCACAAACATGATCGCTTTCTTTTAGTTTTTACATAATTACGTGTTCACGTATACACGTCTGTGATACCCACAAATACAACATATATAAATAGAATGAAGGTAATAAAAGAATATATTGAACATATACGTAGATACCCACACATATACAACGGCTTGTTGCATAAAAAGGTTATACCTAAACACCTTTATACACTTGTGATACTTACATAAATAGTTGCGCTAATAAAAACACACATAATATGAAACTAAAAACACATATAAAGACATACTAAGTAATGTGGTAATGTATAAGTATACATAAACATAAAGACGATAATTTTTTTGGGAAGTCTGTTGGTATTTACACACAAATTTCCTACAGATTAATGAAATCGGTGGGTAATTTCTGGGAAATTACCGACGACTTCCCCACAAACATGATCGTTTTCTTTTACTAGGACTTTTTTTTAGGACTTTTTTTTATTAGTTAATTAAGTGTAGGTTAAAGCCATCTAATAGCAAATATCTTTCCTCAAATGTTCACTTATTAGTGAAACCAAAAAAATATCACACGTAAGTGAAAATAAGATTTTTTATCAGGGCACTGCGTGATAAATGGACATTCAAGGAATTTCTCAACTATTAGACAACATTTAAGAAAGTTTTCTGCTATTAGATGGTTTTAACTTTAAAAATTAATAACAGCTAGTGATTTATCTAAGCCCTATGCTTAGTTATAGACTGCCACACTCACTATTTGATGACCAACTCGTACACCATGTAGCTAGCTATAATTATGTTGCAACTTGAGATAAATAAATAGTGAACGATACACATTCTAGCTAGATGCTTTAGAGCATTATGCAGTTATACCACGTGTGTTATATAAAATCTAGGAAGGTAGTTTATACCATCTCTTCCTTAGCAATGTTCACGACTTCACTCTATCAGTCTGAGGCTAAGGTGTGTGTTTTATTAAATGGTTTTGTGAAATAAATTTGTGTTTAAGTGAGGTATGTTTTGGTGGTGAAATTGGTTGTCTTACTACACTAAGTCGGTAGTAAAGTGGGTCGAGAGCGAGAAAGATGTAACAGTTGATAAATGCGGTTTTAAGGTCCTTATTACATCCAACCTTAAGCATTTCCTTCGCCAACTAAAACACCATAACATTAAAAAGTGCAGCCTTTCTCAATGTCACATTTGATTTAACATTTTAACATCAACATACAAAAATATTCCTTTATCATAACATCATCTTTTCGAACCCAACATTTATTTATTTTCTAATTATTTAAACAAAATATATTTTCATTTATTAAATAAAATATATTCTATATATAAAAATTATTCTTTTATTTGGACCAAACCAAACTGCACAAAAATTTTGTTTCTTCCTCAAACCACCACACACACCTACACACACACTGTTAACACAAACACACACACACACATATCAAAAACCCATTAAAAAAAGTTGCAACTTACGTTGTTGTGATAACTTGGCGCCCAACGTCGTTGCCCTTTTCTCCTTGCCGGTATCATAATGTCGAATAACGTAGCAACACATCGACATAACACTTGGCCTGCATTATCATACCGTGTGCTCTCAATGTGGGACAAACAAACAATTTACTCTTCCTTGAATTATTATTTTTTTAAGAGTAAATTACATTTTTGGTCCTTATGGTTTAGGCAATTTTTAGGTATGGTCCCTATCCTTTTGAAAGTGCAACAATAGTTCTCATTTTGAAGTTTAGATTGCAAATACACTCCCTCGATCGATGTGAAATGACCGAATTACCTATGTATTCTTTATAAATAAAGGGTATTTCAGTCATTTAACTTTAGTCAAGGAGCAAACATGCAATCGAAACTTTAAAATCGAGACTGTCACTACACTTTTAAAAGAATAAAGACCAAACCTGCAATTTGATCAAACTTCAAGGACCAAAAGAACAATTTACTCTTTCTTAAAGTATGGCTAACAAATGTTATACACAGATTTTGAAAATAATTGTATAGTTTATGAAATATCAGCTCCATCTGAAAGGTAGGTTTTGTAGAGCCTAAAAAAAATAACATCTTCACTGTCGTTTCAGGGAGCTTGCCACGAGATTCATATCTATGAAATGTTTCTCTACAGCTCGCAAAAGATGTTGTGCGCATGCCTCCTTCCTATATAAGTTATCTAAAAGTCAGTCTTTCTTTTTGTTTTCAACGGTCTAGTGCTTGGTCCTTCACCTTTATGAGTACGTAGATCTCCTTATTAGCAGTTATCTCTCCACCTACCGATGTAGGACAAGCATATTGGTTTTCTCAACCGGATTAATGAGATGGTTAATTCCTATTATATATGTTGCCTTTTTTTAAAAAATGAGATGGTTAAGAATGAATATATAACATATTTTTTACACCTTCAAAGTTAGGAAAAGTGTAGACCAATGCTTTCAAAAACAAGTCATTAGTAATCTCAATGACAAAAATATACGACTTGTTGTAAAACTAAGAACAAATAGCAGCGATGTTTGAAAACAAATGCTTTGATTTTGAATTCCATCGTTATTCCTTAAGATCTCAAGTCTGGCAGTTGGGTCGAACCATCAAAGTTATTTGCATATATGTCCAACTCATCGAAAGTTGAAACCTTTCCATGGGTTATCTTGCCAAATATTAGTCAATCATCTTGGCCATATGGTTACTTCGGCTTTTACTCTATAAAGTATTTTATGTTAGAGATAACGATAATTAAGTAGTATATATATATATATATATATATATATATATATATATATATATATATATATATATATATATATATATATATATATATATATATATATATATATATATATATATATATATATATATATATATATATATATATATATATATATATATATAGTTTGGATCATAGAAAGTGATTTAGGATAGAAAGGGTAGAAAGTGAAAATTTTGTTAATAAACTAACAAGGGTAGTAAAGGTATTTTACATCCACTATTAAGTACTTATTTAAGCCTCTTTAATATCTCATTTAAGTTTTGATATTCCAAATGCTAATTTACGTCACTTTTACTTCAAAATACAATTTTTTTTTTCCATTTTAATAAAATAATAAATAAATGTATGACGAATGTGTCAATATTTATAAGAATGTGTCACTTTACTAAAACGGTGTGTCGTATATGTAAGGATGTGTGTGTCAAGTGTGTCAAAATGTATAACAATGTTGTTCGAACAATTAGTTTTGTGTGTCACTACAATTGCAACAGAAGAATAAGTGTGTCAAAAAAAAAAAAAAAAAAAAAAATTAATGTTTCGCTAGAAATTTAGTATGAAACTAAGTGTGTCAAAAGGCATCGTTTGTCATTATAAAGTACCATAAAACTTAGCGTGTCACTACAAATATATTTAAAATTTTAGTGTGTCACTACATAGTTTGGATTAATAAGAAATTAGTATGACACTAGTCACTACAAATGTGCCAAAATAATTGATGCGACTATATATGTCTCAACAAATTAAGTGTGACACTAAAAATGTGTTAAAATAATCGGTGTGTCTCTATATATGTATCAAGAAATTTAGTGTGTCAAAAACAAGTATAAATTAAATTCGTGTGTCACTATAAATATTACAAAGATGAATTAATTGTATGACAACTAAAAAAAGGAAGAAAAAAACAAAAAAATTAAAAATGTTCGTGTAATTGTCATAGAATGAAACCGTTCAATGTTTAAATGTGTCATGGCATTAAATATTTAAATGTGTCATGGCACTAATAAGAAAACAAATAAAGTGTTCAACATTTTGAATTAAATGGGTCATAGCATGCATTAAAACAAACGTTGATGTAAATAATGACTCAATAAATTGAATTAAATGGTCATGACAAATACTAAAAAGACATTGATACCCTCTATCATTTTAGAATGATACATTATGACCAAATAAAATTAGTAGATTGTCATTAATAACCCTTATATATCATAACCACAAATCATAACATTAATTACATATCCAATGGTCAATAATCCTTCCTATACTTTTTACACATAAACTCTTTTTACATTAACTATACTATATATATATATATATATATATATATATATATATATATATATATATATATATATATATATATATATATATATATATATATATATATATATATATATATATATATATATATATATATATATAAAGGGTTTCCGTAAATTTATTACAACAAAAAAACGTTTAAGTACAAAGGATATCGGTGAAGTCCCATATCTCAGCCCGTTACATAGGCGGAAAAGCTAACATAACAAGACACTTCCTATCATTTGAAACAAGGAAACAAACCACTACTCACTAGATTACATTTGACACAAAACCAAACATAAACTAACGTCTAGAGTTCTTAGGAATCCTTATGCCATAGGAATCACAAAAGGTAGTTTGACTAGCAGAAAGCTCTTCATGGACTTCATCATCATCATAAGGATCATCATCATAGGGGTCATCGCCATAACTCTCCCTCCAACTTTCTAATAAACTCTTTTTCCCCCCACCTCCATTTCCACTCTCACCCTTAGAAGAACTAGCAACAACAGGCATACCAGATGCTAAAAAATTAGTCGTATCGTTATTAAGTAGCATAAAATAGTGTTTGACAAAAGTTGCTTTTAGAGGCTAAAGCCTAAAAGTACATCATAAGACGAGGTGTTTCTTAAATTAAGTAGTGTGAAGAGATATATTGATATTAGGGAATCAACTATGGTAGCTAATGAAAAGGTTTATAAAGTTATGAAATGGTTTAAAAATTTGTAAACCATAGTGAACATCTATCAAGCTTATGTGGCATGAAGAGGTCTAGGATATTGAACCTTTTCATAATTTAATGCATTTAAATTATGTGAGATGTGTATAAAACTTGAAAAGGTTTATACATATTGATGATAGGTTTATAAAACAAAAAGTTATAAATTAATGTCAAAACACAATTATAAAACTTTAAAAAGGTTTACCATAGTGGATGCCCTTAGTCACTTATTCAAGAAGAGAGATTTTTATGAGTCTTCTCATTAAGGCCAAACGGAGTGGGCGTGAGAACCCCCTCCGTGAACACCCTGTCATGCGGCACACCCAAAACAACAAACATAGGTCACGACAATTTTGAGCACTTATGGTGACCGACTCACTATGGTGACTTGCAAAAGTTATGGGCCTGTTTTCGAAAAATAAATATGTTTATATTTGTATAAAGTGTGTATATTTAATGAAATGTGAGGGGAGGGTAACCAAAAGAGATGAATGGTGAGAGGCAGTGATGGGAAGTGAGAGGAGAGAGAAACTCGGGGTGGTGCTGATGTGGATGGTAACCTAGTCACCACCACTCCCTTTAGCCTATGATGAAATAAGGGTGTGGGTTCACTCAATAAGTGAAAAAGAAATACCCCTTTAACATTGTATATTAAAACTAGCAAAAATGATTGGAAGCCTTAAGAGAACATGAGTTTTTCTGTTTTCTTGGTGATGCCTTGATACAAGAGCCTCCGTGGTTCATGAGTGAACACAAGTAGAGTGCTTGTGTGTATAGGAAATGTAGCCAAGTTAGAGTTTTCTCTGTGGTTGCCTAGTGCTAGTCACAAAATGCTAGACTAGATGAATTGGTGATAGAATGCTGGTTTATGCTGGTGTTTGTATGGTTTCTTCATGCTACTTTTTTAACTGCTATGGGCATGTCCATTCAGTTATAGTAGCTTTGAATTTCATTCCGTGTATGATTTGAGATTTAATATATACATTCACCCTTTTAACAAAAACAATATGGATGAAAAGATACAAATGCTATCATATTTAACAGGCAAAGTTATCCAAATGGTTACTATGGAATTGGACCAAACCTGTTAAGGTTCATTCAATTCAAGACATGACCTAATACTTTTTAAGCCAATAAACTAAAAATTTTATATACGACAAACCACAAGAACAAAAAATGTAGTTAACTCATAATTTTATCTTAAATACTAATGTATAAACAAATTTCACAACACTTTAAAGCTTGTATTAATATTTAATAGACATATTAAATCGTACAAGTTATTAGGAAAATAGTACAAACACTAAAAACACATTTTTTTTCTTGGAATATTAAATTTGAGTTGATAATCTTTTAAAATAATAAAGTTAATATTATCTTTATCTTTATCTATACTATCTAATATACTAAAATACTGTACCACCTCCATAAAGCACAGCATTAAATTTTATTATTAAAAACACTTCCATATTTAGCACAAATGTACAACACCCAAATGCATCCTAAAAAAACATGTGCTGATCATGTGACTTATTTTTCCCAACCTTCTTTCTCAAGTTTCATTATAACCGGTCAACACACATTCAGATCCACCGAGTTTTGTTCTCAAACCGACAACTAATTAATACTTTTAATTATGCGTTTATCCATTCAATCAAAATTTGAATCACAAATTTTCTTGCCCAATACGCTTATGCTTCAATGCATATATCACCTCTCAAAATAGTTGAATCACGGCATCATTTTTATTTGTAAGTATCTTGATTTTGGTTTAATTGTTATTTGGTTTAATTGTTATTTTGGTTTAATACGTTTATGCTTTAATTGTTATTTGGTTTAATTTTGTAGTGATTTTAATGATTTTATATAATGTCCAACAAGAACCCTAGAAAAATTTGGGCCTTTTTATTCTTTTTGGTAATGATCTTAATTTTGGGAATATGAGTATGCAAAATAAGTTTTCTGATTCATATGATCCCTAATTTTCAGGGCGACACACATTGTATAAATTAAGGATGTCCGTGTTGATAAAGATGCACACCTCATTTTCTTACCTAAGCGTTGAATATCAAATCAAGCAATGGCAACCTTGTTTCTGGGTATATCAACGATTTATCACCTGTTAAGGACAATATCAAGTTACGAGTGCGTATTCTTCGCACTTGGATGCAACCTATGTTTAGCAAGCCAAATATTGTTAATATGGAGATGATCATTTTTGATGAACAGGCAAGCATCTACTTGTTATGCTTCAAATTATACTTTTTATTTGTGTCTTTTTAAGTAGCATTGTTTGTTGATTTTTGGCATTTTAGATATGAATTGTTATTTTGTATAGAAGTTTTGCTTTATGTACTAAACTTTAAAATATTCACATTTTTCTTCCGAACACTAGGATGCAAGAACCGTCCGGATGGCGTTGGTCGGTGGTTTCAAACATCAATTAGAAGAGGCAATGTCATCATCCTTCAACGATATAGTCTTGGGAGATTCAACCAAAGTTCCGTGATCGTTAAAAACCACTCCGCCTAAGCTTTCTTTCGAACACTGTCATAGAAAAGTGCACAGATTTCACCGGTTCTCGATATGGATTTGACTTTCGTCCATATAGAACATTACATCTCTTAAGAATGAGGAAGTTGGCGAGTTTGGTATGTAGAATCGTTTTATTTATTTGTATACATTTGTCTTTTCTTTAGTACATGATATGGCAATGAATTGAAACTGCTTGTGTATCAACATTATGTATGTGATAGGCGAGTTGTTGCTTGTGATGACCGGATACTTATGACAAAACGGCAGTCCGGAAAGAAAAACCCATCACAATCATTGATGCTTGAGTAGGTCATTCTAACAAACTTTTTACGCTTGCATTTACATTTACGATGTATTTATGAATTGATAACAATCATATATACAGGGCAATGAGTTGCCGTACGCTGTGGGGTAGTTTTGCTCAACAATTACCGATTTTTGAATAAACTCGATGAACATGGTAAGATCATTCGTCCTCCACCGCCATGATGAAAGTCCGGGATGGTACGCTTATATTCGCTACATTCTACCATTTATCTGCATGTACTTTTGACAATGGGTATAAATCCGAAATCATTTAAATATTTTGTACATGTTTTGAATAAACAGGAAAATGGCTATCCAAAATGGTTTCAATGGAACAAGGTTGTTCCTCTTCAACCAGCAAAGATCAGATACACGGCAATGAATTTAAAGATGTAGAATCTTTTAAGAAAAGGTATCTTAAACCAATATTTGTATATGTTTTTAAATTGATTAATATATTAGCGTTGATATGGTCCATACTAACTCGCCTTTTTAACCATATGAGTTTGGTGGTCGCTCAAGGTACGGAGGATTCTCAACAAACCGCATCACGTATCTCAACCTTGAAAGAATTCTACAAAAGATGATTTCACACCAAATACATGTATAGAAACATTATGGAAATTTTGATGTTGAATGTAAATTCATTCACAATCCCAGATTTACATATAGTATACTCGGCAATACATAAATGTACAATGAAACTGTTCCAAACAATACATTTTTGTTGGGTTATGTAAATGAAATGTAGCATACCAATTCATTGTTTCTGTTTAAAACGATTGTACAGAAATAACACCAACTTGTCCGGACATATATGCAGGGTGTTCCATCCGTTATCGTCGCTACAATTTGTGCTATCCAAGAGGAGGAAGGTTGGTGGTACCTCGGATGCAGGGTGTGTAGAAAGAAGTTGGTTAAGTCTTCTGATATTGTTGACCTTGAATCCGATACCACACCAAAACCGGCTGCTTGTCCTAATGAATGGTGGTGCTCAAAATGCAATGTTGCTGCTACGTCAATCAAAACCCAGTGAGTATATGCTTTCCCTTAAACTGGCATTGATATGGCATTTGTTTGAATCTCTTAGTGCCTCAGTGCATGTGTACTTTTTTGCATTTAGGTTCCACTTACAGGTGAGGGTTCAAGATGAAACCGCATCAGACGCTTTGTCTATTTAATGATGAGGTGCGTGCTATTCGAATAACTTAACCGCTATCGGTTAGTGGATAAGTATGGCAAGGTATAAATTGTTCATCAACAAGCTAATTGTTTTAAACACTTTGTACATTCTAAATTGTCCACTCATTTACATGTCCTTATGTAGTCTCGATGTCGTCTTCCCGACGGAGATTATGGAAATTGTTGATAAGAAATTTGTTTTTAAGGTGGTCGTTGATGCCAAAACAAAGAAAAGTCGATGCCTGCTTTCAATGTATTGCGTTTGTCTAATGATCCCGATATCATTAAACTGCTTGTGCTACCGCTACACCGGAAAGGTGACGAATGAATTTAAATTGTTAAACGGTTTTAACCAAACTTCATGTACTAAGACATTACCAACAAAAATTTAGCCATATAATTTCTTTATTTCATTTGGATCTCACTGAAAACGAAGCCACCAAATTAAAGGTTCTTGATGTGACCCCATTTGTAAGTATTTTCATTGATGTCTTTGTACACATTTTATGGCACATCTTCTACCGTGAGTTGCGACGCTTTATACCTTTTACAATGATTAACCTACCCTTTGGGTGATTTTACGCAGATTTGGAGTCACGCATCGATGAGAACACAACGCCGATCGCCGCCCTAAAGAATGATGTTGTGAATGCCGAGCAATCGTCTTCCGATACTACGCCTCAAGAAAAAGGAAGGTTGATCCATTGGATAAGAATGACTTGCTCCAAGGCGTAAGAGAATAGTGCTACCAAAAGGACAAAGTTGGTTCTTGACAAGGAGATTAAAGTTGAGAAGCCGTGAATGTAGTGTTTATTGAGTTTTAATTTGAAATAAGCGTAGTCGTGGATGGATATCCACGTAAACAATACTTTGTCCGTACCATTATCTTGGTCTTTCATTTTATTTTCCTCACTTATGCGATACTGTTTGATCTGATTTTACGTTGTGGACAATGTCTTATTAAGAATAACCAATCAGTACTTTGGTTAATTATTGGAAATAAGTTTTATGCTTAAAGTTGTTTGTAGGTTTTGACAGCTACCATTATATACCTGTTTTTTGGCTGTTTTGTTCATTTTGCAGGTAACGGTGTGCTATATTCTATGGAACCTATATCGCTTGATCAAGTTTATGTATTACCTTCTCGCCACATTACACACTACAATGCCTCTACGATTCAACAATGGTAATCGTAGGATTAGAGCTTACACATAAGTTTTTCTGTTTATTTCCCAACATTGTCGTAATGTACATCATATCTAATCGTTTACTTTTACATTCTAATAGTGAATGGGGTGTTGCTCCTCCTACAATTGACATATGCATTCATCATGGAGGTAGAGTTGTAACTACAAACGTTTTTTATGATTATTGAGGCGGAGATGAAATTATGATATGCAATGTGTCAACACACAATTTAACCTACAACAACGTTAGACGATTAGTTCGTCACCATCTAAATCAGTACACTGATGTCGTTGCTTACTACTTGCGTGTTCCGACTGTTCAAATGGAAGAAGCAGATAGTCTTCATAAGATAGAACATGAATGGTATATCGATGGCTGGCTACACAACATTCAACTTGGTCAAGCACTGGATATATACTTAGCACATTATTGTTATCCTACCCTTATTGACCCAAATCGTCAAAGATGGCTACTAAGAAGATGGGAAACAAACGGCTGGATAAGTGGACATGTTGAAGCGAATCGAAGGGCTGCTCGTTGTCATGTGAAAGAAAGAATTCATCACGTTAATTAGCATTCCATTTCATATTTTAAGTACACTACCCATTACAATATTTTCATCATTCATGTTGACTTTTAAAATTTATTTGAAATAAGGATTCATTAAAAATAATGATGCATATTACCATTCGTAAAGAACATGCAACATTTAAGGATTTATCGCATTTGCAAATGTAAGTAACAAATATTAACATGAATTCATAAACAAATACATTTACACATTTTGTTTTATAGAATGAACATAACCTTGAAAGCATATCAAATTTACAACTAAAATATGTTATTTCTACTATCCTTTCCAAATAGATACTTTAAAACTTCCAATAATACAGATATACACAAATTTTATTACAAACGCTAGAATCGAAAAAATATTCTCATAATCAAACATATTTGTTTACAATATATCTTGATATACTTTCCTATAATACATAAAATATTGAAACTACATAGATCCCATACTGATTCATACAATTCATTAACATAAAACATATACGAGTATCAAACCATGTTCAATAGCAAATCATCATTGAATGTTGTATTCAGTTCTTATTATATAGAATTCAAACGTTTAAGACATTTACATTTAGAAACTAACTTTTGTTGTTTCTGCTCCTTTCAATGATTTCACACAAAACCATTTAAGACTACTCAAAGATGGCAACCTCGTTGTGGGACGTGTTCACATCAACAAATATATGCACATTCGTGATATGATACTACATACTAAATCAAGGTAATACATCTATAATCATTTAACCATTTGACCGTACGAATACCTATTTTTGTCCGTTCACCATATTATATCATATCACGCGCTTTTTCATATGGAAAACTTAAACGACAATCTACCCAAACTACCTTCCCGCCATACTTGCAAACAATATTCATACCGATACTCAGTGCATAATTACATATTCAGTAAGTATAAAACAAAGTCTTAGTAAATCGATAATATCTTAACCCATATAATTATTTAAAAGTACTAACTTCAACTGCACACATATTTTCATACAATTTAACTACACATCCATTCTGAAATTGTTCCTCTTATTGTGTAATCATATCTCCATGTTACAGTATATGTTTGTTTAGCTCTTGCACCTTTGATACAACATCACACCCTTTTTCATATGCAACAACTAATCTATACTATACTAATCTTAGCCAAACTTATCCCCATAATTGCATACAATGTTAATACCTATATTAAGATTCTTAGGAAGATCTTGCTTAACTATCTAACAAAGTCCTACTAAAATGATTCTAACATAACTCATACATATCTTTAAAAGTAGTATCTTCTATTTTTTATATGTTTCATATCATCTAACCTCACATGCAAGTCAATCGGTATTTCACTTTAATGTAACCGTGTTTTTCCTTTGTTTTGCAATCTAACAATAATCACAAACATTAAAAATAGTTTGATCGGTGCTTAATCTCTCGCATTATTAACACAAAATCATTAAAGAAAAAAAATTATTTGGAGAACTCAGATTCTTCAAGAGAGAGATGGAGGAGACTGTTGAATGTGTGTTTTGAAATTATTGGGTAGTTAAGCGCCTTAAACATCACACCTATCTATACACGTTAGTCATAGTCATGATGGTTTTGTTGAATTTTTCCGATGCATCATCACTCGCCGTCAAGCGTTATATTGTAGATTTAATTACCATTTTTGTATAAGTTTGTATAAGTAATTAAATTATATTTTCACAAAAGCACACAATGTTTGTTTAGTAACATTTTATCAGTTACATGTTTGACAAACAAGTGATGTGTGTAATACATACATTTATACATTTGCACAAAGTGATGTGTATAAGTAATTTGTATTCACATTTGGACTTAATATATTTGACATGCAAACATTGCTTTTTGTCATATACAATTAAAAAAAACAAGGTAACCCAATTTTTTAAAAGGTTTTGTTAGTGTAGCCAATCAATGAAGATGAACTGCTAAACAATTTAATTGTCTATATCTCCCGGTTAATTATATACATTTACTAAGCAATGTCAACAATCATGACATTCACGATAGGAAGCATCTGTGACATATTATGCGTACGTTTTTTTTGCTCTTGCCAACAAAAATCTAATGAGATCCTGATAAAATGAACGTCCGATCACCAACACACACATGATGACCTCATAATGTTATTTAGAATTTGTGACTTATATTAGCAATAGCTTTTAGCAAGTTACTGATCACGAATATGCCATTACTTTACAAGATTTTTTATGTAATATTTCATATTCTACGGATGAGTCATATTATTTACTAAAGTATAATCCAACCAAAGCAACTCACATACATTAGTCGGTTTACTTTAAAGTCAATGCAAGAAAAACATGATACTACAAATTTGTAGTAACTAAGACCTTTAGTTACAATTAAAGTTCGTTTGACCCATATTCTTTTGTTTCTTTTAGACAATGTTCCGGCACCATGTTCGTATATTCATCTTTATCTAAACGAATAATTTATTTTTTACATTCGTTCCATGGTAAATCAAAAATTATAATTTATTATTTTAAATGATAGGTGCAACATTACATTCTCGCACATTACACACTACAATGCCTCTACGATTCAACAATGGTAATCGAGATTGGAGCTACACGTAAGTTTTTCCGCTTATTTCCCAACATTGTCGTAATGTACATCATATCTAATCGTTTACTTTTACATTCTAATAGTGAATGGGGTGTTGCTCCTCCTACAATTGACATATGCATTCATCATGGAGGTAGAGTTGTAACTACAAACGTTTTTTATGATTATTGGGGCGGAGATGAAATTATGATATGCAATGTGTCAACACACAATTTAACCTACAGCAACGTTAGACGATTAGTTCGTCACCATCTAAATCAGTACACTGATGTCGTTGCTTACTACTTGCGTGTTCCGACTGTTCAAATGGAAGAAGCAGATAGTCTTCGTAAGATAGAACATGAATGGTATATCGATGGCTGGCTACACAACATTCAACTTGGTCAAGCACTGGATATATACTTAGCACATTATTGTTATCCTACCCTTATTGACCCAAATCGTCAAAGATGGCTACTAAGAAGATGGGAAACAAACTACCGGATAAGTGGACATGTTGAAGCGATCGAAGGTCGCTTTCGGTTGTCATGTGAAAGAAAGAATTCATCACGTTAATTAGCATTCCATTTCATATTTTAAGTACACTACCCATTACAATATTTTCATCATTCATGTTGACTTTTAAATTTTAGTTGAAATAAGGATTCATTAAAATAATGATGCGATTACCATTCGTAAAGGACATGCAACATTTAAGGATTTATCTCGCATTTGCAAATGTAAGTAACAAATATTAACATGAATTCATAAACAAATACATTTACACATTTTGTTTTAGAGAATGAACATAACCTTGAAAGCATATCAAATTTACAACTAAAATATGTTGTTTCTACTATCCTTTCCAAATAGATACTTTAAAACTTCCAATAATACGATATACACAAATTTTATTACAAACGCTAGAATCGAAAAAATATTCTCATAATCAAACAAATTTGTTTACAATATATCTTGATATACTTTCCTATAATACATAAAATATTGAAACTACATAAATCCCATAATTCGATTCATACAATTCATTAACATAAAACATATACGAGTATCAAACCATGTTCAATAGCAAATCATCATTGAATGTTGTATTCGGCTTATTACATAGAATTCAAACGCTTAAGACATTTACGCTTAGAAACTAACTTTGTTGTTTCTTCCTTTTCAGAGATTTTCGTCACAAAAAACACGAAGACTACTCAAAGATGGCAACCTCTTTGTGGACGTGTTACTTCGATAACGATTTACGTAAATTTGCAAACCTATTAGAAAAGGTATGAACATATATCAAACACTTCTACTAAATTGTGTTTACATAGTACCAACTTATATGATTCATGGTTAAACATCTTGATAGGAATCGATGACGAAACTGCGAGGATAAAGCGCAAAACCAAGTCTTCACAAAGGCGTGGTAAAAGGATGAAGAGAAAGAAGAAGAATGATGATTGTGGACTATTCCACAATTCGGTTTACTCTAAGTCTAAACAAGTCGCTAAAGAGGATGACAAAATATTTGTTCATTCTAATGATCATGTATACCATCCGACGATTTTAGCGATGATGAACATTTACTTGATAAACAAGAGTTTGTTTAGTACAAAAGATCACAAGTTTGCACTTATTGATGAAGAAGCGGATGCACATATTCAAAACAATAACAACACAAACGACGATGGTGTGTGGGTTAATATCAACGATATTCCACATGAACCTTTTCACTCTTTAGATATTCATAACAACTACATTCATGAAGATGGCGAAAAAAAGTTACAACAACCTTACGTGTCCGATGATGATGAATCGATGGGAAGATATTATATCGGGCATTAACATCACGCAAATGATTTTTAAATATTTTAGCTTCCTAAAACATGATCATTTGTCAACACATGATCATTTACATTATGAGTTGCTTATGTCATTCTTATAATTAATATTATTAATACGATTTTAAGTTGATGATTTTTTGTAACTGTTACTTTGTGTGAATTTGTCATAACTTCATTATTATCTTCCATATAGCAAGTCTTTTTTGAGTTCAAAATATCAGCATATTAAATGATTTAATATAACTGAAATAATGACACATTTCTTACTCCATTTAAATGATTTAGAAATTTTACTCTTCATATCATTAGCTAAATTATATCTTTTTCAAACTGTATGTAGTATCTTTTGAATGAATGTCTTTACAACTTCATATCCATAACATATTTTCATACAACAGCTTCGAAAAACATATCATTGTATAATTTCTAACACGTAAAACGATTGTAATCTATTATCATCATGGATGATGAAAACACTCCACCAAACAATGAAAACGTTCTTCACTCATCCCGAGAATAGAAACCAAAAATGGACAAAGTTCGTCCATGTCCAACAAGATTTTCAAATCGTCCGGAGATCCAACTCAATTTTCAAGTGAGACTTTTGCAAAAATATGATTGTGCATTCGGTTCAACAAATGTAAGAGTATCATTGATGTAATTGTTGAATTGTAAGATTATCTTCAATAAAGAATTACACTTTTATTCATAACATTTTCTATCTATGGTACCTTTGTAACTATTTATTCTTCATGCATTAGATAATCCTCTACATGTAGATATCGTTTCCAACAGACAGCCAACATCATCGACCAAAAATGTAGGCAGACCACCATCGGTGTTGAGTCATGAAAGGCAGCCTTTAACTGACTTGACTAATTGTTAGTTTCTTATAAATTATATGCAGTAACAAAATTCAGTTTACTACTACCTGTGTTGTTACTTTAAACTATTCGATAGTCATGGTTTACCACTAACTTTGCTATTTGACACAGGTCATCCACACCAACTAAATACATCATCTCTGTCACCAATGGCCACTAGAAGCTTACCTTTACACATTCATCAAGGTTTGCTTATTTTGCTTATATAAGTTTGTTTATAAACTTTGTTCAAGTGTAATTCGACATGGTCGCCTCATTTTAATTTTCCAACCTTGATTTAGGAAACGGGTACAAAATAGAAGCACCTTATCGTCCCACAATAGTCAAGAAAGTCCTTTACAAAATGGTAAACTATAAGCTACAATATCAATTCATTGCTTTACGCTTATGTATGTAGATTACTTAAATTCATCGTCTATTTATTTTGATATGATCTTAGACGATATGTTATGTTGCAACATCTGAAAATATCACCGAAGCTTATACTCCGCCAATGAATAGTTTGGAAAAAAAACAAGCGCATTTTCAAACAGTAACCAACGTACATATTATACATATGTAACACATAAGAAATTTTCATTATATGGTCACTGATATTCTTCCACTATACTTATCCAACTGTTTGAAAATATAAACGCCTGATATACTATGTTGAATGTCAAACGTAGGCAGCAATGGTCACAATAGATGCAACGTGTCGCCTTACAATATTCTCTCAACTCCTTTACAACATGGTAAACTATAAATAGAATATTTAGTTTTTGTTATTTTATGTTTAAAAGTAGTTTGTTTGGTTAATGAGTGTTTTGTATGCGAAAACTGTTACAACTACATCTCACGTTGCGCAAAACACTCAAATAACACCACAACGTATCACTACTTCAGTAGATACTCTGCAAAGAAACACTTCACCATTCTCAACGCATAAACAAGGTACATATTATACGATTCACACCAACCGTAGAGAATCTTATTTGTTTTTTTTCTTCGTTGTTTCGCTTTTACTTTGTTTTTCCGTTATGTTTTGAGGAAAGTGTTATAATAAATTTCTATATAAATAGGCACCAATTCCAGAACAAAAACACTCCTCAATTAACTCCTGTGGCACACACGCAAAACGACAGACTCCACTTACTAACGCTTCAACGGATGCGTTTCAAAATTAGAGATACTTGTTTTCATGCATTTGTTTGACCCATATAATTTAACCATGGTTGTACTATTTTGTTTTCACGCCATTTTCAAACACCATCATCCGTCAACGTCTTGCACGCCCAAGAGGTGTTGAATCTTCCGGGTTTCAAATGGCATTCGTGGTTTAGCAACAAAAAATCAACATTCGAACAAGGAGAATCTTCAAGAAGACAAAAGGTCTACTGCACCAACGTTCTGATCCTCACACCGATTGTTTTCAATCTTGATGAAGATGGACTGTCAGAAAGTTTACGACAAATACGTCCGGTATATCTGAAGGTATAAGTCGTTAATATTCTTCTATAATTGCACAATTTTCATGGTGTTTCTTAGAGTAAAATTAATTAAAATATATTATTTTACGTGAGTGCAGAGTACTATGACATTGGCGATCCTACGCTCGAGTGTAAACAATGTCGTGCCTCATATGGAAGTGAAGCAAAACAAGGGAATGCTAATCCGGAGGGAAAAGCTTATTCCATATGCCGCTCCAAGGGAAAAATTCTATTCCACAAGCACCTCCTCGCTCCAAAAGTTAGTTGATTTATTCGCAATGACGACATCAAAAGTGAAAATTTCAGAAGAACATTAGAACGCATAACATCATGTTCGCTTTACTTCAATGGGTGGCAAGGTTGATGACACAATCAACGTGAAAGGACGAGGTCCCTATGTTTTTGTTTACATGGTCAAACGTACCATAGTATTGGTAGCTTACTTCCTAAACCGAGACTCCCAAAGTTCGCACGTTGTATATATATGACACAAAACGAAACCGACAATAGAGCGGCCGCTTTAAGGTAAGTGAGTGATTGACGTTTATTATTGTCAACGCATTTTTAACAAAAAGGATTGCTAAACATTATCTCTACCTAATGTTTGTCCTGTTACTCTATTAACAATGGGTTCAAAATCGCTTCGTCTGCACTTCCAATTCAAAGACACCTATTGATCGAAACATTATCAATGAAGTGAAAGATATTTTGGATACATCAAGTGATTTGGTTAAAACATTTAGAAGGGCACGTGACCGCTACACAAAAGACACCGAGGAGAATATTAGAATAAAGCTCATGGCAAAGCGAGGCAAGAGTGGACGGCAATACAATCTTCCAACTGCCGACGAGGTTGCTGGACTTATCGTAGGCGACTTGGATGCATGCGCAGAAGATAGGGACATTGTGATAGAAAAGTTTGGTGAAAGTTTGCGCCAGATAAACATTTTTCATCCTATGTACCTTCCCTGCAATACCCTTTGTTGATGCCTTCATGCAAGATGGGTATTATTTAGAATACCACGTAAAAATAAATCGTGACAACCAAAGAACCGAAAAGAATGAAAGAACAGATTACTACGCGCGAGTGGTTTGCCTATCGACATGTGGACCGGAATACTGAAGAATTTATTCATACGTGGAGGTCGTTTGTTCCAGCAATTTCTTGTGGATGGCTTCGCCATGGTTGAGAGAGCGTATGTTTTTCATCGCTCCAAACAGCCTAAACTAAGGTGTGATACGATTCAAATGTGCTCCAAAGCGTCGCATCGTGAAATACCGACCCGAATCACGGTTGGAAAGCCTATCATTTTGCCTTCTTCTTTCACGGCGACCAAGGTACATGCAAAGAATGTTATATGGATGCCATGGCATTGTGTAGGTGGTATGGTTGTCCGATTTGTTTATAACGATAACATGCAACCCTAAATGGCTAGAGATTGAAAGATATATGTGGGAGCATAAGCTTTCATCTGCATATCGACCTGATGTGGTATCTCGAGTTTTTAAAATGAAACTCGATCAGCTGATGAAGGATATCAAAGAGTTGCGTTTGTTCGGACGTGTTCAAGCAGGTATGTTCTTTACTTATAGGCCACACCACATTCATCAACATTATAGTCTTATACGAAATGTGTATAATTAGAATTACAACTGATATTATGTTTATTTTAACAATATTGTACAGTTATATACACCGTTGAATTTCAAAAAAGAGGGCTTCCACACGCATGTTTGTTTGTTTCTACATAAGGATGACAAACCGCCAAACGCCGAACATATTGACAAACACATATCCGCCGAGATACTGCACCAAAATGAGGATCCCGATCCGCACAAGTTAGTTTCCGACTTTATGATGCATGGCCCATGTGGTGTTGACGACCCAAATCAGTTTGCATGGATGATGGTAGGTGTACGAAACACTTCCTAATAGGTTTATGAAACACGCTCATTGACTCGAAGGCTACCACAGATGTCTGTAAGACGTGATAACGGGATCCATGTTGTTAAGAGTGGACATGTCGCACAACGGTTTTGTTATTCCGTGATAACGTTGTGTTATTGAAACGCTACCAATGCCACATCAATGTTGAATGGTGCAATCAGCGGATCAATAAAATATTTGTTTAAATACATAAACAAAGGTCCTGATAGTATCGCACGATGCAGTTGTATGAACCAAGAATAACGGAAGACGGCCAATGATTGATAAACCCGCTGACGAGATCAAGCGTTTATGATTGTAGGTACCGTGCGCTTGTGAAGCCGCATGGAGAATATTTGGATTCGAGATAAATTATAGAACACCAAATGTCGAACGCCTCTCATTTCATCTCGGCGACCACCATTGTATTTGGTGAGAACTCGACCTTGAAACCGTTATTCACAAACCAACGGTTGGTGCTTCTATGTTCGAATCATGGATGCATATGAACGAAATGTATCCATCGCCAAGGAGTTAACATATGCCGAGTTTCCTACAAAATTTGTACGGAATGTTCCAAAAGAACGTGGACACATAGAAGAAACAATATGCAATTGGCGTAATTCATAATGTGCCAGCCTCAAAGAGTGAAGGTTACTATTGCTCGGATGCTACTAAACAATCAAAAAGGTTGTCGAAATCACCGAGATAAGGAAAATCCACGTGTAGTTTATCCTATTACAAAGATGCCTGCTACGCAGCGGGACTTTTAGATGACGACAAGGAACATATTGAGGGTATTAAAGAGGCAGCCCATTGGTCCTCTGCTGAGCATTTGCGCGACCTTTTTGTTACATTATTGTCACAAAAAGAGCTTGACACACCATTGACAGTTTGGTTGCAAACTTGGCATTTGCTATCAGAAGACGTCGAGTACAAGAGAAGAATTCTTTTAGGCATTCCAGGTATAACCACCAACTTAGCTTTGTTACTAACTTTTTATATATATTTATACATGAATGGAAATGGTTACTTATTACAAATTAGTGATTTATCATCCTCGCAAAAACCATCTTTTTGCAAGTCACCTCAACAAAAAAATGATCTACTGATTCTTACGATATGTGTGTTAGTCTATAAATATCGTACAATGCTCACTATTTTTTACAACTGTTATTTGCATACATAAGCTACGCCTCATATATGGCTATTTTGATACAGGTTTATGACTAAGCGATGACGAGAAAAAGAATATTTGTTTGTTCTTTATCGAACAACTTATGCGCTCAAGAGGCACCAGTTTGAAAGCTTTTCCAGAACTTCCTTAACCAGATGAGAGTTACATGGTCGACTTTGGTAATGTACTAATCTTTGCCGAGAGAGATTAAAATCCACCGAGTTACAGGTGAATACGAGACTCTATATGCCGCGTTAACCACGTAATGTAGAAATGTACATGACACCATCATGACGTCTGCTATAAATGGTGAGGAGGAAATTATTTTGTATAACGGATACGAGGGACCGTAAGACGATTTATGGAAAACCCTTGTCATGGGATTAGAAGAATTGGTGACATAGTCATAAACGTTGCATCAAGTGGCATTGCATCTTTATTGATGTCGTGACTGACCGCTCATTCGAGGTTTCATATTCGATAAATATTGATGAGACTTCACGTGCTCAATAACTCCGCAGTGACTTGGGAAGTTGTTGAAGAAATGCAAGCTTATTATTTGGGATGAGGCTCCCATGACAAATAAGTCGCGGCTTTGAGGCATTAGATAGGTCCTTGAGAGATATCTTATGAAGAACAGTAACGACACTTTGATGCGCCTTTGGTAATATGACCGTAGTATTTACGGTGATTTTAGGCGTGTGTCACCGTTATTCCAAAAAGGTTTCCGCAAGACATTGTTAATGCATCTTTAAAACAATCGTACTTGTGGGATCATTGCAAAGTGTTAAAATTAACCGCTAATATGCGCCTTACGGTTGGATCACGACCTGAGGATGTGGCTGAGATAAAGGAATTTGCCGAATGGATATTGAAAGTAGGAGATGGAGATGTTGGAGGACAACACGACGGAGAGGTTTTGATAGATATACCTGAAGATATTCTAATACATGAAACTAATGATCCCGTAAAATCTATTATAGATTTCACTTACCCAAACATTTTGGATAACATAGGTGATCCGTCTTACTTCCGTGAAAAGGCCATTCTTGCTCCAACCAATGAAGTGGTTGATGATTAACGATCATTTGCTTCAAACCTTTCCTCGGTGAAGAAATAGTTTATCTTAGTTGTGACAACATAGATAAACTCGACCGGGTGGTGCTATAGACCAAGTCGCCTTTTCACCGAATTTATCAACGGTTTAAAATTTTCGGGTTTCCCAAACCATAGGCTCGCATTGAAGGTCGGTGTCCCAATAATGTTGTTGAGAAACATTAATCAATCACAAGGTTTGTGTAATGGGACAAGGCTTCATGACTAAATTAACGCGTTTCTATTCAAGCCAAAATAATTAACGGAACACATTTTGGCAATACGGTTATACTTCCAAGGTTGAAAATTACTCCATCGGATAAACGCTACCACTCAAGATCGTGGCGCAAACAATTTCTGTGGCGCTTTTGCCATGACGATAAACAAGAGCCAAGGACAATCACTTTCGAAAGTTGGTTTGTACTACCACGCCTGCTTTCACACACGGACAATTATATGTCGCACTTTCACGCCGTAAAAGCAAAAAGGGTTTGAAGGTTGTTATTTGTGATGCCGATCGAATTTATTAAAGACTACTACAAATGTAGTCTATAAAGAGGTTCTTCACGGTCTTTGATCGCTTATCAATGTGTATGTTCGGATACTCACTTAATGTCATACTGAATTTGTTTTTACATGTTTATTGTAATTCACACAAAAGTTTTACTTACACATTGTTTTCATGGTTTGTTAGGTTCTCGACTAATTTGTATTGCCTTACCAATTCATCTACTTCTCACTACATACGCTTTCTTTTCAAGCTCACAAGATTGAAGACCACCGAATGTATGTACGAGACATTATTACTTACAATAATCAGACTCTATATCAGATTGACTTATCACTTCATATTAATAAATAATGATTCAATATTTGTTTTCTTTCATTATTTTTCTTATTTTGTTTACATACTAATTTTTTCTTTTGCAACATCTTTTTTCCTCTTATTACTTTTATTATCATCTCATTTATATTTTTTTTTAAAACATAACCCGGTGTCAACGGGTCTTATAAGCTAGTATATAATAAAAGAAAAGATTTTTGAATGCCACAAATCCCTTTTCTGACGTCATTAATCACGTCATATTGCCACGCGTCATATTCTTATCCTCCATCTTCCTTTTTGCCATTATTATAACCTTTTCTCTTTACATAAAAACCTTATACAATAAAATAATTCTACATCATCTTTATATGTCTGTGTTTTTCCATAAAAACATATATGATAGCAATGATTCTTTGTTGATTCACAACATCAGTATTCATATTGTTCCTCATATCACAGATTATATGTTAATTTGTTTATCCATATCATCAGCCGAGACATGTCCTGTGACTAAGGTAAATAATTTGAATCTTTATACCGGATTCTTATTGGGGTTTTTTATTTTGATGTTTCATTTTAAGGTTTTGTTAATTTGAATCGTTATTTGTATTATTAAGTATGGTTGCGTGATTTTAATTTGTGAAATCATAATATATGGGTTTATAAATTGACTTTTTCAATCTTTTATAATTTCATTTGCTGCAAAATACTTTTTAATTTGACAGGTTATGCCGAAGTTGTAAAAAGAATATGATGATGATGAACAATGAGCAGTGGATACCCCATAGATTAGCTAAAGTATTTTATACAATTCTATCATTAAGAATTTTGATAAGTATCGTATGTTTGTTAAACAAAACTGAGAAGTTGGATTAAATGGTATCGTATGATTTCTTATATTCATATTCCATTCATTGTCTTTATTAATGATTATATTTACTCGGATTCTGTACAAATTTTTTGATGTATTTAAGGTCTTTGGCTGGTAGATGTAACATAATCGGAGTGACGACGGGTTGTCTACCTTCTTAAATGGATACTAACCAGAAACATGTCTTATCAGGTATCTTAGAAGCCAGTGTTTGTTTGATTCGTAATTTGGTAGTAATAAGTTTGAGTTTCTAAATATGTATTTAATAATGTCGGATGTATTCTGGTGTTTAATGACCGCACACCACATATTTGATAAATTGTCGTAGTTGCTAATTCGAATATTCCTTAGAAATTTGATTATCTTATGGTTAAAAGCTTGCGGAAAGTCAATTAGTGATGCTTAAATGGATCAAGTATTTATAGATTAGGCTTGCTTTACTTTGCTGACATGCTACATTGGTTATTAATGAATTAAAAGTGGTTTTAATGAAATTGTGTTTTAAATTGCCAAACAAGTGACATTGATGTTCTTATGGAGGCCCATTAGCTTGTGGAGTTCCTGATGCATCATGCATATACATATTATTCTTACATTTGCAGGGTCTATTCAATATAAACATAGTCAAGGATATTTAGAATGTTAACTATAAAAACATGCTATAACTTAAATCTTTTCAACATCCTTCAAGAACGCTAAAGTTACCAACTTGTGACCAACACACAAGTTGTCCAAAGTTACATTGGTTCAAGTCTTTATTATTACCAATACATGGGTTGTTGGTGGCTTCTCTCCAAACATAGTGTATGTTACACTACTTTTTTTTTTCAAAGTTACTTTAACGCAAAAATATGTTTCTCTGCAATTTGCATCTTTCAGTGCTCAATTATAGGATTGTAATATAAAGTCATCACGAGCCACGACTCATAGTTTGCTTGCTCACATATATATTCGACTGAAATAATGTATCATTCATTTGTAAGCAATCCCAAACAACCTTTTACAATCAGTTTTAATAAGCAATCCCAAACAACCTTTCACAATCAGTTTTAATAAGCAATCCCAAACACTCCCTAAAAGCAAACTTAATAAGAAATATCAAACATTACTTTTATAATTATCTATGGGTCGTTTTGGATTGCTTATTCTCAGTCAAGTGAATGTTAAAGTCTTAGTAAACAATCTTTGTACTTCTATTTTGTTGGCCAACGTGTAAGCTACTGGTATAACCCATGTTTATCAGTATTACCAAATTTTCTTCTTGGTGTTGGAATAATAATTGTATTGATGTAAATTTTATTTAATCTTTACAGAAATACCATCCTTACATGTAAATTTCTTATATTTGACAAGAATAGTTGAAGGCCTCGCTACTAAAGGAGGTAATATATATACCATCGACACATTGTCTCTGCATTGGAGTGATGGTAATAGATAGACATGGTTTGCTAAAGACATATCACATTTCATATACTTGGAGTTTACTTCGTATATGTAACGGTTTAGGCTATAGACGTTTAAACGGGTTTGTAAAACTTATCAAAATATGGCAACAACTAATTTGGACATACGAAGTATACCTCAAGTTTCTTTATGAATTTAATATAGGTAAGCAATAGTAATCATTCATTGTATTGACTTACATATGATGTTATATTTGTTTATAAGTTTACATTACATATTTTGTGAATGTGATCATGCAGTACTACATACGTGTCTTATTTTTTCAAGTTATTTCTAATTATAATTTTTTTTATTGCCGCCCGCGAAACCCGCGAGTCTATAGTCTAGTATATATATATTTCCCTTATTTTTTTACCTATTTAAACACCACCCATTTAACATTATTTTACAAATAAAAACATCTCTATTTTTACTCAAACAAAAACATCTCTATTTCACAAACAAAATGGCTTCATCTTCATCTTCGTCATCCGAGGACGAGTTAGTTTTTCCCTACGACTCTTTTCGAACTATTGTTTTCCATGTGTTCTACCGTCAACCTTTTTAGCCGCTGCAGATGCCATCAAGACACGGCAAGCTCAAGCACTACCGATACCCGGAGTATGTTACCCGCTTTCGTGAAAAAGCTCTTCAAACTCTAATGAATGACTATTTCACAAAGAAAACCCAAAGTTTCCCCCATGTTTTTCGTGAAAGATTTCGTATGAATAAAAGCTTGTTTCTAAAATTGTTGGTGATATTGAAGTTAATTTCGAATGGTTTCAAGAGGGCATAGACGCGAGGGGGGGGGGGGAAAGTTTCAAGAGGGCATATCCTTTTCCCACTGACCCGAAAGAAAAGAGATTCAAGAAGCCACAAGAGTCTGCACGAAAGGATGTCGAACGAGCTTTTGGTCGTCTTAAAGGAAAATGGATTATTCTCGGTCATCCTCTCCGAGCTTTTGGTCCATCGAAAAGTTCGAAAAATCGTTCATACCTGTGTTATATTACACAATATGATTTTAAAAGACGATGTGAGGGCAATATCATTGCTCATATAATGGATCACCGGCCACGCCAGCTTTATGACCCGAATGTACCACCGGAGTTACTCGACGAAGATATCCATCACCGCCTCCGCTATGATCTTACTTGAGCATGTAGCGGCTCAAGACTTACCATACCTTGATAACCAATATTTTTTTAATAAGTATTATGTAATTTTCTTTAAGTATTAATAAAATATTATGTTTTTATTAAATTTTTATTATAATTATAAATATAAAAAAAAAAAAAAAAATTAATGAGGTATATGTTAGGCATGGTTATCACTAAAAACTATGGTTAAGTATGAGATGGGATGTAAAGATATTATTGGTGGGCGATTAGATTTGATTAGGTATGGTGGCATGACTGTCACCCCTTTAGAGAAGTTGGAAAAAGTTCGGGCACACTGGGTGGGGTGGGGTTGGGTTGTACCTTTGAGATATTTGAAGAAGTTGCCCTTATTTATCTCGAGTGTTGCCACATAATTATAGCTACATGGTGTACGTGCTGGCCATCAAATACTTTGTAAATGAGTGTGGCAAGTCTATAATAGGGCTTAGATAAATCACTATTTAGTATTAATTTTTACTATATTAGTGGAACCATTCATCCTTTTAATTTTGCTACCGTTTTTACACTTCCTGATTCTCCTTCACATTTAGCTTCATTTGAGGTAGGTATAACCATTATTTATCGTTGCTTTAAATTCATGAATATGTGTTACTTTAGATTGTAAAGAACAAAGTTTTGATTAAGGATATTTAGCATGCATATTGTCATGGGTTTTTCTATCTTGTGCCCTAGGGGCACAAGATAAGAAGAGAAAAAGTACATAAAAAGTACTTACGAGCCCACAGAAAAGGACTAAAGTACTTATAAACAATGTATTTTTTGTGGGTCCTTAAGTACTTTTTGTGTACTTTTTCCTTTCTTATCTTGTGCCCCTAGGGCACAAGATAGAAAAACCCTATTGTCATTAGCTTGTAAGAATTTAATGCTTTGTTTGTGAGAAACTATACTTCATTAATTATCTATATCTAATAAAATAGAGTTTTTTACAACCCTTTAAAGCCATCTAATTAATGTTGTGACGTGTCTTTATGTTTATTTGGGTTCATTTTGTCTTTTCATTACACGCTGCTGCGATACCCAGTTAGATAATGATTTTGACAGTTTCTACACAACAACATGTAACTTTTTGTAAACTATAGTTATATTGATCTGCGTTTTAGTATGTTAATAGGACAGTATATTTTATTTGGGTTTTATGACTTCTTTTAGTTTTAGAGTTTCAAATTGGATAGATTTAGTGATTAATGAGTTGGGTTAGTAATATTTTGCAGTTTTTTTAGGTAAATTAATATAGGCCTGGGTGAGAGTTTTGTGTTAGTCGAAACTGCTATGGGTTCAGATCATTTATTGTATATTTTGGTGATATAATCATCATCCTTAAGCATTGTTGGTTTAGTAGGTTCATCGTCATAGAACTCAAAAAGTTGACTCCCTGTTTTTGAGGATTACTTTGCATATAATTGACTCCTTAAAATGTTTTATCGAGTTATCTTTGAAATCTTTCGTCGATGGTGATTAAATGAATTTGCACACATGTATTTGGTGACAGAATGAACATACAATTGGTCTCCATTTAAACCTCTAATGTGCTAAGAAAGGTTATGCCATATCTTAGTTATACACTCTGAAAAATCTATGTCGAAAATGTCCAATCCCATACGATTTTGTAAAATTATGCAAAATTTAGATTTATGTTAGCTATAGCCACAAAATTGTTATTCAAAACTGGTAAATTTTAAATTGCATGAGTGAATAAAATCGAGATAAAAGGTATGAATCATTATTATTCAAAAATTGAATATTCAATTGTCATCTTCAAACTAAAGATTATAGGGGCTGCTTAAACATTTCTTTTATTCAAGAAGGTTTCAGACGTTATAAATGTTAGAGGTTGTAATAGCTCTACTCACCATGATAAGAAGTAAAAGGACAAGGGAGGGGGTAATATTTGAGTTATTCCCCGTATTATGTCATGGTCAAAGAAGGTGACTATTGACTTGAAGTACGTAGGTTCTCTTGGTGGACTTCATGGGTTTGTTTGTAGGAATTTACTATTACTGTATATGGTGCCAGAACTTTAGGTGTAAGCAACCCAAACACCCCTTTAGTAGTTACAATAAGCAGTCGCAAACAACCCTTTGCACTATGTATGAAGTTCCTGTTGAAGTGAATACATCAATAATTGCTTCATGGCTCTTTAAAACTTAGTTTTGTTTCAATATGTTAGGCTGCTATATGAAGTTTTGTTGTTATGCTCAAGGAAATAGGAGAAAAGTGGTCCACGGCCTTAGAACTGGAGGTTTAGATCACAGGGCTGATGTATTATGCTTTGAAAGTGTGATATGTGAGAAACATCACCATATAAACTGCAAACTTTCTTAAAAATCCAGGAAATAAAGTAGGTTAGATAAGCCACTGAGCATAAGCTATTTGGCAGCCATGTGTGAATTATAAGGTTTGCATTACTTGATTGGATGGTAGATGTGTGACTGTGGATGATTGGTGCCTGGTTTAATGCTATTGTTGTTAGGTTTCGTGGCTGCAAATTGATTTTGTGGATTTGTAGTTGATTAAAATAGACATTTAGTGACTAATCCGAAGGCATGTTTATACGCAGAAACTAATGTTACTATTCATATAGATTTTTTAATAAATGAGAATAATATGGGTCATTTTGTGTTTTGATTTGTATAGCATATTAATGTGTAATAATTTCCATGATACATTTGTCACAGGAAAACTACTTGCAAGGACAGGTAGTTCTGGACGCATTTACAAGTGGTGAAGTCCTACTCAAACAAAAGTACCAAACTCGATGTAATTGAATTTGTCACAACTAACTAAAGGCTATCATATTTGTTTGTGAAAGATATGTTCTTTGGAGTGCTACACAATATGAGATCTCAACTATATGCATCCAGATCTCACGTTAGTAGAAAACAAGGATTGAAGGTGGGTATATATATACACACACACACACACACACACACACACACACACACACACATATATATATATATATATATATATATATATATATATATATATATATATATATATATATATATATATATATATATATATATATATATATATATATTGGGTTATTTGACTATGATGGTGTACGCTTGCTTATCCTAATGTGTTTTTTTTAACCTCTAACTTCAAAAATATGCAATGTTATTCATTATTTCCTTTTCAACATTTCTTCAAAATACCCGTGAATTTCACGGGTCTTTTAGCTAGTCACTATATATATGTAAGTTTAAAAATTAGATTGTTATGCTAACATGTAGATAATATATTTGAGTATATGGATATGTAAATGGTAACTCTTTTCTGGTTGTATTTTGATGGCTTATCAGCTTATTTTTGTAGATCAAAAGATGCTATAAAAGAAGGTGTTAGCACAGAAGGCCTTATTGACTTTTTTTTAGAGCAAAATTATCAAAGAAGCTTAAGCTATATTAGGGTCTTTTGAAAGAGCTTAAAACAAGCTTATGCTGACACCCTCCTTAATTAAGTTTCTATTTTCGTTTTAGCGACTGTTTTGAGCACTTACTTTAAAGTGTTTATGTTCTTGAAAAATCACTTTACTGTAGTTAGAATGTTAGATAGGTATGTTCCAAACGTCCGACAAAAAAACATGTTCTAATACTTGTGCTTGTAGCTTTTAAGTTTTTTTTTTTTTTTTTTTTTTTTTTTTTCCCTGTGTAATGCAAACCGCCTTATGGAACACAATAAGCATCCACATTAGAAACAGATGATGTTATCAAGTACTACTATAATATAGCTAATTTGATGATTTCTTATTCCATTGTAGTACTCTACTTATTGCTTACACATTTCCTCTTTCTAGTATCATGAAACGGGCTTATGGGACACAAACAGCATCTAAAGTTTCACCACAAGCTGGTATTGGCGGCATGCCAGAGAATGTGATCAGTCATATTTTGGATTGCTTGCCAATTAAAGAGGCTGTTAGGACGGGTATCTTGTCGAGAAACTGGAGGTATAACTGGACTAATATCAGCCAACTCGTATTTGATGAAAACTTCTTTGAACCAGGTCTAGATGGCGGAAATAACTGCAGGGAGAGGACTATAAGTAGACTTCTCCTCCATCTTAAAGGTATTGTAACAAAGTTTGTCCTCGTTATACCAGATCACAAGATATTAGATGTTGAGGAAGTTAATCATTGGGTTTTGTTCTTGTCCCAAAAAGGAATTAGGGAGTTCACAGTCATAAATAAGCACCCAAAACTTCTAAAGTTGCCCACCCATCTTTTCGCTTGCCTAGAGCTCAAACTTTTGAAGCTTCATAATTGTTCTTTCCATGTGCCACCTGGCTTTTGTGGTTTTCCAAATCTATTGAACTTGGACTTTAGTTTTGTGGAAATTAAAAGACGAAATATTGGGGAATTCATAAGTTGGTGCCCCTTACTTGAGCAACTGAAAATTAGTTATAACCTTTCTTCAGGCAAAGTAAAACTAGTTGAGATTACAAAACTTGTGCATCTTAAAGTGTTATCGTTGCCATTGCACGACCTTGAAAATATAGCCATCAAAAGTTCAGATATCTTTGAGCTTGTTGGTTTCCTTCCAAAACTTCAAGAGCTTTATCTGGATTTTCATGACTGCAAGGTAAGACTAACTTGCTTCTTTGAAATTCAGTTTACAAACTAGCTATGCAGAGCTTTATGAATGCTTAAATATATGAAGTGGCTTTGTACTGACTGCAGTTAGTGGGTGGTAGCCTGCTGGTCCCTACTGTATTTCCTTGTCTCAAAACTCTTACATTATTCGAGATAGATTTTGGATGTTCTACAATGCTATCATGTGCTTTTGGTATGATTTGGGGATCGCCAAATTTGCAGAGCCTTGCCGTAACAGTGAGTAAATGCATTTTTATCTTATTGTGCTACTCAAAATCGCATATGAACATTATTTATATGTTATTGTAGGCTAGATACCATGATGTGGTTCCACCGCCTTCACCTCTATCTTCACTTATATTTTTGGAGGTGCTCTATACCAAAATGAGGAAGCTGCAGCTACAGTCTATTTGGTTAGTATGCTTTAGAGGTTCAGAGATTGAAGTATGCTTGATAAAGTGTTTACTTGCTTGCTCTCCATCGCTAAAGAGGATTTCTATCACTTCTGACCCATTCCAAGTGTTTGGTGGTGAAAAAGGGAAGTTGATGTTTGCTTCCAAGTTGTTAGAGCTCCATCGAGCCTCAACCATCGCTGAAGTTAAGATCGACTGGTTAGAAATTTGAACTTGCCTACTATTCCCTATGGTTTTGGTAATGGTGTTTAATCTATGGTCTCATTAGTACTGATATGTAAACTTTCGGCTAAACTATGTTTGATATTTTTGTTTGTTTTCAATGGGCAGATGTGATGATTAGCCTTATAGGAAATAATAGTTGGTTTCTTATTTGTAATGTTTGTGAGCATGTAATCTCGTTCATTGCTCCATTTCGAAGACACAGAAACTTCAAGGACCAAAGTTGCTCTTTGTAAACTTATTAACCGAATAGCGGTTATGTTAGTTAGTTAGTTATGGCGGTTATATACCGAACCATTGTGTCGTTTGGCTGTGTCCATTCGATACCTATATATACATGTTAATATGTAACAGAATTCTAGTTTTTACAATTGATAAGTTATCTAGTTTTATTTGCAATTTCATATATCAACTTTACTCATATTTGGGACCAACATTTGGCATCAAGAGCCTTGTTCTAACACGCTCGTTACACCTTACAATCATCATACCAGAATTTTGTTAACGAATTCTGTTAACGAATTCTGTTAACGAGCACTATCACAAAACCAGAAACCACTCTTGAACGAGAAAAGAAGGAACCAGAAAAGAAACAACACGCTAAAAACTCTTATTTCAGAAGAAAGAACGCGACATATATACTCAGATATACGTTGCCTGGATAACTTAAGACGCAAGGAAAGTAGTGCACAACCGTACTTGTGTAGAAATTGCATATGACAAGGCACCAAACGAAGTGGTGACTTGAAAGTTTGCGTTGGTTTGATCCTGAACGCAACAAGAACAGAACAAAGGAAACTTTGTAACAAAACTTGTTGGCTTTCAACATCATACAACGAAACAAAGGCCTCTTTGTCGCGGACAAAGGTGGAGAAGAAGACGTATGTGAAGAAAAAAGAAGAAGGACGTTGCTTGGATTGAAACAGAAAGGTATACCGAATAACAAGATAATCGAAGATTGTTTTTGGATAACACAGACAAGCAACGAGGATAACAAGGACATAAGCATACGCTTTCACTTGTTGACATACTACCGTCGAGTAGTAGAACAAAGACAAGCAATTCGCTTGGTCTTTTGAGGGAAGATACCGAGAGTATTCCTATAGGGCTTGAGATTCCACATCGTTTTGGAAACCAGGAAATAACAAGGACAACAACTTGTTGTTTGCAAAGAGCTTGCGAGAACTTTGAAATAAATCCGAGACAAACAAACTTGTCAAGGATTAATCGGTTTCAAATCGGCAACAAAGAAAAGAAGTCAAGCAAACTCGCTTGTTTTCTTTTATAAATTACCGAGAGTAATTTTTGAGACACTTTTGTGTTTATCCGAGATTTGAAGACAAAATAGCAAGAACTTTTAGAAAGTTTTGCAAGTCGACACAAAAGGAAAGACAACGTGGTACGTGGAGTGGTATAATTTGAAGAAAGCAAGTCGACAACATCAATAAGGGTGTACCGAATTGCTTTGGAAACAAGAACGAGGGAAAAAGGAATTATAGTTGGTATATTCCAGTACCGACAAAAAGGGAATACGTGTGTGACAAACACATGTCACACAAAAATCTTAAACTTTTGGATTTCCTTTCATATTTATAGTATAGATACTTAGTTTATACTATTAGAAATCCATAGTTCCATATTAGGATTCCCGAATAACTATCTATGTTCCCGTAGTATTAAGTGATACCACTAGTTAGAAAATTCCCATACGAATTAGAAGGTGGAGATCATAAGCACTATCAAAATGCCCGGTGACGATGCGAGTGGCAGTAACACTGCACCAAAACCCGTAACCCCTATGACACAGTATCAATGCCCTAAACTCAAAACCACAAACTACACAGTTTGGACTATACAAATTAAGGTGATACTATAAGCATAAGGTTTATGGGAAGCAATAGAACCTAAGGAAAACATGCAAGTAGATGATAAGAAGGATAAGGCAACAACCGCCTTCTTATATCAAGCATTAACCAAGATGTGATCTTACAAGTAGCAAGTTGCAAAACAGCAAAGGAATTATGGGATTCATTGAAAAAGAGACACGTTGGAGAAGAAAAAGTGCAACAAGTACGGTTACAATCACTGATGATTGGATTTCAGACCCTTCAGATGAAGGAGGATGAAACGGTGGATACATTTATAGCCAAATTAAACGGCTATGCCACGAAGGCTAAAGAATTAGGAAAAGCGTTGGATGAATCACTTTTAGTACGAAAACTATTAGATTCCACACCAGATAGGTTCATTCAAATAGTAGCATCCATAGAACAGACGAATGATCTCGATGACATTACGTTAGATGAGATCGTTGGAAAACATAAGGCATTCGAGGAAAGGATAAAACTCCGAAAGGGAGGACAAGTAGAAAGCCAGACAATTATTATTCGCAAGGCTAACACTCTAGAAATAAGAAACGATTTACCAAATATAGAGGTAGATCAAACTATTCACGAGGAAATTGGCAAAATAAGGGAAATAGAAACAACTCGAATGGAGGAAACTCATCCCACATGATAAATCAAATAATGGAAAACGAGGTTGGATAAGAGTAAAATTACATGTTATAACTGTGGAAAACTAGGACATGTAAAGAACGAATGTAGAAAACCACCAACAACTCAGGAACAATCAAACCTTATCTTAGAAGACGATGAACCCTCATTACCAATGGTTACACATGAAACTGAAGAAATCTTGTTAAATGAAGAACAAGTACAACCCCGAAAAATATGCTACGACAGATGCTAGCATATGGTATTTAGATAATGGTGCAAGTAACCATATGTCGGGCCACAAAGGCCATTTTAAGGATATTAAAGAAAACATCACTGGACGTGCTCGTTTTGGAGATGGATCGTACGTAGAGATAAAGGGTAGAGGTTCAATATTATTAGGATGTAGAAACCTACAACAGAAGATGATTTCGGATGTTTACTACATTCCAAACCTCAAGAGCAACATACTTAGTCTAGGACAACTTACAGAAATAAGTTGCAAGATCATCATGGATGGAAATTTACTGACTCTGTATGATAAGAACAGGAAGTTGTTGATGAAAGTAGAACGATCTAAGAATCGACTTTACAGTATTAGATTAGATATAGTAGCACCTATATGTCTTTTAGCAAACGTAGATGACCAAGCATGGTTATGGCATGCTAGATTAGGTCACCTGAACTTTGACGCAATAGACAAGATGAAAAGGAAAGGTTTAGTGGATGGAATACCGAGAATAAAACATGCATGACAAATCTGTGATGCATGTTTATTAGGAAAACACATCAGAAGACCATTTCCAAACCAAGCTAAATTCAGATCAAAGAACCCGTTACACACTCCGGAAAGAAGCTCATCTTCTTTTTAGTAGATGACTGCACACGTTTCATGTGGGCTTACTTTCTAAACTCGAAAGATCAAGCATTTAGCACATTCAAGGAATTTAGACAACAGATTGAATCAAAGTTGAAGTTGAAAATAAAGATGCTAAGAATTGATAGAGGAGGTGAATTTACATCACATGAATTCACCAAATACTGTAAGGAGAATAGAATAGAAAGGCAATTGACAGCACCATACTCACCGCAGCAGAATGGTGTAGTAGAGAGGAGAAATAGAACAGTGTTATTAACAACTAGGAGTATGATGAAAGCAATGAAGTTACCCTTAAATTTTTGTGCTGAAGCGCCAGCACGCCATTTACATACTCAATGTGTACCAACGAAAGCCTTGGAAGATAAAACACCATATGAAGCCCTACAATGTAAAACCAAACCTAGAATACCTAAGAATATTCGGATGCACAACTTATGCTAAAGTAACGATACCTCATTTGAAGAAGTCGGATGATAGAAGCAATCCAATGATTTACTTAGGAGTTAAAGAAGGATCAAAAGCATGTAGGCTATATGATCCAGTAGGAAAGAAGAAACATGTTAGTAGGGATGTAAAGTTTATGGAAATGAAACCGTAGGATTGGAATAATAATGAAGATGATACAAATACCGAGGATACGTTTTGGACTAGCTTTGTAATAGAAGGAGTTGACTATGATAATCCTATACCAGTCAACATAGAAAACACTAATAACACGTATCAAGAACAAAAACCTATACCAGACCCACCCTCACCAATCACACCACCATCATACACTTACAACCCTAACTCAGAAGATGAAAAAGGAGCTACTATAAGTTCATTCGAAAGCTCAGATCCTAGATTTGATCATAGACCTATACAAGGTTTGAAGAATATTACGGAAATCTACCAAACCGCACATGAAGTAGAAGCACCAAGCTTATTCTTCATGAAGAAGAACCTCAGAATTACAAGGAAGCATCAAAAGATGAGAAGTGGATTGAGGCCATGGAAATTGAATTAGATTCAATCAACAAAATAACACATGGACCCTTACCACATTGCCCAAAATCAAGGCAACAGGACTCAAATGGGTTTATAAAACCAAGAGAGATGCACAAGGAAGGATCATAAAGTATAAAGCAAGATTAGTAGCAAAAGGTTATGTACAAGAACAGGGAATAGACTTCGATGAGGTGTTTGCACCAGTTTCTAGGATAGAGACAGTTTGATTGATATTAGCACTAGCAGCATATCATGGATGGCAAGTACACCACTTAGATGTAAAATCAACATTTTTACATGGAGAACTGAAGGAAGAAGTCTATGTCACACAACCTAAAGGTTTCATTCAACAAGGAAACCTAGAAAAAGTCTACAAGCTAACTAAAGCTTTGTATGGCTTAAGACAAGCACCTAGAGCTTGGAACGTGAAGCTTGACCAAACATTAAAGTCATTAAACTTTAAGAAATGTAATCTCGAACAAGCAGTCTATACAAAGAAAAGCAAGATTTCTACACTTATCGTTGGAGTATATGTAGATGATTTGATAATCACGGGCACTCCAAAGAAGGAAGTAGACTTGTTCAAATCCCAGATGGAAGATAAATTTGAAATGAGCGACTTAGGGTTGCTAGCATATTACCTTGGGATAGAAGTTACACGCATGTGAGGAGAGATTACGATCAAGCAAACTAGATATATTAACAAGATCTTACAAGAGACAAGCATGACGGATGAGAATGACAAGAAGACACCGATGGATCCCGACTAAATTGGTCAAGGCGGAAAATGGAAACCCATTGACGAACTTATTACCGAAGCTTAATTGAAGTCTCGGATACTTATCGATACAAGACCGGATCTTAGTTACTCACCGAACTACTCAAACAGATTATGCAAGACCCAAAGGATCATCACCAAGGCGGTGAAACAAGTAATCCGATACATCAAAGGAACGAAGACCATGGAGTAATATACAGGAAAGAAGGAAGTCAAGGTTACAGGATACAAATGACAATAGTTATGGAATTAATACAGATCAAAGAAAAGGAACCACTGAATAGTATTCTACTTTGAGAGTCACCTATCACTGGTGTACTCGAAGCAAACCGACGTAGCGCTCTCATCATGTGAATCGAATTCATGGCGGCTATCGCACCAAAGATGTCAAGCCTTATGACTAAAGCGATTACTCAGTGAATTAACTGGATTAGAAGAAAAGAAGATAACGCTTAGAGTTGACAATGTATCAGCTATACAACTCGTAAAGAACCCAGTATTTCATGGAAGGAGCAAACACATAGACATTCGCTATCATTTCATTCGGGAATGTGTAGAGAATGGTCATATCAATGTGGAACACGTAAGTGGAGAACTTCAAAGGGCAGATATTTTAACAAAAGCCTTACCAAGACTCAAGTTCGTAACTATGCGACAAATGCTTTGAGTTCAAGATTTAGGACGAAGCAACGATCAATATTAAGGAGGAGAATGTGAGCATGTAATCTCGTTCATTGCTCCATTTCGAAGACACAGAAACTTCAAGGACCAAATTTGCTCGTTGTTAACTTATTAACCGAATAGCGGTTATGTTAGTTAGTTAGTTATGGCGGTTATATACCGAACCATTGTGTCGTTTGGTCAGTGTCCATTTGATACCTATATATACATGTTAATATGTACGTAATTCTATTTTTACAATTGATAAGTTATCTAGTTTTATTTGCAATTTCATATATTAACTTTACTCATATTTGGGACCAACAATGTTAGTATTTAACTATTGATCGTAAAGTGGTATGGAATGAGTGTTCATTCCCAAGTTGTTTTGGTTTCATAAGCACGTTAGATTAATGTTTTATGTGAATATGCAATCAGTATGTATTGTTTATTCTAAGTTGGTATGTGTCGCTTATTCTAAGTTCGCCAACCCGTAGAGTATGCACCGACAATCACGACATGTATGCAAGTACGTGAGATCACCGATCGAGGTAATGCTAGATACATCCGTAATGCGGATGCGGTCATGATAGAAGTATTGTGATTGTTGGTACAAATCTTGGCCCCAATGCAAAGGCTAGTTTAAGCTAACTCTCCATTGGGTGGATCTTTTAGGCTATGTGAATTTTTCTTTGGCTAAAGTTGCTAAGAAAGAAAGCGCCGTTAGTCTTACCGCGGAAGCGACCTCAGGCGTGAGAGTAAGTTTGGGTTATAGAGTGAGTATTTCTATTGAGAGTCATGATACCGTTGAGAGCGGGAGATGTCCTCTATTTATAATATAGACCTTCTTGTCGGATTTTTGGGATCACGTTGTTGGCGATAGCTCCCAAAGAATGGGTGTAGATAATCAACTTCAGTGAAATACAACCGGTTCACAGAAATGACAATGGTCGGCAAGAATGATACCACCAGTGGTTACCGGATATCACTTGAATCGTGTGATCACTTTCCAAAGTAAACTATTCGACCCTAATGCCCGGTATCACGAATATCTACTGGGATAAGACCAAATGTAGTTAGAGAATTAGGCACAATTCTTTAACCCTTGCGCTTATAAGTGTTTTGTGTTTTCTGTGTGTTATTCATGCATGTTCGGATCTCCTATTTATAGGAGGTTACTCTTGACCGCTCCAATGGAATTATGAGTATTAATCGCCCATTAATAGCCTCATAATTATCCCCATTATAGCCGTTAGTGGTTACATGACCAATTAAACGTGGTCATAATGATGCGCTTGTAAATGTCATTTATCAAGACTTATATTAGTACTTTCATAGTGCTTTCGGTGGTTACACCGCTTCAGTAAACACAACTTCAGGAGATACCACTCGGTGGAAACACCACTCGCTGGAACATCGATCTCGCTGGCATCGCCTCATTGGAAACACTCATAATCGTTGTTAACCACACAAGACTTTCACCAAGCACTATCAATACATACCACTATTAGAGTCGTGGTGTTCATGGACCTTATGGGTGTACACTCCGCACTCTCCTAACCCAATACAAGGTGTGAACCATCCCACAAGTGCACTAAATTTTCCAACAATCCTCCCCAAATTTTGTTCACCCTTTGCATGTAAAATAAACATCAAGCAAAACATGTGCATAAACGAAAATGTCCCGAGGATTGAATTTCCATCTTAGTAATTACACGCTCAAATATTCGAGAATCGTGGTGTTCTAAGAATTGAACCCTTCAACCCATTTGAATACCAAGATAACTACACACAAGTTTTCAAACACTTAAAAGCTCGACACTATACAAGCCATGTGTCCATATCCAAATTCATAAATGTTGTAAAGCTAAAGTCCAAAAGCTTCAAGCAAGCGGCAAAACTTCAACATTTACATAGGTGGTTCCTCTTTATTCATGCTCCCGCCAAGCACTTTTTCAAAGATAAGTTAACCATTAAGTAAAGACTTCATCCTCCTTCAAAGAGTTCCGAGCACAACCTTGGGATGTAAATAAACATGTGCTCCAAATCATCGAATGTTCACTTTCCACATTGAACTCACTCCTAAGTTTCCTCGTGAGGAGTTGGTGTCCTAGCATTCAAAGGACTAAGTTGGACTTAAACCCATCCCTTTAGCAGATCAGATAACCAAGTCTCTAGCCGCCCCTTCGCAAGTGATCGCCTAAGTTCTGTTGAGATCTAACAAACTCTATAGATACCACCCCATTCATCATAAGCTCACGAATCATGCTATGCCCGACACCTAAGTGTCTAGACTTACCATTGTACATCCGGCTATAAGCCCCAGCCAATGTAGCCGCACTATCACACCGGATAGAAATGGGTGCTATAGGTTTAACCACAATGGAATCTCAAGAAGCGAGTGTTTTAAACCATTCAAATTCTTTACCAAGAATTGCTAAAGCCACAAATTGATTCCATTGTTGAACCGGTGATGCAAGTTTGCTTCTTGGATGCCTAAGAAATTGCACCTCCACCAAGTAGGAATACCCGACCCACCGGTAGACGAATTGTCTTCGAGTTATCGATCCAACTTGCATCGGTGTAACCTTCCAACATCGATGGGTAACCATATATGAGAGACTATAATCCATAGTTCTCTTCAAATACTTCAAGACCCTTTGAACCGCTTGCCGTTGATGAGCACTAGGATTACTAGTATACCGCTCAATTTTCCCACCGCAGCCAATATCGTGCCTTGTACAAGTCATGGCATACATCGAGCGACCAATTACCCTAGAATACTCAAGTTGAGATACGCCTTGCCATGATTAGGCATTAGCTTCTCACAAGTATCCATAGGTGTACTCACCGGAGTACAATCAAAATAATTGAATTTCCTCGACCTTCTCAATATAATGAGACCGAGATATAGAAATTCTTTTACTTTCATGTTGAATCCTTATACCAAGGATAACATCGCCTCCCCATGTCCTTCATGGAGAACCTTGATGACAAAAATTCCTTTGTCGTCAACTCGATTTTGGTCATGCTAAAGATCAACATGTCATCAACATATAGGCAAATGATGACTCCTTTACCGATTCATCAAATTTGTTATATACACATTTGTCGACTTGGTTAAGAACATAACCACTAGACAAAACCACATCATCAAATTTTTGATGCCATTGCTGGTGCTCGCTAAGTCCATAAAGAGACTTAATCGCTTTACACACCTTGTTTTCATTTCCGTGCATGATGAAGCCCCGAGGTTGGTTCATATAAACCTCCTCTTCCAATTCACCATTCAAAAGTCGTCTTCACATCCATCCGATGAATAATCGGGTTGTGAATAGATGCCATAGCAATCGCCAGCCTTATGGTAATCGACACGAGCCACAGGGCATAAGTATCAAAATAGTCTATCCCCGACTTTTGTTTAAAGCTCGAATAACTAGTCTAGCCTTGAACTTTTCAATAGTTCCATCTACCTCCATTTTCCTTTTGAAAATCCATTTGCAACCCGAGGTTTGCAACTGGTGGTAGATCAACCAACACCCAGTGTTGTTGCCCATGATGGAATCCATCTCATCATTGATTGCTTCTTTCCGTAAAGCAATGTCCTGGGACTTCATTGCTTCTTCAAATGTCTTGGGATCATCCTCAACAATGAAGCAATAGGAGTATTGGTCTCGAGACCTCATTCCTTGTACCTTCAACTAAGTATAGTTGAAACTCGTGTCCAAATGACTTTGAGTCCCGACCACGTGCTCGAGCACGTGTTCGAGTTGTTGAACCATAACCTCATCGGGGACCACCGATGGTTCATCATCGAGGGCCTCGATACACCGTGTCATGAGTTCCATTAGGAATCCTCCGACTTGGTCTAGGGACCGATGCGAATCTATTCTCATCAAAAGTTGCATCCCTTGATTCAATTATAGAGTTAATTGAACATGTTCATTAGGTTCAATAACATAGAACCTAAAAGCCTTGGAATGCTCAAAGATATCCAACAAAGATGCAATCAATGCCTCTTTCACCCAAAGTCTTTTGCTTTGGATCGTGAGTCTTACAATGACCTACAACCCGCACCACGAGATAGTTCAGTTGGTTTTTTTAGTCCGAGTTCATAAGGGGTAACCTTGTTCCTTTGTTGGGAACTCTATTTAATAAATAGCAAGTCGTTAACATAGCTTCACCCCGTAACCCTTGACTCGATCCCGAATAGGACAACATGGAATTAACCATCTCCTTCAAAGACTGCTTTTCCTTTCGTAAATGCCATTTTGCCGAGGAGTATAAGGGCGCGCTCGTTTCATGGATTATTCCAACAGACCGAAAGTACCGAGTATCCATGTACTCACCTCCCCATCGCCCCTTAATCTTTTGATCAAAGACCCAGTTGTAATTCAACTTCGCTTTTAAACACTTTGAATTTATCTAATGCTTCATCCTTGGTGTGTAACAAATAGACATAACAAAATCTAGAAGCATCATCAATAAATGTCACAAAGTACTTCTTATTTCCCAAAGAAGGAGTGGCATGCAAATCACACAAATCATCGTGTATAAGCTCTAAGAGCTTAGTCTCACGACTAACACCCCGAAGGGTTTCTTGGTAATCTTGGTCAACATGCGTGTTTTACACTTTTCGGTGTCCATGTCAAAGGTCGATCAACCCATCCTTAGACATATCTTGCAACCTTTATAATGTACATGACCAAGTCTTGCATGCCGAGGATAGAATTAGTCGATCAAAAGTAGACACAAAAGTTAAATAACATTGTCGTGGTAATGATATACTATCGATGGAAACATTAAGCCCGAACATTTGATTACATAAATAACCAAAACCAATAAAACGCCATGCTTAGAAAGCACAAATTTATCGACTCAATAACTTGTTTATAACCATAATTATTCAAAATACTACTTGAAACCAAGTTCTTCCCGATATCGTGAACATGAATAACATCAAACAAAGTTACAATCTTTCCCGAACTAAACATAAGATCTACAAAACCACGGCCATGCACCAAGGTCGTTGACTCATTTCCATGTGAAGAATAGAACCATCATTCGATGACTCATAAGTCTTGAACCAGCTTCTATCTTTACACACATGAACTGTTCTGAGTCAACCCACCACGCAACATCATCATCCCGCACATAAAAGATTCAGATACATATGTAACATAATAAATCGAAAAGACTTATTAAACATATTTCGACCTTTCAAAGAGTTGGTGAACCACCACCCCCTAACTTTTAGTGCTCGATCCATTGGCTTTACCACCAACATTAACACCCTTGCGTCCCTTTTAATATGACCGCCTTGCCACATTTCCAACAAGTAGGTGTTGCCTTCTTGTTAGGATCCGCCTTGTGTTATCATGATGTTTGCGCTTGCCTTTGTTGTCATTGTATCCGTGGAGTTGTTATGCTCCACCATATTGACAACAGATGGTCCAAGAGTGATGCTACTCTTTGGCTTGTCATTATCCTGCACTGAGAGAATCCTCATCGCAGATGATCGCCCAACTCAACCGTAGTTAATTCTCTTTCTTATGTTTCAAGATATGCTTGAAATCTTTCCAAGAAGGAGGAAGTTTGTCAATAACACAAGAGACTCAAATAGCCTCATCCATGTGCATATTGTGTTGTGTAAACCTTCCAAGTATTCCAAGAAGTTCATTGTATTGTTCCATAACTTGTCTTGAATCACCTATTTTGTAATATGTGAAATTACTAACAAGGAACTTTACTTGATGCATCCTCACCATATATTTGGCATCCAAGGACCATAGTTCTTTGAAGATTCGTAGTTCGATAAATATCAAAAGAGAATCGGACATACCATCTGAATAAGACCTCTTGCATATGTAGTCATCATTCTCCCACTTGCTCCTCCTCCCGATCCGCCTCCACAAGAGCATCATCCCATCATCGAAATTGGAGTAATCAAGACATAAACCACACTCATGCTTGACAAAGAAGAAGCATCTTCTTCCGCCACCTCCTAAAGTCCACCCTTCAAACTTATCAAGCTTTTCAAAGTTTGAAGCCATATGTTTCATAGCGGTTGCCATTGATTATCACTAAATAGTTTACTTTGATTGTTGGCGATAGCTCCCAAAGAATGTGGTGTAGATAATCAACTTCAGCAGAATACAACGGTTCAACAGAAATGACAATGGTCGGCAATGAATGAGATACCACCGTGGTTACGGATATCACTTGGAATCGTGTGATCACTTTCCAAAGTAAACTATTCGACCCTAATGCCCGGTATCACGAATATCTACATGGGATAAGACCAAATGTAGTTAGAGAATTAGGCACAATTCTTTAACCCTTGCGCTTATAAGTGTTTTGTGTTTTCGTGTCTTCTTCATGCATGTTCGGATCTCCTATTTATAGGAGGTTACTCTTGACCGCTCCAATGGAATTATGAGTATTAATCGCCCATTAATAGCCTCATAATTATCCCCATTATAGTCAGTTAGTGGTTACATGACCAATTAAACGTGGTCATAATGATGCGCTTATAATCGCCATTTATCAAGACTTATATTAGTACTTTCATAGTGCTTTCATGGTTACACCGCTTGATGTAAACACAACTTCATGAGATACCACTTCGGTGAAACACCACCGGTGGAAACACCGATCCCGCTGGCATCGCTCTGGAAACACTCATAATCGGTGTTAACCACAACAAGATTTCACCAAGCACTACCAATACATACCACTATTAGAGTCGTGGTGTTCATGGACCTTATGGGTGTACACTCCACCTCCTAACCCAATACAAGGTGTGAACCATCCCACAAGTGCACTAAATTTTCCAACACACGCTTATGACAACGATGTTTTGGGCGGAGATTCTAATGGCAAACCTTGTTCTTGTCCTCTTACCCCGATGGTGATGCTTTTAGGAGGAAACTCACCGCTTTTCCCTGTTTGGGGTCTTGTCACCAGGTGGTAGATGGCAAAATTCCTTACCCTTTTGGTTAACCCGTGGTCCCGATCTTTAGGTTTGCTCGGACACGGTATTCTTCCGTAAGTGGTCGTGTCGCGGTCCCTTGTAATAAGGTCCTTTCATCCGCTTGGATTTTCCGTGCTGGTGTATAGCGTGGTCCAGATTGACCATGGATCGGATTTGTTTGTCTTTACGTGTGCCCGCCCAATATGTTTGGTTTCGGTGTTATCGTGATTAACTCCTCCTAGTCTAGTATGCTTGTTAGCACGAGAATAAGTATGCTAGGATTGAGTTGCGGTTGGGATATCTACGTAACCTATCCGAGTTCTTGACTAGATTTTCCACTTAATTCTCGCTTTGCATGTGACAACCTATCATTGGTACTCGAGAGGTGTTTTAACCGCATATTTAGATGTGACGCTTTGACGACCGACCATTTGTATACCGTTATCATCGTGAATCGCTCGCTTTTGTTAAATCGAGACCATTCGATGAGTATCCGGGACGTGGACAATTTTAACCGCTTGACGATGTTGATGAGGCGTGTATCGGGCTATAAATATTCAAATGGTGCGACTTGTAGTAGCCCTTTTTACCAACATTATTCGCTTTCACCTTCTCTAAAGATTTCTCCCATATCTTCGCTCATCCTTCCTTGTACTTTTGTCTTTAGGGTGTGTTTGGTAAAATAGCAAGAATAAAGAGTCAGATTAGCAAGTCAGAAAGCGATGGCGATGGGCGTGAGTAGTAAACATAATTTTTATAAAACGTTTGATAGCGTATTCGAGTTGCAATTATAATGTGTAAAACAACTCTTAAATGCTCAAAGCTCCTCATTGTTATTTTATAAAGCATTGGAAAATGAGCATTCGAAAAATAGGTAAAGCTAATTGCTACTTGCCAAACAAATATTAAAAATCACAACGCCAATGCTCACGCCACCGCCTCCTAAATGCTCCAAAAGCTCGCGCCAAACACACCCTAATTCGCAAGTTAGGCTCCTTCACTCGTAGTCTTTTCTTTGTAATTTTGAATGGCACCGATTCTATAGACATCGTGACTTCTCGCCTTTCCCAAAAGACATCGGATTTAAGTGAATTAAAAACATGAGTAATAGTTGATCTAAAATCTATAACTTTACGTTTCACAATTTTGTAATTCAATTTAATATTAGTCAAATTTATGGTAACGACACAATAAAACAAAATACGTACATTTTTCTTAATAAACGTTAACGATTAAAAACATCACTTTGTAAATCTTACATTAATAAAATGATTAATGATGGGTTGTGGTTACTCGACCGAACCCGACTAAAGATAATCGGGTCGGGTTACTCGGGTCCAAAGTCTAACTCGGGTCAATCGGGTCAACCCGTTCAACCCGAGTACAAACTAGGGTCAGGTATCGGGTTCAAATACTTAGCTTATTCGGGTTCGGGTCAACCCGACTAACCAGAGTTAGGGTTTTATTTTATTTTATTTTATTTTATTTATTTATTTATTTATTTTAACTTTTGTAAATCTTTATTTAATTTTAATTGTTAAATGTATTCTTTAAAAGTCTAATTAATGTTGTTTTAAAATATGTTTAAAGGCATTTATATGAACATTTATATGAAGGTTGAATATGTATGCATTACACATATATGAATTAAAACCTTATATTTGACGGCGTGAGAGTGTTTCTTTCCATTTTATATGGAACAAGAAAAACAGTTGTATCAAAAAAATATGTAACAAACAAAGGCAACCAAAAAAATGTGTCATTTATACATGTGTTACTTTAGAATTAAATTCTATGATTTTGTAAATGGCACAAACCCGAACACGACCTGACCCGATCCGACTTGACCCGAACCCGACTAACCCGAGTTCAAATAGGGTCTCGGGTATATTATTTTTAGCCTCGACCCGACTTGACCCGACCCGTTTGACCGAACCCGAATTCGATTAGCACATGTGGTACAAGAGTTAAGGTGTGTTTTTTTTTCTTTAGCTAAGTGATTGGGTCAACAAATTTATTTAATACTATTTTTTAAGTGGGACCATTATTTTTTTTAGTTGGTCTATATCCCAAGGCAAAAATATACCATTCTCCATTAAGTGACTCATATAGATGTAGGACTCACATGATCCCTTAGTTAACAAAACAAAAAAAACACCCTCTTAGTGCATTTAACGCAATTTTAATATTAAAAATCTAAGCTAAACATTTCAACAAATACCTCGTATGCAACAAATATGACTAAAATATCATCTTTAACGTGCGATCTCACTAATATCATACCAAATTTGAGTGATTCAAAATTCTGGGTAAAGAGTGAACCAAAGTCGACAACTTTCGTGTTTTAAGTATTTTATGATTCGGCAATGTTAAAGGCAAAAAATATGGTCGAAAATGACAAGTTTTTTTTAAAAAAAGTTCGAAATATTTAACAAGATTTATATCAAATTAAAGAGAATTAAATTTAAAAATTATGGTGAAATAAGTTTTTTTTTTTTTTTTTTTTTTAATCATTTAAGAGAGTTGTGCTTTTGAAATTTGATGTGGAAAAGCAAAAAATGGGTAAAATGATGATTTTACCCCTCGACGAATTTGTTTGCTCAAATGATGAGTGATTTTTTATATTTTCTAAAATTTTATCACTTTGCAATTGATAACTTACCTTTTGCTAAATACTATTTTTTTATGGGATGAATGAGTTGTTTCAGATCGAATATATTTAACTTAAATTCGACGTGCTATAAGTTAGGGAAATTATTTATTCTTGCTTATCAAATTAAGTAATTAGTGATGCAGGGCATGTTCGAGCTCCAACTTTTCTGGCTTAACCGACATGTGTTGTCGTGTGTTAAATTGGTTCGAAGAGATTGAAATGCCCCACAAACAATATAAAAGATCGAGTTTGACTTTTGTGTTTTGATATCAAGAGAATACGAACAGTAGTACGCGATACCATTGGTCCATAAATAAATTGTTTTGGCTATTATAAGGTAAATCTTTTACTTGTTTATTTTAATCTTTTAATTGAGATTTTTAATTTGTTAGGTTCATCTTTCTTGTTTAAGCTACCACGGTCTTCAATGTCACATGAGTGACTTAATAGATTGACATTGATAGTTATTGAGTATGATTAAATTGAATTTTCATTAATTTTGCTTACCTTTATTTTGACGCTTATTTTAAGATCAATATGGACAAATCCCCACCATCCATCTATTTTGATCTAAATGGACTGGGTATTAACCTTTTGTTTCTAAGATTTAATATGTTTAACCTTAATTATCCCAACTATATAAAGCCTTCTTTTTTTTTTTTTTTAGGTTTTCATTCGGTTCATTTTTTTCACACGCTATCGGGTGTGTTTTCCTCCCAACCGGAGGAGGCGCTCTTATCATTTCCTCCAAAAGTAGTTATTCCAATCAACTATTATCGCTTGATCATCACCGTTGGATCACCATCACCATTCCAATCACCATCACCATTCCGATCATCATCTCATCATCACTTCCCGATCATATCATCCTTTTTATGTCTTCTTTGATTTGAATGAACCGCTTATTTCGTGTCGATTTGATTGATGTTGTTGCGGTTGATAATGTTGTTGATCGGTTGTTAATTATGTGGATCAAGTTGTTAACATTCCTTCTTATTAAGTTGCACACCAAGTGTTTGATGAAATGTGTGAGTGAAAAATGTTTGATAATCTTGTTATCTTCTCATGTAATTCTACTTATTAATCAAGTTGTTAGTTGAATTTTTGTTTTTAACTGCATTTGAATGTTATTTTTATGTCTGATTGTTGTTCGAATCACACGATCGACGTGTAATATCACTAGTGATATTTGAAGTTGAATCAGATATGTGTATTATCACTAGTGATATTTGTATTCTCACTTGTGAAATTTGTTTATTTGATACTTTAGTTTATGTTTTACATTGTGAGTAGCATTAGGTTTTAGTATGATATCATATTGGGATGCGTGAATTGATGGAAATTTGATGCATAGAATGTGTTTGACAAAATGCCTAAGAGAGGATGCACAAGTTGAGAAGAATCACATGTTCATGTTTGTCCATCATTTCATATATAACCAAATCAAAAATATTTATTTGAATAAACAAGCTTTAGAGAATTAAGCAAAGTGCAATCGTAGTTATTGTAAATGAGTAATCATATTCTATGTTGCATTAGTTTATGCTTATTTTCATTTTTCTGAATGGCGTCATTTTGAATTATTTTAGTGCGTTTTGTATTTTGCTTTCTTCATCACTCTATATCTAAGGTGATGCAAATTTGATGAACTTTTCGATAATTGTGCAGTGACCTAGAACTTAAGCCACAAGGACTGCTTAACTTAACAATCGTGAAGGCAAATAATTTGAAAAACATGAAAATGATTGGGAAGTCTAATCCTTATGTGATTGCATATATTCGGCCACTTGAAAAGTTCAAAAGAAAGGTTGTTGATTACAACTTAATCTCTATTTAGAATAATGTAATTCGTTAATTGCAAGATAAGAAGGCCTAGTGTTTTGTACTTGAGGTTACGCTTTTCTCCTTTCTCGCTTTTCTCCTTTTGCTTTTCTATATTATCGGTTTCTCGCTTGTATCACAGTGATATCACTGTGTCAACTTTCTTTATTTTGTTGAATCAATTGTGGTAATGGAGGATCGTATGATATCACGGTGCAATATCAAAGTTGTTTGAGATTCTTCAATTTGTTTTGTTGAGTTGTTGTGCTTTTTGAACCACACCGCAGCTTGTTGTTGATTCTTTCGCTTGATAGAGCCGTTTTGCAAATTGCAATGACAAATATTTTGGTGATATCGCCTCTTTTATGCCACATACAAAACAAACAAGTATGCTTTTTAATTTGTAATATCTCTTGTAAGATTTCTTTGTTTTTGTACATTTTATATACATTATCACCGAGATTTTTCTCTTCCGTGTACATGATGGTTTTTGTGCCTTTACCGCAATCGACAATCATAGGAGATGTGTTATCGTTGGTTCGGTCTGCTTAAGAATGAAACCATCAATCTAATGTATGGTTACTCCAAGCATTCAATAAAGTTTTTGTGCGTTATCCGAATATCATTGTAATTGGTCAAGATGGTGCTATGCGAAAAGCAATTACAGCAGAGCTTCCCGATTCTAAGCCCGCCTTTATCATAAACTAGAAATTATGTATCTCTTGTGATAAATAGTTAGAATTGATTTTTATGAAGTCTTTGTTAGTTTATGAAATATTTTGTCATTTTCTCACTTGTGATAAAGCATGAAAATGATGAAATGTTTACATCATTTATGTGTTTTCTTATTTTTACTTGTTTTTTACATGTCTCATTTGTAATATTATTCTTTAACTGATATATATGTTGACCTTTTTTTTTCCGAGTTGTTATTTTACTCGAAAGCAATGCTTAATTAATCATATTCTTGTTTGATTTTGAGAATATGTCATTTTTTTAATTTCATAGTTTTTTTCATGAAGTCAACGGTTTTTTATCTGACTTTTCATTAATATCACTTGTGATACTCTAATAAAATTACCAAAAGAAGGTTATATTCAGATAAACCAAAAGCATTGTTTACAACTGAATAGCAATTACCATTGTTTACAATTTAAGTAGCAAGAGAAAATTACAATTTAAGTAGCAAAAGAAAATTACTAATTGATGCTTTTGTCTTTTTATTTTCTACAACTTTATTCTTGCCAGCTTTTTGAGCATCCCCTCCTTTTGTCTTCTTTCCCACTTCATTCTTTTTAGTTTGCAGCTTCTTTTTCTTCATTCATCTTCTTCTTTTTCTGCAACTGTCTTTGCTTTCTTACATGCAGTCTCTGTTGTCAGTTCAACAGTTATTTTTGGTAGTGTTGGTGGTTGTAGATCCTGTTATATCACATGTGATATCACATATGTTTCTTTCAGTATTTGTTGGTGGTGTAGTTGTTTATGTTTTTGTTCTTCGTGTTTTCTAAGCTTAAATGTCTAGCAGCGGATTTTGTTAATTTGCTTGGTATTGTTAGTGTTGTCGGTGATGATGTTGTTTCTTCGCTCACTTCTTCGCTTGACTTGGTTGTTTTTTCGCAAGGTCGCTTTTCCTTTCACCTCAACCCATGCTTTTTGCTACTTGATAGTTCTCGCTTTATATTCAAATCGCATAAAATATTTACCATGTTAGTGTATGAATAGTTCATTGTTTTTAATATCATACGTAACATATAAACTAAATAAGTATACGCCATCAAATATCATAGGTGATATACTACCAACAAGCAATCATTACAATCATGTATCACGGTGATATACTACCAATAAGCAATCATTACAATTGTTGTATCACATGTGATATATTATAAATAAGCAATCGTTGTAACTGTTGTATCACATGTGATATACTAACAATAAGCAATCATTGTAATCATGTATCATAGGTGATATACTACCAACTAATAATAGAGTCAAATACCGCTTTTAAACATATCAAGCATGTCTAATCTATCCATTATGCATATATATTTACCACAAATCTAACAAACACATGTTACAAATATAATATTTATTAGCCGCTTAAGTCTCTCATATTATCAATAATCATCTAACTTTCACAACAATCCTTCAATAAACTACTAAAATCTACAAAAATAGCAAAGTGTTCATACCAGAATAATTATCTGTGTTTTTAGGGATACCATTATAACATTCTATCGAAAGTTTACATACACATTTTATCGAATGTGTATGTATCATCGGTGATATAACACGTAAGCTAAATGTTAAATCAAGTACCGCATACATTCGTAGTTTTATCACGCTTAATTCTTCTAAAGGAGACATGCTTATATCGCTATAATATACCTTTACTTTATGAATCTCGGAGATAGAGTCAAAATTTGATTGACGACAGAACCGCATTTACTCACAAAAATAGTATATCATCAAAACTTTTAGCAAAAAGAAAGTTTAACTATGATTACAAAACAATAGAATAAAATATCAAAAGATACTATACATGACATATAATAAATCTTAACAAGTAAACAAAAAAACCTATCAAATAAACAAAAATTTCACAAGTGATAATACAAATATCACTTGTGATCATACATATATACAGTTCAACTTCAAATATCACTGGTGATACTACACGTGTGATACTTTTCACACACATTTCATCAAACACTTGGTGATCCATGTATTCAAAGTATTTTACTCGTAAACTCAATCAAATGTAAACACTACAAAACACAAACAAAAGCATGTCACAATCACAAAAAATCACACCAAAACAAATTCATTTTTTGTATTTTATAACAACATTCATCAATTTATTATAACAATCCTCAATAAACATATAAAATCAATAAAAATACACATGCATCACATGAGATACTAATAAAACTCAAATAAGTACATAATCATCACATGCATCACACAGTATCACATCAAAAATCAGCAAAAACACAAAAAATCTTCATAAGTAGCAATAATATTCATAAATAAGTACAAAATGACTAGAGATTCTAATAAAACAACTAAATAATTAGTCGGAAGCATCGTACCTTCATCTCGAGACTTAGAAGGTTCCATTTTAACCCTTTTTTTTCTGGATCTGCTTCTGCACTTGATGATCCTTCCATTTTTGTGGTTTTTATTTATTTTAACGGTTTAACGGATTTTAAAATTATGCGGTTGATTTTGATTTTATTAGATGCTTTTTGATTTTCCTCCACGTTTTTTAGAGAAAGATAAAATTTTGTTGACAGGAAATAAAGTTATTAAGAAATATGAAACCGATCTCATTGATATGTAAAGGAGGTGAAGAATGCACTTTTGAAGTTATGTTCAAGATAACGAATTATCAAGTAGCATAAGTTTGATGAATTTTTATAGGCTAAATGTAGTTTATTAGATTGTCGCTCCATGTTTTCATCAGCTAAAAGAAATTATTAACTAAATATTGTATAGCTTTATTAGATCCGACGTAAAGATATTTTAATGCCTAGGAAAAGGCTTACACTCTTCCATCAAAACGAATTACCTAAATTAAAGGTTTCGTCTTTAAACTTTGTAAATACAAGCACTATCTTTGTAGGAAATTATCCAAAATAACTCAAATAGCCCCACAAAGATGGTGCTTAAAGTAGCATCTCCTCCTTGGCAGTTTTACTCCACTGTTTATGCATCTCGACTCATATTTTTCTTGGTTTGTATCACAAACAAAGTGGTGTGCCCTTTCGGAAGGAGGTTCACATATGTAAAAAAGCATCTTGAAGTATAATCTTCAAGAAACAAAAGTGCCATGTTTTTACTAACACTTTTCTTGTTATATATTGCAAACCAGGCCTGTCTTGGAATGGTAGTGGAAAACTTGATGCCGTAGATGCATACATTTCATGTTCAAATGGGCGTATGCCTATTAAATACTTTATCAAATGGATTGACCACAAGTTATGTTTGGGATAACAGATTTTAAAAGTTGCATAAAGTGATGTTTGACAAGAGTTGCGCTAAAAGTACATCCAATAAAACTAGACAATCAGTACCAAGCAGACAAACACCAAGACGATATGTACCACAACACAATAGTTGTTTACTTTTGATAAATATAACAGTGAAATACTTTATAAATAGCCTCTGACTTTACTTGTTCATAGCTTATAAATGTGACTTGTCAATGGAAAGAGCAGTCCATTAGGCGTTTCACATGAAATGAGAACAAGGGAGTTGAGGCTTATTCACTGATCTAGTTTGTGTATGATGCTTCATATCCGACAAAAGAGTATTGTAACAACTAAAACTATTGAATATGAAACACGATATTTAAAACTATAGAAAGTTCCACTTTAAAAGCTTAGCACAAGAAAACTAAGAAGGTAGATGGTATGCTTTTGAGCTCCTGTACTTTATACCATCTCATTCTTATCATTCTTATCATTTTGCCTCGGTGGGATTGGATTTGTTGTTGTTGTTGATGTGGGACAAACATTTTTACTCTTCTTTTTTTTTTTTTTTTTTTTTTTTTTTTTACTTCTTATTTGTTCTTTTGAGAGATATTAGTACTGTACCACTATGTTACTCTGATGGGATTAATGAGTTGTTAAGAAGTTAAGATTGAAGATATCCAAATCAACATATTTTTTACACATAAAAAAATAAGGAGTATGTATCAATGCTATTCAGAATTATTAGTAACATCGATGACATATGATAAACAAATGTTGTACAGCTAAAGATCAAACAACATCGATTTGATGTTTGAGAACAAATCATTTGATTTTTAAGTCCATCCTTGTGATCACAAGTCAGGTAGTTGGGACGAAAAGTTATTTGCATACGTGTTCAACTTGTCGAAAGCCGAAACCTTTCCGTGGGCTGTCTTGCAAATATCAGTCAATGATATTTTGGCAAAATGAAATATATGTGTATAACTTTTAACACTAAAATGTGTGTGATCTTTGTGTGTTATCTCGAGTTCAATTCCTGATCGTTAAACCACCTCAACTTCAGTCATCTTTTTATTGCCAACATGCAACATAAAACAGCTAGATCAATATCAAATTGAAGCTACTTCTACATGACAGTCGTCCGCATTAAGTTCTTGATGTATCCAGCATTATCTCGGGTGATCTTTCACGTACTTGCATATGTGTCTGCAACCCGCAACTGTCAGTGCATACTCTACGGGTTAAAACTGAACTTAGATTAAACAGCACACACCAACTTAGAATAAACAATACACACAGTAACATTACAAACAAGAAACCAACTATTACTTCGTACAAAGCCTAATCATCGCATATGCCCACTGAAAACAAAACAAGAGCATAAGCACATAGTTTAGCCAAAATCTTACATTAGAGTACTAATGTACCATAGATTAAAACCATTACCAAAACCATAGGGAAAAGTTTCTGAGTGAGACCAGTCGAACTTCACTTCAGCGATGGTTGAGGCTCGAGGTAGCTCTAACAACTTGGAAGCAAACATCAACTTCCCTTTTTCGCCACCAGACGCTTGGAATGAGCCAGGAAGGATAGTAATCCTCTTTAGCGAAGGGGAGCAAGCAAGTATACACTTTATCAAGCATACTTCAGTCTTTGAACCTCTAAAGGAAGAAAACGAAACAGACTGTAGCTGCAGCTTCCTCGTTTTGGTATAGTGTACCTCCAAACATTTAAGTGAAGGTGGTGGAACCACATCTTTGTATATAGCCTACAAGAAACATATTAATAATGTACATATGCACAACAATGCGATTTTGAGTAGCACAAAAAGATAAAAATGCATTTACTCACCATTACATGAAGGCTCTGCAAATTTGGCGATCCCAAATCATACCAAAAGCACATGATAGCATTGCAGAACTTCCAAAATCTAAGTTGTATAATGCAAGAGTTTTGAGACAAGGAAATACAGCAGGGACCAGCTCGCTACCACCAGCTAACTGCAGTCAGTACAAAGCCATTTCATATATTTAAGCATTCATAAAGCTCTGCATAGCTAGTTTGTAAACTGAATTTCAAAGAAGCAAGTTAATTAGTCATACCTGTAGTATTGAAAATTCAGATAAAGCTCTTGAAGTTTCGGAAGGAAACCAACAAGCTCAAAGATATCTGAACTTTTGATGGCTATATTTTCAAGGTCGCGCAATGGCAATGATAACACTTTAAGATTCTCAAGTTTTGTAATTTCAACTAGTTTCACTTTGCCTGAACGAATGTTATAACTAATTTTCAGAATCTCAAGTAAGGGCACCAACTTATGAATTCCCAATATTTCGACTTTTAATTTCTACAAGAGTAAGGCCCAAGTTCAAAAGATTTGAAAACCACAAAAGCCGGTGGCACATGGAAACAGCAATTATCAAGCTTCAAAGTTTGAGCTCTAGGCAAGCGAAAAGATGGGTAGGCAACTTTAGTACTTTTGTGTGCTTATTTATGACTGTGAACTCCCTAATTCCTTTTCGGGACAAGAACAAAACCCAATGATTAACTTCCTCAACATCTAATATCTTGTGATCTGGTATAAATAGGACAAACTTTGCTACGACACCTTTAAGATGGAGGAGAAGTCTACTTATAGTCCTCTCATTGCAGTTATTTCCTCCATCTAGACCTGGTTTAAAGAACTTCTCATCAAATACGAGTTGGCTGATACTAGTCCAGTTAAACCTCCAGTTCCTTGACAAGATACTCGTACTAACAGCCTCTTTTATTGGCAAGCATTCCAAAATATGAGTGATCACATTCTCTGGCATGTTGCTAATACCAGCTTTTGGTGAAACTTTAGATGCTTTATGTGTCCCATAAGCCCGTTTCATGATACTAGAAAGAGGAAACGTGTAAGCAATAAGTAGAGTACTATAATGGAATAAGAAATCAGCAAATTAGCCATCAAAATGCAAATATCCTCTTCTAAACAAATAATTGAATCTACCACATTTTCCTAAATTTTATTTTTCCATTTACACTATATATATTATAGTACTTGATAACATCATCTATTGCTAATGTGGATGCTTTATGTGTTCCATGAGACGGTTTCCATGGGGTAATAAATCAACGAGTTATATTATTGGAGGGTGAAAATCTGTATCCGTCGACTCGTCGAGGGTTGATTAATGAAATTGTATTTGCTTCTTGAAGTTCTTATTCCACCCTCAAACAAACAGATTCTACATCCAACACTCGAAAACGACAAATACACATTTTTTTTTATCAAGCAATCATAAACACGTTTCCTCTAAACACTCCTCTTATCCAAGTGTTTATGTGATTGTTGCCTTTTTCTAAAGCAGATAAAAAAAATAGATCTAATAGAAGTATGAGAAGATGCTTTTTTTGTTGGAAGTTTGGAACATACCTATCTAACTATATTAAAGTGATTTTTCAAGAACACAAACACTTTAAAGTAAGTGCTCAAAACACTCGCTAAAACGAACAATAGAAACTAAATGAGGGTGTCAGCATAAGCTTGTTTTAAGCTCTTTCAAAAGACCCCAATATAACTTAAGCTTATTTGATAATTTTGCTCTAAATAAAAGTCAATAAGGCCTTCTATGCTTACACCTTCTTTTATAGCATCTTGTGATCTAGTAACATATATAAATAAGGGGGGTGTCCGGATTAGCTTATTTGAAAGGGATTGAGCAATTTTAAACGGTTCCAGAAGTTTCTGCAAATACAAGTCCTTCCAATAAAGAGTCTACCATGTTTTAATGTTCAAGCTCGCATATGCTCAAATATATTATATCTGCATGCATGTTAGCATAACAATCTCCATATAACAAAGAATAGTTTCTAGCAAACGAAACGTTAAATTCTAATCAATTTTCAAAGAACTATATTTGTTCTTTACAATCTAAAGTAACACATAGCAAAGATAAATAAAGGTTATACCTGCCTCAAATGAAGCTAAATGTGAAGGAGAATTTGTGCGTGTAATTTGTAAACGGTAGCAAAAACGATGAATGGTTCCACTAATTAATAATAAAAATTAGGGTTAAAGTCATCTAATAACTATTTAGGAAGGAACTTTCTGAATGTTCGCTAAGGAGGCAATTTGGTTCGGGTTATCTGGCGGGTCACCTGAACCCAACTCGTTTAAATATTCAGGTCAATTATTTCAACCCTAATTTGTTTACACATAACCAGGACATGACCTATTTAACCCGCATACATATATGGTTAGCGGGTTAAATAGGTTAAACACGTTCGTGAGTCGACCAATTTAACCCATTCATCCCTTATAATAGACAATATATACTTTTGTAATTTTTAAAAAAAATCTTAAACGGGTTAGTGGGTCGACCGTTGAACCTATACTTAACCTGAACCTTACCAGTTTAATAAACGGGTTACATGGGTCGACCCAAACACGACTCGATACCTATTTAAAATCAACCCAAACCTATTAATTTTCGTCTTGATTTCAGGTCACGTGTCATGCGAGGTCAGAAATGCCACCCCTATGTTTACTTATCAGTCATTGACCTAATAAAATATCATAATACCCATCAAATTTGGTTGTTTTTGGGTTTATATCAACAAAAAACTGTTTTTTATCTCCAAAATTCACGTCATCCGCCAAATACACATGTCATGTTTTAAATTGAACCGTTATTGTCTATGTCAAATTTTTATGTTATATATTTATTCTTCCTCAAATTAAAAGCTATTGTAAACATGAGAAGAACATTAGAGATTTAAACATGAGAGGAACCTAATATATCCTACTTATATTTGATAAACATTTTTTGATAATAATTATAATTAGAGTAAACTACACCATTCGTCCTTGTGGTATACGTTGACCATCAAGTTTCGTCCTTTGACCAAAAAAACGTCACCGTTGGTCCTTAACTGCGAAACGTTAGTCATCGTTGGTCCCTCACCCTAACTGGTTGGACTAACGGGCGTTAAGCCTTGTTAAGTGGAGGGTATATTTGTCTTTTCCCACTTCTCTTTTGTTTTCTTTGTCTCGTTCCTTCCCCAAAACACCTATTTCAGTCTTTTTCTTCTTCTCTCATAACCCTAGAGAAACCTACACCTCCCTCTTTTGATGAAACGCCACCCTACATCTCCCATATAAAAATGTTCATCACTCCCTTTTTGTGATAATAAACCTACGGGTCAAACAAAGAAAGAAAAAGATGAGATAGACCCACCTTTTCTTCCTGCCATCTCACTTTCTCACTCTGATAAGTATGAGGATGGGCTATCAATGAAGAACTACACCTGTCATAACCCTATGAGCGGTCACATCACCTTTATCGCCTACCAAGAGAAGCCATAGCCCTCATTCTCAGGGTCAACGCCACCTAAAGTAAAGATGGATGGGAAAGAAGCTGTTTATGGGTTGTCCTCAGTCCCCATGACCAAAAGAGGGTCGACGACCTACCTTACTTCCTCCCTTTTTGTACCAATCGATATCCAACTTGATCCACACCATCACATCTCGCAATAATAGTGCTCACAATAATCGGAGAACAGAAGGAATGATCGGTGGTGTGTGTGGGCTTGCTTGGAGATCGGATTCGGGTCACGTTGTTAATCCTTGTCAAATCTCGTGTAGTAAGAATCTCAGAAATCCTTGTTTTAGTATTCTCATACATATATGTATATGATTCTGTAAATCATCCATATGATTTCTTTTGTTATATAAGATACTTGTTAAAAATTGTTTTTCTCCTTCTTTTGGAAACCAATGGAACAAATAGAGTACTGAATTAAATTGGTTGTAATATTGAGAAATTGTTGTTGTTGTTGCGGATCAGTGGTAAAAGAAATAGGAAAGAAACTTAAAAACTTTGTGTTGGCTAGTTGGTATCCTCGGCTTCAGTTTTCCATCTCACTCGAGTCATTATGCTTTCGGTTTATTTTAAGAGGCGGTGGCAGAAGTTTATCAAGAGAGAAGAAGGAGGAGGGGGGAGGGAGGAGGTGAATGGAGAGGAGATGGTGGTTTTGGTTGTGGCAGAAGTTTATCAAGAGAAAGAAGATGAAGTGTGAAAAGACAAATATACCCTTCACTTAACAAGGCTTAACGCCCGTTAGTCCAACCAGTTAGGGTGAGGGACCAACGATGACTAACGTTTCGCAGTTAAGGATCAACGGTGACCTTTTTTTGTTCAAAGGACGAAACTTGATGGTCAACGTATACCACAAGGACGAATTGTGTAGTTTACTCTTATAATTATATAGTTTATAAGTATCATGCTTCATATCCGTCAAAGGAGTATTGTAACACCTAAAACAAAAGGCTTAGACTCCTTAACTGAATATGAAACACGATATTTAAAACTATAGAAAGTTCCACTTTAAAAGCTTAGCACAAGAAAACTAAGAAGGTAGATGGTATGCTTTTGAGCGCCGTGTACTTTATAGCATCTAATTCTTATCATTTTGCTCTACACCAGTCGACGTGGGACAAACATTTTTACTCTTTTTTTTTACTTCTATTTTCTTTTGAGATTTATTTTTCATCCAATATTTTTGACACCTAAAAAAATACGGAGTATGTATCAAGGCTATCGAGAATTATTAGTAACATCAATGACATATGATAAACAAATGTTGTACAGCTAAAGATCAAACAACATCGATTTGATTTTTGAGAACAAATTATTTGATCACAAGTCAGGTAGTTGGGACGAAAAGTTATTTGCATAAGTGTTCAACTTGTCGAAAGCCGAAACCTTTCCGTGGGCTGTCTTGCAAATATCAGTCAATGATGTTTTGGCAAAATGATTACTTTGGGGTTGAGTCTTAGCGGTGAGGTGCTTCTTTATAAGCTTTAATGAAATATATGTAATCTCGAGTTCAATTCCTGGTCGTAAAACCACCTCAACTTCAGTCGTCTTGTTTAATTTCTTATTCTTTTTCGTACAAAATTTTATTGCTCATTCATTCATGTTTATAGTGTGTTACCAACATGCAACATAAAACAGTTAGATGGCAGTCATCCGCGTTAAGTTCTTGATGTATCCAGCATTATCTCGGGTGATCTTTCACGTACTTGCATATGTGTCTGCAACCCGCAACTGTCAGTGCATACTCTACATGTTAAAACTGAGCTTAGATTAAACGGCACACACCAACTTAGAATAAATAACAATACATATTGTAACATTAAAAACAAGAAACCAACTATTACTTCGTACAAGGCTAATCATCGCATCTGCCCACTGAACACAAGACAAGAGCATCAAGCATATAGTTTAGCCGAAATCTTACATTAAAGTACTAATGAGACCATAGATTAACACCATTACCAAAACCATAGGGAATAGTAGGAAAGTTCAAGCTTCTGAGTGAGACCAGTGGATCTTCACTTCAGTGTTGGTTGAGGCTCGAGGGAGCTCTAACAACTTGGAAGCAAACATCAACTTCTCTTTTTCGCCACCAGACGCTTTGAATGAGCCAGGAAGGATAGTAATCCTCTTTAGCGAAGGGGAGCAAGCAAGTATACACTTTATCAAGCGTACTTGAGTCCTTGAACCTCTAAAGGATGAAAACCGAACATACTGTAGCTGCAGCTTCGTCGTATTGGTATAGTGTGCCTCCAAACATTTAAGTGAAGGTGGTGGAACACTGGAACCACATCTTTTGTATGTAGCCTACAAGAACATATAAATAAAGTTCATATGCACAATTATGCGATTTTGAGTAGCACAGTAAGATAAAAATGCATTTACTCACTGTTACTTGAAGGCTCTGCAAATTTGGCGATCCCCAAATCATACCAAAAGCACATGATAGCATTTCAGAACTTCCAAAATCTATCGCCAATAATACAAGATTTTTGAGACAAGGAAATACAGTAGGGACCAGCTTGCTACCACCAACTAACTGAAGGCAGTGAAACAAGTAATCCGATACATCAAAGGAACGAAAGACCATGGAGTAATATACAGGAAAGAAGGAAGCTGCAAGGTTACAGGATACAGCGACAATAGTTATGGAATTAATACAGATCAAAGAAAAGGAACTACTGGAATAGTATTCTACTTTGGAGAGTCACCTATCACTTGGTGTACTCGAAGCAACCGACGATGGCGCTCTCATCATGTGAATCGAATTCATGGCGGCTCGCACCGACATGTCAAGCCTTATGACTAAAGCGATTACTCGATTGAATTAAGCGGATTAGAAGAAAAGAAGATAACGCTTAGAGTTGACAATGTATCACTATACAACTCGTAAAGAACCCGATTTCATGGAAGGAGCAAACACATAGACATTCGCTATCATTTCATTCGGAATGTGTAGAGAATGGTCATATCAATGTGGAACACGTAAGTGGAGAACTTCAAAGAGCAGATATTTTAACAAAAGCCTTACCAAGACTCAAGTTCGTGACTATGCGACAAATGCTTTGAGTTCAAGATTTAGGACGAAGCAACGATCAATATTAAGGAGGAGAATGTGAGCATGTAATCTTGTTCATTGCTCCATTTCGAAGACACAGAAACTTCAAGGACCAAATTTGCTCGTTGTAAACTTATTAACCGAATAGCGGTTATGTTAGTTAGTTAGTTATGGCGGTTATATACCGAACCATTGTGTCGTTTGGCTGTGTCCATTTGATACCTATATTTACATGTTAATATGTAACAGAATTCTAGTTTTTACAATTGATAAGTTATCTAGTTTTATTTGCAATTTCATATATTAACTTTACTCATATTTGGGACCAACAATGTTAGTATTTAACTATTGATCGTAAAGTGGTATGGAATGAGTGTTCATTCCCAAGTTGTTGTTGGTTTCATAACCACGTTAGATTAATGTTTTTATGTGAATATGCAACTGTATGTATTGTTTATTCTAAGTTGGTATGTGTCGTTTATTCTAAGTTCAGTTTCAACCCGTAGAGTATGCACCGACAATCACGACATGTATGCAAGTACGTGAGAGATCACCTGATCGAGGTAATGCTAGATACATCTGTAATGCGGATGCAGGTCATGATAGAAGTATTGTGATTGTTGGTACAAATCTTGGCCCCCCAATGCAAAGGCTAGTTTAAGCTAACTCTCCATTGGGTGGATCTTTTGGGCTATGTGAATTTTTCTTTGGCTAAAGTTGCTAAGAAAGAAAGCGCCGTTAGTCTTACCGCGGAAGCGACCTCAGGCGTGAGAGTAAGTTTGGGTTATAGAGTGAGTATTTCTATTGAGAGTCATGATACCGTTGAGAGCGGGAGATGTCCTCTATTTATAATATAGACCTTCTTGTCGGATTTTTGGGATCACGTTTATGACAACGATGTTTTTGGGCGGGAGATTCCTAACGTCAAACCTTGTTCTTGTCCTCTTACCCCTGATGGTGATGCTTTTAGGAGGAAACTACTGTCTTTCCCTGTTTGGGGTCTGGTCAGCTAGGTGGTAGATGGCAATATTCCTTACCCTTTTTGGTTAACCCGTGGTCCCGATCTTTGGGTTTGCTCCGGACACGGTATTCTTCCGCAGAAGTGGTCGCAAGCCGCGGTCCCTTGTAATAAGGTCCTTTCATCCGGCTTGGATTTTCTGTGGCTGGTGTATAGCGTGGTCCAGATTGACCATGGATCGGATTTGTTTGTCTTTACGTGTGCCCGGCCCAATATGTTTGGTTTCTGGGTGTTATACGTGATTAACTCCTCATAGTCTAGTATGCTTGTTAGCCTGAGAATAAGTATGCTAGGATTGAGTTGCGCGGTTGGGATATCTACGTAACCTATCCGAGTTGCTGACTAGATTTTCCACTTAATTCCTGCTTTGCATGTGACAACCTATCATTGGTACTCGAGAGGTGTTTTTAACCTCATATTTAGATGTGACGTTTTGACGACTGACCATTTGTATACTGTTATCATCGTAACTGTTCGTTTTTGTTAAATCGAGACCATTCGATGAGTATCCGGGGACGTGGACAATTTTTAACCGTTTGACGATGTTGATGAGGCGTGTGTATCGGGCTATAAATATTCAAATGGTGCAGACTTGTAGTAGCCCTTTTTTTACCAACATTATTCGCTTTTCACCTTTCTCTAAAGATTTCTCCCATATCTTCGTTCTGTCCTTCCCTTGTACTTTTGTCTTTAGGGTGTGTTTGGTAAAATAGCGATAGCGATGAGTGTGTATTAGCAAAATGTGATGATGCGATGGTGGTGAGTAGTAGCTGTAATTTTTTTATAAAAACGTTTGATAGCGTAGCTGTAGTTGCAATTATAATGTGTAAAACAACTCTTAAATGCTCAAAGCTCCTCATTGTTATTTTATAAAGCATTGGAAAATGAGCATTCCGAAAAAATAGGTAAAGCTAATTGCTACTTGCCAAACAAATATTAAAATTACAACGCTCAATGCTCGCTGCTCACCGCTCCTAAATGCTCCAAAAGCTCTGCGCCAAACACACCCTAATTCGCAAGTTAGGCTCCTTCACTCGTAGTCTTTTCTTTGTAATTTTGAATGGCACCTGATTCTATAGACATCGTGACTTCTCGTCTTTCCCAAAAAGACATCGGATTTAAGTGAATTAAAAACATGAGTAATAGTTGATCTAAAATCTATAACTTTTACGTTTCACAATTTTTGTAATTCGAATTTAATATTAGTCAAATTTATGGTAACGACACAATAAAACAAAATACGTACATTTTTCTTAATAAACGTTAACGATTAAAAAACATCACTTTGTAAATCTTACATTAATAAAATGATTAATGATGGGTTGTGGTTACCCTGACCCGAACCCGACTAAAGATAATCGGGTCGGGTTACTCGGGTCCAAAGTCTAACTCGGGTCAATCGGGTCAACCCGTTCAACCCGAGTACAAACTAGGGTCAGGTATCGGGTTCAAATACTTAGCTTATTCGGGTTCGGGTCAACCCGACTAACCAGAGTTAGGGTTTTTTTTTTTTTTTTATTTTATTTTATTTTTTTTATTTATTTATTTATTTATTTATTTTAACTTTTGTAAATCTTTATTTAATTTTAATTGTTAAATGTATTCTTTAAAAGTCTAATTAATGTTGTTTTAAAATATGTTTAAAGGCATTTATATGAACATTTATATGAAGGTTGAATATGTATGCATTACATATATGAATTAAAACCTTATATTTGACGGTGAGAGTGTTTCTTTCCATTTTATATGGAACAAGAAAAACAGTTGTATCAAAAAAATATGTAACAAACAAAGGCAACCAAAAAAATGTGTCATTTATACATGTGTTATTTTAGAATTAAATTCTATGATTTTGTAAATGGCACAAACCCGAACACGACCTGACCCGATCCGACTTGACCCGAACCCGACTAACCCGAGTTCAAATAGGGTCTCGGGTATATTATTTTTAGCCTCGACCCGACTTGGACCCGACCCGTTTGACCCGAACCCGACCCGATTAGCACATGTGGTACAAGAGTTAAGGTGTGTTTCTTTTTTCTTTAGCTAAGTGATTGGGTCAACAAATTTATTTAGTACTATTTTTTTTAAGTGGGACCATTATTTTTTTTAGTTGGTCTATATCCCAAGGCAAAAATATACCATTCTCATTAAGTGACTCATATAGATGTAGGACTCACATGATCCCTTAGTTAACAAAACAAAAAAAACACCCTCTTAGTGCATTTAACGCAATTTTAATATTAAAAATCTAAGCTAAACATTTCAACAAATACCTCGTATGCAACAAATATGACTAAAATATCATCTTTAACGTGCGATCTCACTAATATCATACCAAATTTGAGTGATTCAAAATTATGGGTAAAGAGTGAACCAAAGTCGACAACTTTCGTGTTTTAAGTATTTTATGATTCGGCAATGTTAAAGGCAAAAAATATGGTCGAAAATGACAAGTTTTTTTTAAAAAAAGTTCGAAATATTTAACAAGATTTATATCAAATTTAAGAGAATTAAATTTAAAAATTATGGTGAAATAAGTTTTTTTTTTGTTTTTCTTTTTTTGTTTTTTTTTTTTAATCATTTAAGAGAGTTGTGCTTTTGAAATTTGATGTGGAAAAGCAAAAAATGGGTAAAATGATGATTTTACCCCTCGACGAATTTGTTTGCTCAAATGATGAGTGATTTTTATATTTTCTAAAATTTTATCACTTTGCAATTGATAACTTACCTTTTGCTCAATACTATTTTTATGGGATGAATGAGTTGTTTCAGATCGAATATATTTAACTTAAATTGACGTGCTATAAGTTAGGAAATTATTTATTCTTGCTTATCAAATTAAGTAATTAGTGATGCAGGGGCATGTTCGAGCTCCAACTTTTCTGGCTTAACCGACATGTGTTGTCGTGTGTTAAATTGGTTCGAAGAGATTGAAATGCCCCACAAACAATATAAAAGATCGAGTTTGACTTTTGTGTTTTGATATCAAGAGAATACGAACAGTAGTACGCGATACCATTGGTCCATAAATAAATTGTTTTGGCTATTATAAGGTAAATCTTTTACTTGTTTATTTTAATCTTTTAATTGAGATTTTTAATTTGTTAGGGTTCATCTTTCTTGTTTAAGCTACCTACGGTCTTCAATGTCACATGAGTGACTTAATAGATTGACATTGATAGTTATTGAGAATGATTTGTTAGATAATGTTGATTATAAGAAGATGGTCAAAAACTATGCTTAACAAAATGTCAGTAAAATTGCACCATTCATACAATAAAATGGTCTTTGTAATAGTAATTTTGAATATTTACAGTTTTTTTAGCATCTATGTTGGGATATTTGTAAGTTTATTTTAAGATCAATATGGTTGTTTTACTCGCATTTTTTTTAAGGGGGCTTCTTTTTAGTTACGGCTCAGGGCACCTAAAATCTTCGAGAATGCCCTGCTTGCTTCTTATGAGATTGGGTAAGAGAATCGGAAATGGACTTAAGGTAGTGCTTAGTTGTAGAAAAATATTCTTATTCTTTTGTTTCTAAATCTTTTGAGAAGGAAATGGCTAATTTTTGTTATCTAGAGAAGAGTTGAGAATTTTAAAAACTCATTTAGATGGAGTTAAATTTTTCCTTTTTAGAAAGATTACTTCGGATTATGGCGGTGGGCGGCGACAGCGAGGATGGAAGGTGAGATGTTACCAATGGTATTAGTGTTTGAATTAGATACTTGAATGGTATATTCAGAAATCTAATTTTTTTTTTTAATTTTTCTTTTTTGGTCGGAGAGAAATAAATGAAGAATGGTAGATTTAGGTTTTCATTTTTCTAGTTAAAATTTGAAAAATGTAAAAATCTTATCTGATGTTGAAATATTCGCAACAACAAATTTGTCTATCAATGGGTGTTTGTTACAGTGTTGAGATGGCAAGACCAGTCTGAGTTCACGTGAAATGAGCCGGAGGGAGGCTTCTTTAATTATCTAGCTTGCGTTGATCAATATTAAGCAATCATATCTTTAAGAAGACCGATCTCATTGATATGTAAAGGAGGTGAAGAATGCACTTTTGAAGTTATGTTCAAGACGAATTATCAAGTAGCATCAAAAATGTTTGACAAGAGTTATTTTTATAGGCTAAATGTACGTTTATTAGATTGTTACGCTCTATATTAAGGACAATTAAAGGGATAAAGGGTTCATCATCAGCTAAAAAATTAAAGACAATTTTTTCAACTAATTATTGTATAGCTTACAAATATTAGAATTCACTTTTGATGTAAAGATATTTTAATGCCTAATGGAAAAGGCTTACACTCTTCCATCAAAAACGAATTACATTTAAAACTAAATTAAAGGTTTCGTCTTTAAACTTTGTAAATACAAGCACTATCTTTGTAGGAAATTAAGTTGTAGTTTTCATGTCAAAAACAAAAAATGCAACTCAAATAGCCCCACAAAGATGGTGCTTAAAGTAGCATCTCCTCCTTGGCAGTTTTTACTCCACCAGTCGATGTGGGACAACAATTTTGCTCTTTGTTTTTTTTTACTTCTTTGATTGTTTTTTTGCTTTTTTACCTTTTGACTAAAAAGGCTCATTTGTGTTATTTTTCACCAGTATTACTACTGTGATTGAATTAATGACTTGGTTCAAACCATCAAAAGCTATTAGCATATGTGTCCAACTCGTCCAAAGGCGAAACCTTTACACGAGTTAGCTTGCAAATATTAATCATTGATCTTGGTAATATGATTAAATTGAAAGAAAGGCATGCAAGAATCAAGATTACATCGTATCTGTTTATGCATCTCGACTCATATTTTTCTTGGTTTGTATCACAAACAAAGTGGTGTGCCCTTTCGGAAGGAGGTTCACATATGTAAAAAAGCATCTTGAAGTATAATCTTCAAGAAACAAAAGTGCCATGTTTTTACTAACACTTTTCTTGTTATATATTGCAAACCAGGCCTGTCTTGGAATGGTAGTGGAAAACTTGATGCCGTAGATGCATACATTTCATGTTCAAATGGGCGTATGCCTATTAAATACTTTATCAAATGGATTGACCACAAGTTATGTTTGGGATAACAGATTTTAAAAGTTGCATAAAGTGATGTTTGACAAGAGTTGCGCTAAAAGTACATCCAATAAAACTAGACAATCAGTACCAAGCAGACAAACACCAAGACGATATGTACCACAACACAATAGTTGTTTACTTTTGATAAATATAACAGTGAAATACTTTATAAATAGCCTCTGACTTTACTTGTTCATAGCTTATAAATGTGACTTGTCAATGGAAAGAGCAGTCCATTAGAGCGTTTCACATGAAATGAGAACAAGGGAGTTGAGGCTTATTCACTGATCTAGTTTGTGTATGATGCTTCATATCCGACAAAAGAGTATTGTAACAACTAAAACTATTGAATATGAAACACGATATTTAAAACTATAGAAAGTTCCACTTTAAAAGCTTAGCACAAGAAAACTAAGAAGGTAGATGGTATGCTTTTGAGCTCCCTGTACTTTATACCATCTCATTCTTATCATTCTTATCATTTTGCCTCGGTGGGATTGGATTTGTTGTTGTTGTTGATGTGGGACAAACATTTTTACTCTTCTTTTTTTTTTTTTTTTTTTTTTTTTTTTTTTTTTACTTCTTATTTGTTCTTTTGAGAGATATTAGTACTGTACCACTATGTTAATCTGATGGGATTAATGAGTTGTTAAGAAGTTAAGATTGAAGATATCCAAATCAACATATTTTTTACACATAAAAAAATAAGGAGTATGTATCAATGCTATTCAGAATTATTAGTAACATCGATGACATATGATAAACAAATGTTGTACAGCTAAAGATCAAACAACATCGATTTGATGTTTGAGAACAAATCATTTGATTTTAAGTCCATCCTTGTGATCACAAGTCAGGTAGTTGGGACGAAAAGTTATTTGCATACGTGTTCAACTTGTCGAAAGCGAAACCTTTCCGTGGGCTGTCTTGCAAATATCAGTCAATGATATTTTGGCAAAATGAAATATATGTGTATAACTTTTAACACTAAAATGTGTGTGATCTTTGTGTGTTATCTCGAGTTCAATTCCTGATCGTTAAACCACCTCAACTTCAGTCATCTTTTTATTGCCAACATGCAACATAAAACAGCTAGATCAATATCAAATTGAAGCTACTTCTACATGACAGTCGTCCGCATTAAGTTCTTGATGTATCCAGCATTATCTCGGGTGATCTTTCACGTACTTGCATATGTGTCTGCAACCCGCAACTGTCAGTGCATACTCTACGGGTTAAAACTGAACTTAGATTAAACAGCACACACCAACTTAGAATAAACAATACATACAGTAACATTACAAACAAGAAACCAACTATTACTTCAGTACAAAGCCTAATCATCGCATATGCCCACTGAAAACAAAACAAGAGCATAAGCACATAGTTTAGCCAAAATCTTACATTAGAGTACTAATGTACCATAGATTAAAACCATTACCAAAACCATAGGGAAAAGTTTCTGAGTGAGACCAGTCGAACTTCACTTCAGCGATGGTTGAGGCTCGAGGTAGCTCTAACAACTTGGAAGCAAACATCAACTTCCCTTTTTCGCCACCAGACGCTTGGAATGAGCCAGGAAGGATAGTAATCCTCTTTAGCGAAGGGGAGCAAGCAAGTATACACTTTATCAAGCATACTTCAGTCTTTGAACCTCTAAAGGAAGAAAACGAAACAGACTGTAGCTGCAGCTTCCTCGTTTTGGTATAGTGTACCTCCAAACATTTAAGTGAAGGTGGTGGAACCACATCTTTGTATATAGCCTACAAGAAACATATTAATAATGTACATATGCACAACAATGCGATTTTGAGTAGCACAAAAAGATAAAAATGCATTTACTCACCATTACATGAAGGCTCTGCAAATTTGGCGATCCCCAAATCATACCAAAAGCACATGATAGCATTGCAGAACTTCCAAAATCTAAGTTGTATAATGCAAGAGTTTTGAGACAAGGAAATACAGCAGGGACCAGCTCGCTACCACCAGCTAACTGCAGTCAGTACAAAGCCATTTCATATATTTAAGCATTCATAAAGCTCTGCATAGCTAGTTTGTAAACTGAATTTCAAAGAAGCAAGTTAATTAGTCATACCTCGCAGTATTGAAAATTCAGATAAAGCTCTTGAAGTTTCGGAAGGAAACCAACAAGCTCAAAGATATCTGAACTTTTGATGGCTATATTTTCAAGGTCGCGCAATGGCAATGATAACACTTTAAGATTCTCAAGTTTTGTAATTTCAACTAGTTTCACTTTGCCTGAACGAATGTTATAACTAATTTTCAGAATCTCAAGTAAGGGGCACCAACTTATGAATTCCCCAATATTTCGACTTTTAATTTCTACAAGAGTAAGGCCCAAGTTCAAAAGATTTGGAAAACCACAAAAGCCCGGTGGCACATGGAAACAGCAATTATCAAGCTTCAAAAGTTTGAGCTCTAGGCAAGCGAAAAGATGGGTAGGCAACTTTAGTACTTTTGTGTGCTTATTTATGACTGTGAACTCCCTAATTCCTTTTCGGGACAAGAACAAAACCCAATGATTAACTTCCTCAACATCTAATATCTTGTGATCTGGTATAAATAGGACAAACTTTGCTACGACACCTTTAAGATGGAGGAGAAGTCTACTATAGTCCTCTCATTGCAGTTATTTCCTCCATCTAGACCTGGTTTAAAGAACTTCTCATCAAATACGAGTTGGCTGATACTAGTCCAGTTAAACCTCCAGTTCCTTGACAAGATACTCGTACTAACAGCCTCTTCTATTGGCAAGCATTCCAAAATATGAGTGATCACATTCTCTGGCATGTTGCTAATACCAGCTTTTGGTGAAACTTTAGATGCTTTATGTGTCCCATAAGCCCGTTTCATGATACTAGAAAGAGTGGAAATGTGTAAGCAATAAGTAGAGTAATAGAATAAGAAATCAGCAAATTAGCTATTAAACGCAAATATCATCTTCTAAACACATAACTGAATCCACCACATTTCCTAAGTTTCATTTTTTTAAATATAAACTATATAAACCATAAACCATCCAGATTAGCAATAGACGATGTTATCCTCGCCAAACACACAAACAAAAATTAATCACTTAAAACTTTTGACGATGCCATGTCCTCATTAAAGACATAAACACAACAAAAAAGTAATACCTCGGCTGTGGTCTCAACAGCAGGTGCCTTGTGGTCTCGGCTTGGGTTCAGCTAAAATTTTTTAAAAAATACCAACAAAAATCAGAAAACACATATATCAAAAACTAACATATTGCAAAAATTAACATATATTATCAATAAAATTAAAAAAGAAATCTAAAAATGATACCTGGGTTTAGTAGTTGGTTTTTTTTAAGTGTGTGATAAGAGTGAAAGAGATGTCAATGTGGGTTATGTAGTTGGTTAATTATGGTAGCAGTGGTTGGTGGGGTTTAATGTCTTTGTGTTTTTACTGGAGACCAAAGAGAGAGAGGAAGAGTGGGTTGTGTACTTGTGTTTGTGTGTTGGTTGCGTGTAGAAGGGGCATATTATTATGGTAATGAATAATAAATATAATTTATACTTCATATACATTAAAATATACCAAACGCACCCTAAATGTAAGTCTATTTAGGCTTATTTTTTTTTAGGGTTAATGGCTTGTAAATGTATCCAAGTTGACACTTTTTGTTGTTTTATGTAGCATTTTTTTTTTTTTTTTAAACACTATCTTTTCAAATTTTGTTTATTTTGTGATCATTTTACCCTTACTTTTTTCAAATTTAAAAGGGTTAAATAGTCATTTTATATGGTTGAATAGTCACAAAATACACAAAATAGATGAAATTTGAAATGATCGTGTTTTAATAAAGAAAAAAAAATTGGCTATATAGAACAACAAAAAGTGTCAACTTGGATACATTTACAAGCCATTAGCCCTATTTTTTATAAGCTTCAATTTTTAGGAAATAGTACAAACACTAAAAACACATTTTTTTCTTAAAAGTGTAGCTTTTACATATATGTCCATGCTTATTTTAAAAATTGCATATATCTTCTTTTGATGCATTATAACCATTGTACTCTGTATCAAAAACTGGTACAAAAGATATAAATGTAGTTATTCACTAGTTATAATACCCATACACGCACGGGGTTTTTTCAAAAGAAAAATATTAACTATTATTATCGATTAAAATACATAAGTTTTACTTTTCGAAAAGGTAACTTTGGCTAACTAATTATTCATGAAAATAGGTTTGGTGGCTGTGATATATGTTTTGTTGATGTATTCTTGTAAATTATCATCATTATCTCTCTAATTATACAACTTCTGTAAGCATATTTGGCACACTAATTACTTTTAAATAATTGTAAAAGAGCTATTTAACTTAGGAGCCATCCTAACCTCATTGTATGAACCCCTACCCAGAACTCTTTAATTTGACCTGTTACCAAGTCGATTTTCCAAATCCCAACAATCTCCCCCTAAGGGAGGTCACCCCTTGAAATAAATTTTGTATCCTAGCATTCTATCTTTGTCTTCAGTTCTGAGCTCGTAGACTTCAATTCTTCAAGTTCTGCAATCTTTATGCTTTTGTAGTGACTCTTCATAGTCTGAATACTTTGTACTTTCAGTGGAGGTTTTTAACTGATCCACGTCTTGATGATCTTTGAGCTTTCTTTGAGATCATCAGCCACAGTAAATCTCTGGATCACCCTTTGTTGTGTTGCCTTCATGTGATTTTGTGACTTTTGGACCGACATGCTCACACTTTCTCGATCATGACATCTTTCTCTCAGAGTAGCGGAAGCATCATTGTATGTATTTGATTGTCATGATTTTCTTCAATTATGTGTGCGTGCAGTGAGCATGCGGTTTATGAATTGACTTCTCAATATCGATCAGATGCAACCGTCGAATGTTCCTGGAAACAACAGTTAGCAATAAAACACACGAAAGTGTCTTTGTTCACTTTCTTTGAATATAGTTGCAAGAACCACGGTTCCCCGTTGACCAGTATAAATATTGTCTGTGATCAGGTAGAATTCTTAAGAATCTCCTTGACAGGGTTTCGCAGCTTGATCTAGCCGTTCTCAAACCGGAGCGTCCAAAGTAGACAACACAGTGAGTGAACCGGTAATTGAGATTCATCGATTGATGAAAATTGATTTGAAAACAATCGCGTATTGCTTGAAGAAAGAGTTTTGCAATACAACGAAGGTTTTATGAGAAAGATCAATTTTCGATTAGAAATACTTTTTGTATTTGAAATATGAATCCACATTCGATGTGCTAGAGAAAAGAATAGATTTGCACATCGAACGGTTTTTCCAAAAGTATTCGTCAATTCATTGCCTGGACCAAGGTTGATTCAAGAGTGAATCGCCCCATCGTTTCTATCCAGTTATCACAAGTTTGATCTTTAGAAAGGATCTCACATGTCAACCACCAAGAGCTTGTTTGATGTTGGCTCTAGAAGGATTTCCATCTTCATCGTGAATATTTTACATATCACTCGGATGTTCTGGCAATACCACAAGGATAATGCGTAGGATTCTAAATATATTTTTACTTTCCACATTGTGTGATATAGCAAAACTTCATTAATTTTGTATCCTAATGAGATTTCTTGTGGATGATCTCTTGGCTCTAGACTCAATAGTGCAATTTGATTTCCTATTCGGAGACTAGGGAGAGGGTCTCATTTTTCAATATCAACCATCTCTAAGAGAAAGTCGATAGATTATGTAGGTTCCCATGAGAATGAAAAAGTCCTTTAAGAGAACTTGAGTGGCTTGGGAAGTTTAGTGCGATGTCCATTGGGTCCATGACGTCTTGTCTTGATCTGGGCGTTACCTTAGTAACCACCGGTAGCATATTGAACCGGTTTACGCCTAAGGTTGAATTATTGGAGGGTTATTTCTTTCCACCCTTTTCACATTCTTTTTCATTCTTCAACCCTTTCAGTGCTTACCGAGACTTCATTACTAGAACCTTGTTGGGTTTATTTCAGTTCTAGCTCTGTCTCAGTCAGCACTCTTCCCTTATTCTCACTTTTCTCCTTTTTTCATCATACATAAGGACTTCTACACTATCTAGTGGATTGTCCCTGGGTAGATCCTTCCGGTTCGATGTGAGGTTCGCCCTAGATCTATAGGAATTAAAGCATTCACCTTTAATGCTTCGAGAGTGTACTGGTAGTATAATAGATTCTAGAACTTGTTTTGTGATGCATCCCGAGATCGCTAGTGAGACTACACTTGTGTAGTTAGGAATAACTAAATGATAAAAGGCATTAGGATAACTCTTGTTTGATACCCGTATCATAATTACATATGACTCTATTACACTAGGATGTAATGCTTGTTGAATGGATGTTTGCAGGTTTTCTAGAAAATTAAGACCTGAGAAATTCCAAAGATTTATAAGTAGCACAGAAACGAGAGAAAGTTAGATAAGATGTTTCTGCTCCTCCTGACGCCGTTAGGTTGTAATCCTGACGTCGTCAGGTTATCCTGACAGAAACTGGTCTGTTGCGTTTTGGAAAAATTACACCTTTAAAATTTGGAAAAATTCCTGCAAAACATCCATTATGACTCGATACAAGCATTCGACTCTAAAAAACACACATATATATCAATTCAATAATCGTAATTCTCATGTTCACGTTCTTTTGAGAACGTGTGTAATCCTCCCTACACTTATCCTTTTTGTAAAATACCTTTATATGTAATTAAGACGAGGTTAAAGACAAAATAAAGCATTTTCACAAATTCAAACATGAGAATAAACAATCAATTAAAAGATATATGACACACAAAAAAGCAAACAATTAAGCATGGGTTGCTTCCCACAAAGCGCTTCTCTTTACTTATGAGTCTTGTAGCTAGACTCGAAGTCGTGCCCCTACGTGACCTCACTTCCGTCACCTTCTTCCTCATGACGGTCTCTATTGGGGTTTTCCATGTTATAATAATGCCCTATTATGCACCTTTCTAAGAAGTCATCTTCTCCCCCAATCGGTTCTATATTCCGGTCCTTGTTTCAAGCAATCCTTATAGAACCCAAAAATCTTATTCATAACATAATCTACTCCTCTCTCCTTATCCTCCTCATTCCTATAGTAGACCGATAGCTTAAGTACCTTTTCATCATTGGATATTGATGAAAATTTCTCAATCTTTAATGGTATTTGGTAAGCTACGTCATCGGTCTCATCCTTGAATCTAACTATTCCTAACGACGGATCATAAGTCATCCCGGTGTTCTCTATGAAAGGCTTTCCTAGAATTACGTGGGACAAGCTATGATCTATGGCCGTACTAATATCCTCCACAATTATGAAATCCGTAGGGTACATGAAACTACCTACATACACGGGCAATCCCTTAACTCTACCAAGAAAATTACAACTAACCCTAGGATCATCGGGGTCTTGCCTATTTGGGATAGGTTTCTTCATTACCCAATTATAATAGGTGCTAGTCATGATGTTTATTGGGGACTTGCGATCAATGTAGGCCTTTGCCACGAAAAGATGTCCTATGCAACATGGTATGTTGAGATTCCAAGGATTCCCAAATTTGATCCGAGGGCTTTTCCTAACATACATGTGATGAAGGTCGCGTACTAAGTGTGGGTGGCGAGAGAGTTCCTCTTTTCGTAGGAAACTTATTGAAATATTCATCACTTACCTTGTCTACGTCGTCGGTCAATTCTTCTTTAGGAGTTTCACGAACCTCAAGTGCCATATCATGGTTTGTTTCGTCACTAGTCCTATTCGTTTTCACTAAGGTGATGGTATTGGCGAATTGAACGTGCTTGGCTAACTTACTTGGGTCCTTAATTTTCACACCTGAAGGTTCGGGAGAATGAGTCAAGATGGCATTAACCTAAAAATTAAACAAACTCTAAGCCTAACTTCTAACTACTAAAAATTAAAATAAGGAGCTTCAATTATAAAATGACATGTGTCACTTCTCAACTAAAAATTCATCTTTATTTTTAAATTGAAATATCTTTTTATCTACTTATTTTTTTATATAATCTAATTTCACCATATTTTCTAAAATTTTATGCTCTTTAATTCAACATCTATTTTGATATATTTTTATAAGTTTTTAGATTTTATATTTTTAGTGGGTTTATTTTATTTTAATTCAAATTTTTACAACTTTAACCTTTATTTCAATTAATGTAATCTTGATTCGTCAAAATCATATACTTTTGGGGGAGTGTTTGACGGTAAGAGATTGAGAGAGTATTTCTATATGCGGGAATAATGTTGTCACGGGAAAGCTACAGGTAACCCAAAAAAACACATACAACTAACACATATACATTTGAAGTGTTGTGAAACGAATTCACTAAACGGGACACATATAATTATACTTATTGGCGCCGCTGTGCGCGGGTATCCGACTAGTATCAACAAAAGGCCGTTTTTTTATCTCCAATATCCACGTCATCCGCCAAATACACATGTCATGTTTTAAATTGTACCATTATTGTCTATGTCAGATTTTTAAGTTATATATTTATTCTTCCTCAAATTAAAAGCTATTTTACCTAGAACCCTAATATTCTAAACTCTCAAATTGCACAAGGTAAAATTAACAATAGGTATTGTAGAATTTTATTTGGTCCATGACTAATAAATGAACATTTGAAAAAGATCTTGCTATTAAATGGCTTTAACCTACACGTAATTAACTAAAAAAAAGTCATGGTAATCAATTAAACGGTGTAGTCGGTTGCCGGTCACGACATGTAAGCGAAAATATGATATTGAACTAAAGTTGAAAATTTAATCAATATTGTGGAATTTTATTAGATATATGATGAGTGATAAATGAACGTCAATACTGTTACCAGTTACACAATTTAGTTGGTAACAGGTTACCCGGGTCAATGTGGTCAAAATAAACGAGCTGATTGTTTGTTTGAATTAAAGTAAATGATCTATTATACATGTTCTTTTAAGTTCAATATTGCTTCGAAAACCATGATTCACATTTTTGTAGCAGTCAATGTAGCCTTTATTTCTTAGTAAATTTAGAATGTTGTAATCACCCGTATTTGGTTTGGTGTTATAGTGTGTTGCACAATGTTGCAATATGTGCAGTATCTTATTACGAAAGCCAAGTTTTCTTATATGCGTTTGTTTACTGCTTAAGTGCTTTCTTTGACCTTCTTCTTTTTTATGAAATTAGTTGTAGAATGGATGCATTAGCACAATCATCTGATCTTTATCGGCAATGTAAAGATTTCTACCAGTATAACATGGTTGGAGAAGATGATACATGCACGTTTGTTATTTTAATAGTTAAAAAACGAATTGTTTATTGTATCATTGACTTATAAATTACTTATTATTCTCTTCAAAAAATAATGGAACATGTTTACGTTCGTTGTTGTTTGTAACTTTATTTACACATATAACTCCTTAATGAATAATTTCTTTAAATATCCTCTTGAATCCATGGGTCTATAAGCTATCGTCAACTTCCTTTTATTGCTTACTCAAAATGTATGTACAACTATATTTAAACGACGTGTTTTGTACCATTTCTTAATATTACATATAATCTTATCACCAACATCCTTTTATTGCTTACTTTTATTTTTTTTCTTAAACTATTAGGTGTTTACAGAATGAGCATGGCCTACTTAAATGTTTGACATTGATTACACACCTTGCGTATTCAAGACTATCTTCCTTTCAACAATACGATACGTGCATGTTCATTGATTTAATACTTATAAACCAATTTGATTATCGGTTCATTCATATATTAAACTTATTATTCTCTTCATGAAATAATGAAACCTATTCGCGATAATTGTTGTTTTTAACTTTATTTGTGATCTTAACTCCTAATGAATAGTTTTTTAAAAATTCCCGTGATTTTACGGGTCTATAAACATGAGCCAAGAGCAATCATTTTCAAAAGTTGGTTTGTACATATATGTGTTTTTTTGAACCTTTTAAGGTCCCACACGGTGCGTACTTTGGCATTAGGATAGGTTGTATGGGTATCTAATGGGCTTATATTTGTAAAACAATTAAACAATTGTGACATAATTTTTAGTATTTACAAGAACAAGTTGTATGGATACACAGAAAAAAAAATAAGTAGAATTATTTTGTGTGCAATATCGATCTTTGAGGGAAAACATCACTCGAGGTTTTTGAAATAGTTGTGCTTCTCAAGAGTGAAATTGATGGTTTGTTGTCCTTATTTTTGGATAGTAAATTAATGGAATACTTTTTTTGAGGTAATTTATGTTTTATTGTTGTAATATGGTATATATTTTCATATGTTTGTATGTATCAGCGTAGGCTAACCTCATAAAAGATGATGCTCTTTAAACAGGTTTCAATGAAGCTGGCTAAAAGTAAGCAATGCAAAAAAGATATTTAGGTGAAGAAATGTTCCTTGACTATGAGTGTTCATGTGAAGGTGAATATGAGCATTGTTGTGAAGATTAAAAACATTTTAACTAGATCTATTAAACTACCGTATTTTTGGGCTGTTTGCTAGGATTTACATGTAGTTTCATGCATGTCTATGACTATTTACGACTATTAACCTTCAACATAGTCTCAACTATCAATTAAAGGGATTATTCAGAGTTGAAGCTATGAATCTATGATTATTTACACTTATTGTAAATTGCAAACTTCTTTTACTTACATATTTTTTAAACTTATTAGGCGTTCATGTAATGAACCTTTTGGTGAAGTATTAGAATAGTCACTACATACATTTGCTTATGAAGACAATCATATTCGAGATTACGAGGCAATGAACGTTTATTACACAAATATTTACAAGCATTGTATTTTATACTATAGTCACTTCTAACTTATTATTACGTTGCAAAAAACTTTCATAGTGTTTACGTTCGTTGTTCTTTGTTACTTTATTCACGCACTTACTTTTTTTTAATCAAAACCCTTCTAAAATCCTGTGGATTTCACAGGTTGTTGTTTCTGATGCCGATGGTAATTTATCAAAGATTACTCCAAAGAGGTTCTTCACGGTCTTTGATCAACTTGCAAAAGGTATGTACGAATATTCATATCATGTGATATGCATTTGTTTTTTACATGTTTTATCAGTCACACAAATGTTTTACTTACACCTTATTTTTATACTTTTTTAGATTGTCAATAAATGTTTAATGGCTTATCACTTCATCAACTTTCCACTATATACACTTGCTTTTTAAAGGCGGTCAAGATTGAAGCTCACGTGCATGGGCGTTTATTACATTATTACTTACAAGCATTGTACTCTATACTATAATTGACTTATTACTTCATATTACTTTCGAATAAATGATTCACCCTGTTTACTTTCGTTTTTTTCCTTATTTTTTTTAGACACTAATTTTTCATTTTTTTTTCAATATCTCCTCTAAAACCTCGTGGATTCCACGGGTCTTATAAGCTAGTTAGATATACGAGTGATAAATGAACATTTAACAAAGTTTTATGCTATTATATGGTTTTAACTTTAAATATTAATCACGACTAGTGATTAATCTATGTCCTATACTTAGTTATAGACTTGCTACGCTCACTATTTGATGACCAACATGTTGGGTTTTACTAATCATAACAACTATAAAAACATGTAAACATCATCAAAGCATGCAGCGGAAGTAAATAGGAATAATACATGTAAATAATTAACCGAATAAGAATGTGCATACCTTTTAGCAAATCAAGAACCAAACGATAATTGAACAAGGAACAAAAACCCAAAACCCTAACTTAGGGTTTCTATAATTCGACCCACCAAGAATCGACCACCAAGAATTCCACAAACATAAGTGCGTTTGTCCTTCGTTCTTGTACACACGTACTAATAGCGATTTGATGTGAAAAGTTAGGTTCTTGAATCACAATTAAAACCAAACACTTGTTTCTTGGGATTGGAAAATCGAAACCCTAGGGGAGGGGGTTGTACGATCGGCCAAACACAAGAGGGAGGAGAGGAGAAAGAAATTAGGTTATCAAAGTGATCCAAGATTAAGTTGTGAATGAATACAAGAGATTGTATTTATAGGTAACTTATCTTGATGACCAAGTTTGAGTGGGTTTGGGTTTGGGAAGCCTCAACCGATCGGCCTAAGGATCCAAGAGGATTCTAGATCCTTCCCGACTTCTAATTTCATACCTAGTCCTTTTAGTTTACATTTAACGACCGTTAGCCAAACCTCGTTAAATATTAACTATCGTTATGTTTTAATTTCGTGACAAATAATTAATAATAATAACATATATATATATATATATATATATATATTAATTATTTAACATCAACTCTCATACGTAATGTGTGCAATCCCAAGTCTCGAGTTCGAATCACATCACGATATTAAATATATTCATAAAACCTTTCGACTCCCACTTGGATATTACTAAATATAGTAATGACATTGGTTTAGTCTAGCCTAACACGCCAATGCCCCGGATCGAATCGAGTATGGTCTCTGGAAAAACCATTTAATGATTCATCATTTTACTTATCCTTTGTTACTAATACTACATTAACTATGAATATGGATCAAGTCATTTCATAAGTTAATATTCATTTCTCGTTATATCGATTGAACAAGATTACCAAATCATCCGAGCGTATTCAGTTGATCTTGGGTATGGCCATACAAACATCTTGTCAATCCTACGAGGGCCCAAATATAGTATTATGCTTTGAAACAAATTCAAAGGAACAAATTCTCTTGACTACAAACATAACTCATGAACTTTGTAACACTTCTAAAAATAGCCCTTCTAACTACCGGTTACGGATAGCGTTAGACTATCTTACACAAGTGCACTACATTCATAATGATTATCCGGTATCTCAAGTCTGAGGATAAACATTTCATGATTTACTTAATGACAAAGATCCATAAGTATAATCATGTAAAGTTGGGATCTGTCCTATATTCAATTCATTGAATATCATGTGAATCTGGTATGTCCCACGCATCAATATACTTTAAGTATATTCTACCAAAACTCATATTTGTCTTAATTCAATGACATTCCCACATCATTGATCGACAACGAACTATTTAGAATAATATAAGTTATTCACGGATTAAACATGAAAATATAGGATATAATATTAAGAAAATAAAAAATAAACATAAACAACTATTTTATTTCATTAAAGTAATATTTGTTCATAACATCCTTTATCCAACTACTAATCACAGATCTGCATGAAACTACCAACTAAACGAAGTCCTATCCCATCAGCATGGTCAGTAAGTTTTTCCTTTGGCAAAGGCTTCGTAAAGGGATCAACTAGATAATCATTTGTATGAACTTTGAGTAGATTGATTTCACCTATTTCGACTTGTTCTCGAACATAGTAATATCAACGAGGAAAATATCGGCGCCTTTCATGACTCCGAGGCTCATTGGCAAATGTTATTGCGGCGAGTTGTCACAATACACATTTAAAGGTAATTTGATTGAGGGCATTACTCCGAGTCCGAAATGAATTTCCTAATCAAACAACTTCCATCGCACTTAGGCGACTATGTACTAAGCTTTGTAATAGACATCGCATGCGTTGTGCGCTTCTTGCTCTTTCAGTCAATGCTCCTCCATTAATGACAAAGACGTATCCCGTTTGAGACTTCTTATCATCTTGTCGGTTTGGAAAGGCGCATCGCAAAAACCTGTAACATCAAGTTCGCATCCGGATTCCCACCATACACTAGAAACATTTCTTTAGTAGCCCTTAGATACTTAAGAATGTTCTTATGACTGCCGATGTTTCACACGGATTACATTGATATCAATCGGTGATATTCGTGCAAACGCCACATCGACCTTGTACATCTCACGGTATACATGATAGATCCTACGGACGAAGCATAAGGAACTTTTCTCATGTGTGCCACCTCTTCGGTGTTGACGCATAGTTCACTACTTAAGCCATGTTCAACTTGCATCGGCAAATATCCCTTCTTGGAATCTTGCATTTTAAATCTCTTCAATATTTTATCAATGTAAGTACTTTGGCTTAGTCCAATCAACCGCCTTGATCTATCTCGGTAGATCTTGATTCCCAAAATAAATGCTGCTTCCCCTAAATCCTTCATAGAAAAGCACTTTCCAAGATAAGACTTTACATCTTGCAAACTTGGAATGTCTTTTCCCATGATCAATATGTCATCGACATATAAGATAAGGAAAATAACATTACTCCCACTAGCTTTGTAATATACACATGGCTCATCAAGATTTTGAGTGAAACCAAATTTCTTGATTTCTTCATCAAACTTCTTGTTCCAATACCTTGATGCTTGCTTCAACCCATAAATGGATCTTTGAAGTTTGCATACACGCTTTGAAACTTTGGATTCACAAACCCTTACGGTTGCGCAATATAGATGTCCTCATCTAGGCGACCGTTTAAAGCGGTTTTACATCCATTTGCCATATCTCATAGTCATAGCACGCAGCTATGGCTATAAGAATCTAATAGCTCTAATGTACGCTACAGGAGAAAATGTCTCCTCGTAGTCTATCCCAAAAGTTTGAGTAAACCCTTGAGCTACAAGGCGAGCTTTATAGGTGTGTACATTGCCATCCATGTCGGTATTTATCTTATAGAGCCACTTACTTCCAACTACCTTAGCATTTGGAGGTAAGTCAACCTCTATCCGACTTCGTTATCTCTCATGGATTGCATTTCCCCATTCATTGCAACTTGCCATTTATCCTTTCGGGACTCATCATGGCGGCTTTATAGTTAGCGGGTTCACCAAGATCCCCAACATATTTTCCTCGGCTTCTACGTTAAGACATAGAAGCTCAGGTGCACACGTAGTTCTTGCAGATCTACGAATGGGAACCACTTCAACTTCAAGTGGAACACTCAGACTTTCAGGTTCTACTTGAGGTTGGCTAGTGTTTTCAGAAGGTGTTGTATCTTCTTGATCATATTCCAGATCATAAACTCTTCCACTGAATTCATGAGATATGAGATCCCTTTCAAGAAAGTCTCCATACCTAGAAAAAATTACTTTGTTTTCAGGTGGATAGTAAAAGTAGTAACCCATTGTTTCCTTTGGGTATCCTACGAAGATACACTTAACAGATTTTTGTTGTAGCTTATCAGTTGAGTCACGTTTAACAAACGCCTCACAACCCCAGACCTTTAAGTAAGACAAGTTGGGAGCTTTCCCATACCACACTTCATAAGGAGTCTTATCAACCTTATTTGTTGGAACCATATTCAATATGCGAACATCAGTTTCTAAAGCATAATCCCAAAAGGATAAGGGAAGAGTTGTAAGATTAAACATTGATCGCACCATGTCTAACAATGTACGATTTCTTCTCTCAGATACACCATTTTGTTGTGGAGTATATGGAGATGTGAGTTGCTGAACAATTCCACACTCAGCAAGATAATCTTTAAACTCTTGGCTTAAATATTCACCACCTCTATTAGATCGAAGAGCTTTAATCTTCTTTCCTAGTTGCAGTCTACTTCACTCTTAAAACCTTAAATGTTTCAAAGACTTCATTTTATGTGTAAGTAAATAAACATAACCATAATGATGAAATCATCGGTAAGGTTAAGAAGTAGCTAGCACCCTTCCTTGACACATGTCTTAGTGGTCCACATACGTCGATGCATCACACCAAGAAGATCGAAGCCCTTTATAAACTATTTGTAAAGGTTTCTTGGTCATCTTCTCGGATATGCAAGATTCGCATTTATCAAATGATTCATCATTGATGTCTTGCAAAAGCCCATCGTGTTGCGACTTTTGCATGCGTTTCTTGCCTATGTGAGCAAGTCTACAATGCCAAAGAAATGAAGAATCCAAATCACTTTAGATTATTTTATTATTGATGCTAAAGACGAATTATTTTATCAATCACATTATCATGCAAATCAATTTCAAACATACCATTTCTTGGAATAACATTAAAGTAAAAACACCATTTAAAGAAACCGAAATTCCATAATCGGTAAATGTATGAATAAAACCAATATCTTTTAACAAGGAAGCGAAGCGACACCCCTAACAATAGAAGGCGGCGTAATGACAATCGTTCAAAGACGGTACTAAACCCGAAGGTAAAACTAAATCAAACGTGCTATAGCTTCAACGACGCATGTGCTCCATTACCCACGTGTAGGCAATGTTGCAAAAATTGTGAATCGGTAGTCGGGCGGTCGACCTCCCTGTAGCTTGTAATCGGTCTAGGCGGGATTAATCGGTGATTAATTGGATTGGCATTTCCGACAAGTTTTTAGTATTTTCGGCAAATTTTAGGTATTTTCGACAAGTTTTAGGTATTTTCGAGAAGTTTGTGTATTTTCGGCAATATTTTTTTCGAAAAACATCTTCTAATAGATATAAACAACGACCATAAGTTATTCAAATAATTTTATGGGTAGTTTTAAGTATTTTCAGCAAGATATGAAGGTTTTTGACAAGTTTGACCACCATTAACCGTCATTGACCACCATTGACCATGGTTGACCGATTTACATAAATCGGAAAGGTTGGTGGCCCTGCAGCACCTAATCGGCGATTAATCGGCCTTGTAGGCCTTGTTTTGCAACACAGCGTGCAGATATTGTTGTCCATAGGCGAGCTTCCTTGCACCTCTAAGTCCCTGCAGTGTATTACAAATGTGAATACCACATCCAGTATCATATACCCAGGAATTTATTTTATGAGGAAAAGCAAATAATTCTATCATTAAAATAGTACAAGTACTAGCCACGGTGCGATATTTTATACCTCTTAGTACGCAACTCATCAAGTAGGCGGACAATTCCTCTTCAGTGTCCTACCGGTGCGGTGATGACAAGTCCGATCCTTTTAGGATTCTCATGCTTTTGGGAGGGTACTTGGGTTCTCGTTGATAAGTCATAACTTGTTTTCCTTATCAACTTTACCCTTACCTTTCCCTTTCTTGTTCGCTAGCGGCTTATTAGGCTTAGAAATCCTACCCTTTTGGATGGTTAGAACTGTAGGTGTAGGGGCCTTCTTGGGCAAACCTTTCTCGTAATCAATGAGCATTGCATGTACCTCACTGACTGTCATCCCCGTGCAATGCATATTGTAATTGCGCAAGAAACCATCAAACTCCTTGTTAAGGGATCTGTTGATAAGGCCAATTTGTATGTCATTGGGGTAGACATAATTGAGTCTCCCGAGCTGGTCCATGTAACTCATCATGTTAGGATTTAGAAAATCCAGTCATTAAAGTGTCGATCACCTCAAGTATATGTAATCATTAGAAAGCTCGTAGTCGTAGTCATTTAATATTAGTTAGTATTTAGTTAAGTAACACCGTGGAGGACGGACGGTCTTTACCCACCGTATGCACGATCCACACCGTGGGAGGCGAGTCTTGTAAGAAACTATAAATACCCTCTACCTCCCAAGGTAGAGGTTGGGCTCAATACCATTTTTCTTTGTTTCACATAGTTCCCAACTCTCTTCCCTTTCTCTCTAGAACTTTCTTTCTCTAAACATTTTATACGCCCATATGTTATTGGTTTGATGTGTTTGTGAAATCCTATAAGTTACAATTGGTATCAGAGCGCCATGGTTTGATCACTCATCTTTCATGCTCTTTGTTTTGGTGGATTTCATAAGGTTTTTGGGGTTATAAGTGTTTAGAAGAGTTTGAATCATTTGGTTAATTTCTAGTGTTAAAGTTTGAATTTTGAGTGTACTTTTGTGTTTCGGATCATCATATGTGTTTAGGTTTTGAATTGGAAGGCTTGAATCATCGTGGTTGGGCTATTTTTTATTGTTAAAGTGGTTGTTCTTGAAAATTGTACAAAGCGAGTTGAGCCACGGTATTGCATTTCTTGGAAGCGAGTTGCTTTGTTATTTGAAGCGAGTTGTCTCTGAAGCGAGTTGATACTTAAGCGAGTTGTCTTGGAAGCGAGTTGGTTTATGCGACTTGGCTATTAAGCGAGTTGCTTCTTTATGCGACTTGGGTTTTAAGTGATTTGTCTCTTAAGCGAGTTGTGTTGGAAGCGAGTTGGTTTTAAGCGAGTTGGTTTTATGCGACTTGGCTATTAATCGAGTTGTCAGCTTATGCGAGTCAACATTAGTTAATTTGGCGTGCCATTCTCCTCGAGGCCTAAATCATAGATTTGGTTTTATGCGACTTGGCTATCATTCGGGTCAACCTTCGAGGCCTAAATCAGCTCCGAACAGAAGTTATTGAGGTTTTTAAGTTTTTAGACCTAAAATTCTCTGAAAAATTGTGCAACAACCAATCCAAATCTCAACCAAACAACATCTCTGCTAATCCTACAAAAAAACATAAGTCCTAACACAAATGTTTATCATTGTGTTGATCTATCAATCATCTTAACATGTTCTATTGGTCATTGCTTAACGGTTTTTCTTGATTTTGTAAAATCCCGCGAAGATTCTATTTCTCGGTTTAAATCATAGATTTGTAAAATCCGTGCACGCCAACATCATGCCTAACGATTGATTCGGTTGTATCTAAGATACTCGGTTTATACTGACGTGATCAATGAGCGAAGATACCCAACAATGTACAATGACTATCGTGTTTGAGTCGGATGATGCTAAAATAGATTCTTGGTGCTCAAATTCACAAGAGAAAGAGGTACACCAGCCACAACCTGCAAGTTAATGCAAAGGAACGCCCATGGAAGCTTCGGAGGTACCAAGAAAGAGATGCACCAGCCACAACATGCTGGCGTTAATGTAGAGGAAAGTCGCATGGAAGTTTCTCACGCACCTAGTCAGTGCATCTTCTACTCAAAATGATGATTGTGAGCCGCATGAGTACTCGCATTTATCCGTGATGATTTCCTTACCACTGAGCTTAAGATATATAAGGATCAGGTTGCCATCTATGAACAGCGTGCTAAGTTTGAATTGACCACCCGTGAGCAGGAGATGGATAACCAAATACGTACAGTTATTAGAAAAAGTAATTTTAGGGAAGAAACGTTAAAACAAGAGTTAAAATACTTAAAAGAAAAGCTCAATAAAACTGTTAAGCAAAAGCAAGAACTTCAAGAAAATGTAAAAGTGCTTAAACAGGAATTTAACGCTAAGGTGTTGAAACAAACAGACCTTGATAGATCTTGATGTCACACCCCAATTTACATTTTGCGTGAATGGAATTCTCGGGATAGACATCATAGCACCACAATCACAGTTATATTGAGCGACCTAAAGTGTCGTTTAAAAACACATCGTTTGATATTTAATAAAAGCGTTCGAGTTACAACATAGGTCCCAAAGTTTATAAAGTTTGCGGAAATATAAATATATTACAAGTCCAAACGATGTTTTGAAAGAAAGTGCCATAATGTACAATGATATAAGTCGACGCTGACTCAAAGGGGTTCCTTAACCATGCCATGATGAGTATGTCTTAGTTACCGAAAATACATTGCTAAAGCGGTCAACAATAATGTTGGTGAGAAATCATAGGTTTATGTAAATGTTTTATACGACTACATAAGTATAGACCGGTATGACAATCATGTCACGAAAAATGTTACAATTGCTATAAGTCCATGACACCGAAACTAGACTGTTCATGATGTACGCCCCAACAGAGTGTTTGCCAGACAACTCAATAATGTTATTAAATGAAATGCATCCGTATGACTAGTTGGGATTCACCAACCCGGATGGAGGAGTCACCTTCGATAGATCTATCCACTCACCCTCGCTTCTAAGATTAACGGTTCATGTAATATAATGGGGACTTTCAATTGGCATGTGGTAACTTAAGCAATGTAAATGAATTTAACATACTTGGTATCGTAATAAAAATGTTGTGCCATGTATTCTCCCCCGTAGGTTTGAAAAGAATTATAAACATGTACGACGGGGCTATGAAAACTCACTTAATGAAATAGGTACAATGACAAGAGTGAGTACACTGAAATGTAGCGTGATCCTTTAACCTTGACCCATTATGAATGATATGACACGTAATGAGTTATAATGTAATGTTATGCATGCATTTCGTATGTTATTTATACCATTTGTGAGTTTTGAAAATAATACTTATCGTCGAAAAATACTCTTTTGACGTCTTGACCATTCTTAAATTACTTTACAAGTATTTACGTCAAAATGTCATCCTACAACAGTTTATTAATGATTTATTGTGAAATTTTAACTTTTCGTCAGTAAAATAATGTCGTTGGAAATTTCATGAAAGTGACAAAATGACTTGAAAAGCTAGTCGTAAAATGGTGTACGTCGAACGTTAGGAAACGAACTCAACGGTTTTGGAAAGCTTGTATCAAAATCTAGAAGTTTTAGTACATGAGTTTTCGTCATAGAGGTCTCGAACATAAAAAAAGACATAGGTTAAGTAGGGTGATTTTGTCCAAATATGGTTTAAAAAGTGAGTTTCGGCAAAGTTTAAGCAACAGTAAATAATTTATTACAACTTCGCTATACAAACGGTTGATCATTTTAGAAAATATGCTTGGTGATCTCGATTTTATTAGAAGACATCTTGTTACAAAAAGTTCCACGTCATCGTCAAAAATAGCCTTCAATATGGTCGTTTTGTTTACCGTAACACTTGACTCGTAAAAATAATGTAGTTTTTCTTAAATAAGAAAGTTACGGAAATTTTATGAAAACGTGTATATTTTAGTCGTTATAAATCCGTTTTCTACGTATTATACGTCCTTAGCTTCGTATCAAAGTATACTAATATATTTTTGATAAGTCGAAATAATTTATAAAGCTTAAGACTCGTTTTTGACTCGCACAACACGAAAACTGTTTGCTGAAATTTTCAGAAAATGTATATTTCGTCAAACTTGAAAAATTCATAACTTCTTCGTTATAACTCCGTTTTAATCCGTTCAAGCGCCACGGATTCGTTTTAAAGTATATTTTTAAATATCTAGGCCAAAATTCGTGTCTACTGTCGGTTTTTCTAGAAATACAAAACAAGATCAGACCACTTTTTATACTTGTCGAAAAGAGTTTTTCTCGTACTAAACCTATTCCAATCCCTTCAAAACAACTCCAAAGCTATTCTAATCCTACCATACACCTTCTTAGGGTGTCATGGGTTCCTAGACATCATTAAGACCAATATATAACAAGGGATAAATTATAGGATGACTTATATGTATAAAACTCTAAAAACAATGTTAAAAATGGTATAAATAACCATAAGTCTTGCATGCTTGCTCAATAATGAAGAAATAAATATGAAATGAAAAGGAAAGATATAAAATGAAAGTGATATGCTTACAAGCTACTTGATGAGGTGATTAGAACAAGGATTAACCTAAACACCCTAGGTTTTTATTTCAAAACCTTCAATAAGAGTGTAACTAGATTGTGTTAACTTGATCTTGGAAAAATTTTATGAATTCTTCTAACACCCTTGGTATGACCGGTTATGGAAGGAAGAAACAAGAGAGAAAACACTTTTACTTAACCTTGAATAAATGAGATTGAATGAGTGAAATGGTTTGTGTATAGATCTATACAAGTAACAATTTTCCTACCAAACATTTAATGCTACCCCCCCCCCCCTTGGTCGGCCAAGGGGGGAAGTATTTCTCAAAAATACTTTTTTTTTTTTTTTTTTTTAATGTATATACTTGTGTAATTGTTGTAAGAAAAATGTAGTTAAGGTGAATATGTAGTAACTTGTATATAGTTGTGAAATTAGAGTAGTATGAACTAAAAATAAGTTTTAATGGATCAAAGTAAAGTATATTGAGATCATAAAAATTATAAAAATACATTTCTTACACAATTTGAGTGAAATCATAATTATCGTGTAGTTTTTAAGAAAAGCGTCGTAATAATATAAATTTAACGATTTATATACAAAATAAATTTAAAACACTAGGTAAACTCAAAATATTATTTTTATAAACTAAATGTAAGTATAAAAATATGTCGGGATCATTTTTGGAAGTATCGGATTAAATGATCAAAATAATAACTTACGCGATAGCGTTTATTTAATATGAAATTTACGCGTTTAAGGTGAGATGAAAAATCATGAATGAACTAACATGATGCAAATGATGTTAATGAAATGTAGACTAGACTTAGTCTATATGAAATGTTCGTGATGATATGATCATGAATTCGCCGCTAAACCATTAAGGTTACGCGAATTTGGAACACGTAAACCTAGTTTACGATAAATGATGAAATTGTGAAACGTGAATTGTTTTGAGAAATGACACGAAATTGCGAGTTGTCACATTCGCCCATCTAAAAGGAATTCATCCACGAATTCGGTTAAGTGTTAGTCTATCAATTTTTGAGTTTGTGATGAATATCGAGGAAAGAAGACATGGAGAAATGTCGTTACGGTTGTCGATGATCGAGAGCGTACAAAACATCGTAGTAGAGAAAAATATTGAATGAGTATCTCCGATGAGCATCACTTTGACTTTGGAATATGTGAACATTTTGCTTGCACTAAGATTTATAAATAACTGCTCCCAACATAACATGATCCCTCCAGAATTAGACATAGTTAGCTAGGCTATGTATAATTAAGGAACGATGACGTGACGTTCAGTTTAGTCGTTATAACTCTCAATGTTTACAAAGATTTAAACTGTGTCATTAAAATGGTCGTTAAAGTAAAAGGAAGTAAGATTCTCGAAAGTAATAACAAATCGGAAAGAAAATAAAGTACGATAGATGAGAATATTTTACAACGGGTGGTTTATCAGCAAGAATACATCTTAGGTTATAAAGATTCGGATACGATGGAAAACATAAACTTAGTGCGACATAGTACATAAGGAGAAATAAGACCGTTAGTTTCCGAACTTCTTTAGTCTTCCGTCGTTGATACCTTGACGAGCTTCTCCTCCTCTAACATGTATGCATTCCCATGAACACCTTCAACTTGTTGACCTTGGTTTTGAGGACATTGATTCGATAGTGTCCTTGTTCCCACATCCAAGCATGTGACTACGGCTTTACCTTTACAATCCACGGCTAGATGTCCGGTTTTGGCATTTGTGGCACTTGGCGGGGCAAGGACCCAGTGATGAAAATTACATCGATTACATAGTGGTGTGTTCCAAGATAACCTCTCCTTATTGGTGCGACAACATAAGCCATAGCGACTTCTTGCCTTCTATTCATTGTTGGTGATGGTTAGTGTTACGGTTTTGGTTGTTGTTGTTGTTATAACCTCCTTGGTCGTTTTCCCATTTCCTTTTGTTGTTGTTGATTTGGTTATCGTCGTTGTTGTTGTGGTTTTGGTTATTGTTGTAGTTGGTGCGGTTATTATTGTTGTTGATGGTGTGATTGTTGTTATTGTTGTGGTAGTTATTGTTGATAATGTTTTCCCTTTTCACAACTTGAGCCATGAGTATTTGAGTCATGCGGGTAGATTCTTCAATTGTTTGTGGATCAAAGGAAGTTACATCTCCTTGGAAACTTTGTGGAAATCCTCCAATGAAATTCTCCAATAGTTTCTCATTGTCCGAAACCATAGCTGGGCAAAGAACAACCAACTCTTGAAATCTTTTGATGTAAGCAAGTCTAGCAGTTTCAGCAGCAGTTGTGGCCTCGGTAACAGCAGCTACTGTTGCTCAATCTTTCCTTAGTGCCTCGGCTATACTATCATCTACATACCTTTGGATAGCAGCTGGTGTCATTTCTAGTGCAGCTTTCTTCGGCGCCATAACTCTTCAAAATAAAAAGAAAAAAATGAGGCGTAGTCAAATCCTATGTTAGGAATAAGCGCTCTAAAGAGATGTGATAGAAGGTGATAAGTTTGGGATTATGTTTCAAAATGATCGACGGGTTCCCAATAGATGGGTTATGAGATGTCGTAAGTGCTTCAAATGTACGATGGTTTAGTGACTTAATGTGTGAATAAAGTGTAACTCGACATGTTAGTGGTGAAACAAAAGAGTGAGAGTGACTTCGCCCTATTTAAAAGTTTATCTCGGCATTCGACGTTATCGATGATGAATCAATTGATGTTAAAATTGCGATAAGGAATGACAAAGCATTCACCACATTAGAGTATGAGGAAAGGATAATGGGATGGGTATTTAAGGGCATCCATGTGACAATCGATTTGAAATGAAAGTAAATAACTCGAAAATGTACGTATAAATCGCATGCAAAGTGAACATGCACTTATGATGAAATGATGAGATGCTATGATGATGTAGCTATAGTCTAGGGTCAATGATGCAACCTAGTTCTCTATAATCAAGCTCGTACCAATCACACACCCCAATTTACATTTTGCGTGAATGGAATTCTGAGGATGATGTCATAGCACCACAATCACAAGTTATATTGAACGACCTAAAGTGTCGTTTAAAACACATCGTTTGATATTTAATAAAAGCGTTCGAGTTACAACATAGGTCCCAAAAGTTTATAAAGTTTGCGGAAATATAAATATATTACAAGTCCAAACGATGTTTTGAAAGAAAGTGTCATAATGTACAATGATATAAGTCGACGCCACACTCAAAGGGGTTCCTTAACCATGCCATGATGAGTATGTCTTAGTTACACGAAAATACATTGCTAAAACGGTCAACAATAATGTTGGTGAGAAATCATAGGTTTATGTAAATGTTTTATACGACTACGCAAGTATAGACCGTATGACAATCATGTCACGAAAAATGTTACAATTGCTATAAGTCCATGACACCGAAACTAGACTGCTCATGATGTACGCCCAATGCAGTGTTTGCCGACAACTCAATAATGTTATTAAATGAAATGCATCCAGTATGACTAGTTGGGATTCACCAACCCGGATGGAGGAGTCACCTCGATAGATCTATCCACTCACCCTCGCTTCTAAGATTAACGGTTCATGTAATATAATGGGGACTTTCAATTGGCATGTGGTAACTTAAGCAATGTAAATGAATTTAACATACTTGGTATCGTAATAAAAATGTTGTGCAATGTATTCTCCCCCGTAGGTTTGAAAAGAATTATAAACATGTACGACGGGGCTATGAAAACTCACTTGATGAAATAGGTACAATGACAAGAGTGAGTACACTGAAATGTAGCGTGATCCTTTAACCTTGACCTATTATGAATGATATGACACGTAATGAGTTATAATGTAATGTTATGCATGCATTTCGTATGTTATTTATACCATTTGTGAGTTTTGAAAATAATACTTATCGTCGAAAAATACTCTTTTGACGTCTTGACCATTCTTAAATTACTTTACAAGTATTTACGTCAAAATGTCATCCTACAACAGTTTATTAATGATTTATTGTGAAATATTAACTTTTCGTCATAAAATAATGTCGTTGGAAATTTCATGAAAGTGACAAAAATGACTTCGAAAAGCTAGTCGTAAAATGGTGTACGTCGAACGTTAGGAAACGAACTCAACGGTTTTGGAAAGCTTGTATCAAAATCTAGAAGTTTTAGTACATGAGTTTTCGTCATAGAGGTCTCTAACATAAAGAAAGACATAGGTTAAGTAGGGTGATTTTGTCCAAATATGGTTTAAAAAGTGAGTTTCGGCAAAGTTTAAGCAACAGTAAATAATTTATTACAACTCCGCTATACAAACGGTTGATCATTTTAGAAAATATGCTTGGTGATCTCGATTTTATTAGAAGACATCTTGTTACAAAAAGTTCCACGTCATCGTCAAAAATAGCCTTCAATATGGTCGCTTTGTTTACCGTAACACTTGACTCGTAAAAATAATGTAGTTTTTCTTAAATAAGAAAGTTACGGAAATTTTATGAAAACGTGTATATTTTAGTCGTTATAAATCCGCTTTCACGATTATACTTCCCTAACCGTATCAAAGTATACTAATATATTTTGATAAGTCGAAATAATTTATAAAGCTTAAGACTCGTTTTGACTCGCACAACACGAAAACTGCTTTGAAAATTTTCGGAAAATGTATATTTCGTCGTCAAACTTGAAAAATTCATAACTTCTTCGTTATAACTCCGCTTTAATCCGTTCAAGCGCCACGGATTCGCTTTTAAAGTATATTTTCTAAATATTTAGGCCAAAAATTCGTGTCTACTGTCGGTTTTTCCGAAATACAAAACAAGATCAGACCACTTTTATACTTGTCGAAAAGAGTTTTCTCGTACTAAACCTATTTCAATCCCTTCAAAACAACTCCAAAGCTATTCTAATCCTACCATACACCTTCTTAGAGTGTCATGGGTTTCTAGACATCATCAAGACCAATATATAACAAGGGATAAATTATAGGATGACTTATATGTATAAAACTCTAAAAACAATGTTAAAAATGGTATAAATAACCATAAGTCTTGCATGCTTGCTCAATAATGAAGAAATAAATATGAAATGAAAAGGAAAGATATAAAATGAAAGTGATATGCTTACAAGCTACTTGATGAGGTGATTAGAACAAGGATTAACCTAAACACCCTAGGTTTTTATTTCAAAACCTTCAATAAGAGTGTAACTAGATTGTGTTAACTTGATCTTGGAAAAATTTTATGAATTCTTCTAATACCCTTGGTATGACCGGTTATGGAAGGAAGAAACAAGAGAGAAAACACTTTTACTTAACCTTGAATAAATGAGATTGAATGAGTGAAATGGTTTGTGTATAGATCTATACAAGTAACAATTTTCCTACCAAACATTTATCTTACCCCCTTGGTCGGCCAGGGGAAGCATTCTCAAAAATACTTTTTTTTTTTTTTTTTTTTTTAATGTATATACTTGTGTAATTGTTGTAAGAAAAATGTAGTTAAGGTGAATATGTAGTAACTTGTATATAGTTGTGAAATTAGAGTAGTATGAACTAAAAATAAGTTTTAATGGATCAAAGTAAAGTATATTGAGATCATAAAATTGTAAAATACATTTCTTACACAATTTGAGTGAAATCATAATTATCGTAGTTTTTAAGAAAAGCGTCGTAATAATATAAATTTAACGATTTATATACAAAATAAATTTAAAACACTAGGTAAACTCAAAATATTATTTTATAAACTAAATGTAAGTATAAAATATGTCGGATCATTTTGGAAGTATCGGATTAAATGATCAAAATAATAACTTACGCGATAGCGTTTATTTAATATGAAATTTACGCGTTTAAGGTGAGATGAAAAATCATGAATGAACTAACATGATGCAAATAATGTTAATGAAATGTAGACTAGACTTAGTCTATATGAAATGTTCGTGATGATATGATCATGAATTCGCCGCTAAACCATTAAGGTTACGCGAATTTGGAACACGTAAACCTAGTTTACGATAAATGATGAAATTGTGAAACGTGAATTGTTTTGAGAAATGACCTGAAATTGCGAGTTGTCACACTTGAGCTCGTGGATCGTTATGTATGCCTATGTAATCACAAGCACAATAAAAGACAATCTCTACTACTTATATTTATCAGCGGAATATAAACACAAGTAATAAATAAGAACTTCTTGATCCTCTATGGATCTTTATATTAACTAAAACCGAGTTTTCCAATCAAGACATAACTCATTCTAATGTGTTCCTTATATAGACAAGGAACCCTAAACAATATCGCTAAACCGCTTCCCAAGAAACGATAATCATAAAACTAAATAAGATATACACAATCACTTCCTAATAAAGCTCATGTATATCTACACTAAATAAACTAAACACGGAATAAACACTTCCATGAAACAAACTAATAACTATTAAATAAAGAAAACAAATATTACAAAATAGTACAATCAAGATGAACCTTTATGTGATGTGTGATTTTAATCAAACCAACACATTGAGAAGCATGAAGTTCATCATTGCCAATGGATTAGGAGGCACTTCCAACTTCGTCTCAAAGAACTGCTCCATAAAAGTAATGATAAAGGATAAAGCTTATCCGATAGCATACACAAATCATTCCACATGTGGTCTCGAACCACATGAACACAAGGCAAAGGATAAAATCTCCAACTCTCAATCTCCCACTTATGAGAATTCTTCCAAATAGAATACCCTTTACCATTTGGAGAATGAGAATCAAACATAACACAAGATCACCCAACAAATATAAACCGAACCCGTTCTTGAATGAAACTTATAATATTGAATGACATGTTCATACAAAGATCTTCAAATCATGTCTAGTCACCAATGAAGAATGTCTTTCAAGAAGTTGAACTCAAGAACAAGATTATCCAAATTTATAAACGAGTTAAGCTTTCCAAATTTCCAATTGACCAACACCACATGAATTCCTTCAGAAAAACTTCAACAGATCCAACTTCAATAAAGGTAGATTCATCACCTTGAGATCTAAATCAGTATTCCTTGAAGAATGTTTCCTAGCCAACTGTCGAACTCCTTGTAACCAAGCTCTCACCGCCTGCACCAACAATGTTATCGTGATCAAGTCAGATCATTTCCACGACTCGAGGATCACTTAACTCCACACTAGACAAAATTTCGTAAGAAACCAAAGAGGATTCAAGAAGAACAACCACATCGGAAGAAAGAGTAGCTACGAAGTTGTGTCGAGGTAACAACCGGAGAGATCACTAAAGGCAAAACAGCTTCAAAATTATCCACAATTTCAACTGTTTTCGTCTCTTAGCCGTAGGAACATCGACATTGAAGCAATGCTATCCAATTGAGAAGAAGAAGAACCGTAAGAGGAAAACTTCATAACCATATTATATTGTCTAATCAAAGCATCATCGACAAAGCATAGATTTGCTTCATTGACATACCGTAATTATACATAGCGTAATTCTTCACAACTCTCCTCATATAATTCCTCTTACGAGCAACAAATCATAGGTTTTTCTCTTTAGCTTTATTTCTTTGATCAATAAGAGCTCTTCTCTTTGCAGCAGATTCTTGCTTCCTTTGAGTACCAAGTTCCACCATTTTATCCACAAAATTCTCATCATCAAAAGATGCTCCTAATATAAGTTTTGCAAGATTTGGATCGATGCACTTGAGAAGTATAAGCATCCCATTGATCATCGGTGATCTTAGGAAGTAATGCATCAAGCTCTAATTTCCTTCAGAGACAAATTAGAAGCGATCGATCTTGAAGAAATTTAGCCACAATACGACTCTTACGCATATTCTCATAATCAAGAAACATCCGAGCTCGAGCTTGATTTTCTTCTTCACCACTATTCCCGAATTAAGCATATCATCAATCACGTGGTCCTCGTCCTTTCTCGTAAGATGTCTCAAGAGAACCAATTTCAGCAGAACCAATGTGAGCTTCGTAAGGAACAATCAAACCCACATCGAGGAAACAGGTTGAGACAATTCCTCAGTGTGTGAAAACTTGATGAAGAATTCAACTTATACATTCTCCCAAAGAATAAAAACCTCTTCATCATCTCGGAAGGCGAAACATTTGGTCGTTCTTGTATAGACGAAGTTTGACCATGATCAAGCAACCTCCTCAACTAGAACATCGCCAGATGCATCAACCATATGTGGCTCCTTTGAAGTGTCGCAGATACCTTATTCAAATATTGTCTTCTTTGCTAGCATATATAATAGGCTCCTTGCTCCTTGAAGATTTAGCAATAGGAAAGAAAATCGATGTAAGTCTTTGCATCACCAATATTCCAAGGGATGCATAAAGATTCTCTTCGTCTTCTTCGTAAGAAACCAAACTTCTTTTACCTCTCGACTTAGTAATTCCTCCAAGTGCTCAACTTTAGTCTCCAATTCCACAATCTTATTACCAAGAATAGACTTGGTTTCGCAAGTTCTTTCTTAATATCGCCTACCTCACCGCATACTTATTCATCGAGCATATAATGAGGTAAGTGTAACAGATCCTCATCTCGCATCACCGATTGCTCGCTTGTAATTGGAACTTCATTAGACTGCTCGGAGTAACATTAATCGATCAACATTAGAACAACCTTCACCAAATGGAATCCTAACAGACTTGGTGTAGGCAATCTATCAATATCAACTTTGAACCTCATCGATTAACTCCGAACCTCATCAATAGAAACATGTGTGGTGATTGACTGACCATGGTCTAGGTGAAGGTATAGATGCCTCAAGAACAATGTAGGACCCTCATCACCATCAACCGAAAGATTTCCATCGTAGTATTGGAAGAAGGTAAAACAACATTAACCTCATCAAGAGGCTCATTCTCTCGAGGTAACATGGCACTAACAAAGGAAAATGTGTCCTCAAATTTAGTTCTCATCGTGGCAAATAACTTAGAAGTCAAAACACTTATGGGATGAAAAGCTTGGGTTTGTGTGAGAAACATTCAATATCATCTCGTAAGAACGTAGGGTACATCAAAACTTACCCTTTTCCTAGTTATATTTTCAACCATATTATCAAAATAAACTTAGAAAATTATAAGTCAAACCCTTAGATAAACAAACAATACCACATCCCATTTGTGTTGAAAATCGATCCCATCCTCGGACTTATTGCTTACACATCAAGCAACGTATGAACCAAAACCTCCACATAGGACAAAGCTTATTTTTAACCACATAGTCCTCATACTTTGATATCCAATCGCCTAAGCCCTTCAAGTACCATCGTAGAATCGAATGATAAACCCATTCTCATCATCCAAGCAAAGTTGTCTTCGATCGGTTCCTCTCACACCACATACTCTTTTCCATCAACACTTGCAACTATCTCAAGATTACTTCTTCTTTCACCGACGCCCAAAATTGAGTAACCAAGGATTCATATATAGCATTTGGAGAATGCGTTAATGCATACTTGAATCTTTGATCTTTGTAAGAATGAAATCATCGGCCTATACAACTCATCTCCTCGAGCAGCCCAAGAAAAGCAACCTTATTATGATCATGTTTAAATTGAAGCGCCATTAGAGATTTTGAAGATTAGGGTTACGATTTGCACAAAAGGAAGTGTTTTGAATGAGAGTAATAATCAAATCACTTAATATGGAACTAATATATGCCTGAGAGAATAAATAGAAATTTTCCCAATTTTGGTCAAAGTTGACCAATGATGACGGGACTTCTACATTTACTCATATTCACTTTTAACTTCGGTGGAAGCAGAAACCATTCTCGAAGTAGAACAATCGTGAAATGAATACTTATTCAAGAAGCTTCAAGAATATCTTTTACTGTTTCACCCACACGCATTAAATCTCTTACCACTTGAACCCGTCTATAAAACAATCCCAAAGCACACATACTTCTTCATCAAAAACCCCCAAATATTATTCCAAACCCTAATTCCATCAATACTCCAAAATTAGCCATCATAAATCATGAGTACCAAACCTGAGATCATAGATCTCACAACAACATCCTCATCATCATCATCATCATCTAGTGAAGATACCAATCCATGGCTTCATTACTTTCCAAAACCATATCCACGACCTAAGAAATCACCCTTTCTCCCTTCATCAGAAGATGAAAGTGTGGTGAATCCAAGTGAATCTTCTGATGATTCTGATGACTCCTATAAGAAGGGAACATCTTACTCCCAACTCCCAGCACCTCGGCCTCAACGAAGGCCACGAGCCAAAAATCCACCACTTCCGGAAGATAGAGGTGGTTCTGGTCTTTCTCGCATCGTGTTTTGGTGCATCATCACATATCGTATAAGGGAAGAACTTAAAGAGAGTAGATGGGTTGCATTTTGGTTGAAATACATAGATGAAGCACAAAGGACACATTGTTTTCTCCATCATCAAATGTGGTCATTGTCATCATCAATCGTTTGCATCAATCCATCCTCTCCATTTTGATCCTTAGCATCTTGTTAGGGTTGGTTATGCACATCACAAAAGCGTAGCCAAGATTTAGTGTGAATATACATGAGCTTTATTAGGAAGTGATTGTGTATATCTTATTTAGTTTTATGATTATACGTTTCTTGGGAAACGTTGTTGAAACCAAGATCCGACTCAACTAGGGTATAATAACAATGATTGAATAGATGCACAACGGATAATAATTAACACAATCAAAGTTACCAACAAGGTTTTCACAATAAATCAATGATCCTCTATGGATCTTTTCACTCTCTCTAATAATGTTTTCTCGGAATGTTTTTCTCCGAGGTTTCTAATGTTCAAGTCTCCTAATACAAAGACATCGGTTCCTTTTATACACAAGGAACCCTAAATAAAACAATAATATAAAATAAATGCATATCACTACCTAAAATAGCTCATGCAATCCTAACAAACTAATAAATATACTAATATCTATATCCGTAGAAACCAACTATACTATAATATAACTTCAATGAAGTCCTTCTTCAAGAATCCATATACTTCAAGAGATTCCTTCAGAGATCCGTCCGTACTTCAAGAGATTCCTTCAAGTTATTTTTAGCATAATTCATACTTCATGTAATTCCCAACATAAGGAATCAAAACTTTTGAATGATTTTTCTAACCTAAAAATGTTGAAAAACAAACTTGAAAACAAACTGTACGTACAAGGGAACACCATTCAGACTGCTCACATGATCACTAAGCATAGAGTTTTAAGTGATAAGCCTAGTATTGCCCTTGTAGAGGAACCCAATCCTGAGTATGGTAAAATAGCAAAAGCTGCTCAAAAGGTTGTCTATGATGGTGATGAGATCCTCAAGCCTAGAAAAAAACCTACATGCATTGAGTGCACTGAGGAAGATAGAAAATTAGAAGATGCCACTAAAGAAAAATTGAATGACAAGCTTAAAGATCCCTGGTGCATTAAATATAACATCACTTTTAAATCCCATGATTACACTAAGGAAAATTGGATCTCCTTTAACAAGTTTAAGCCTCAAACACTATTAACACCGAACAAGTGTTCGAAAAGGATATGGATAAGCAAAAGCGATAACCTTGTTGAAAAGAATCCCCACAGAGGAAATTGTCTCCAACAATCGTGTATCCTCCAAATACAACAATGCATTTAGTGCCTAGAACACTTCCCACTAATAGCAAGACCTTAATCAACCTTTATGTAGTTTACCAACTATTTATTGATTTTGAGAAACGTGTAAAAGAGAATCACACCCATTGGGATAATCAAGGAAAGGGCTTTGAACTAACTAAAGAATGCTATTTGACCGAGGTCATGCCTTTTTCAAACATCTTAAAGAAAAATATGAGAATCTTAAAAATGGAATGGATACTGAGATTAAAGAAATGAAAAAATGTTTAATGATATGGAACATGAGGTCAGTATGCATGAACGTGAGCTTAAAAATAATGAGATTGAAAGAAAGAATCTGCACATCTTTAATGATAATCTGATTTCTCAATGTGTTGCTCAAGATGTGTTCTACACTTTTACAAATTCTTCTGTTACTGCATCTCAATTTCATGAATTATCTGTTGCTTTGAAAGTTTCCCATGATCGTATCATTGAGCTTGAGACTACAAATTCAACATTGCATGAGAAAATGGAACATGATGATCATGACACCTTGGTCAAACATTTTTCTAAATTAGAGGTTGAACATCTTGCTTTGCAATTAAAATATCAAATCTCAAAGAAAATGTGAAACCTCAAATGTCAAGACATCCTGGATGCTCCCGAGTTTGATGCGCTTTTGAAATTAACAAACGTGATGAACAGATTCGAGCTTATTGCAACACGATCAAAAGATTGAAAACCCAAATTTCACAACTCAAGAGTGAAAAGAATGAAGTGACCGGCTCCCAAGTGCCTCCTCCTTTAGATTCTCGAATTTCCAACTTCAAAACGTTATTGATAACTTGAAAAGGAAAATGATTGTTTTAAAGTCGAAATTTCAACAGCTTAATGATCAAAACATAGAGTTATGTGATTCTTTCAAATTTAATCATGATAAACATATTGAAAAGGAAACTTCTTTGCTTAACGAAATTGAGAATCAAGCGTGAGGTGAAAGGAAAATTGCCAATCCCTAATTTCAAATATTCGATTCCAAAGGTTTCGCTTGTGATAAGTATGCTATTGATATGTTATATATTCCCATTCTCTTAGGAATAATGAACTTGCACATAAAGGATATCTCTCATACCTTAAGGATAGTTTAAAGGGTCTCCGTGAGATTGTGAAGATGATAGAATAGAAAAACCTCTTGATAGTGCAATCGCTATGCTCATTGATGCCAAAGGATCTCGTGAACTCTTAGAATATGTAATTGTCACAAGTCCTAAATCGTGTACTAGGCAAGATAGTGTTGTTATACCCGCTCAATGCCCAAAGTCAAGCATGTAACCTTTGATGTGCCTCATAAAGTCTCGGATCCCAAGACTTCTAGACCACAAATGCGTAAAGTAGTGAAACCAACTAATGTTCCCATCATTTCTTCTGGTGTAACCAAAGGACACAAAGGTAAGCGGGTCAAAGCCTCTAGGCAATACAAAGCTAGATAGGACCTCGCGATCCAAGAGTGATCAAGGGAAGAAAGTAGAAGACCACCATAGGGACAATAAGTTTGACTTGAACAAAAAGAATCGCGTTGGTTCTAGTATTAGCTATAAGCTATCGAAATTAATTCGACGCCTTATGTCGCTCTCGCAAAACATGTAAAGAATTTCTATTTTCCGTAAACATGATAAATGTGGTGTGTTATTTCGAGGTATAAGAATCAATACCCGCTTAAGAAGGTTTGGAAAGCGAAACAGACATAATCACGAAACCTACAGGAAGGTTTTACCAAGTAGGATTTCGGTGGAAGCCCACAGTCGAATATTCACGCATGGCAATCCTTGACCCTTAGCTAGATCCACTATGCCTAGAGTAGTGCTGTTAAGGTTTGGAAGCCAACTGGTAGAATAATCCCATTAAGCACAAATGTCCTTTAGTTAAGTCCGATGTTTCTACTAGTTCAACTCCTAGTGATAATGCCATTGCACCTAGGGTCTCACGATTCAATGATTGTTTGCGCTAACCAAAAGGAACCCATTTTCACATGGAGATCCAATGTTTTCAATTTTCCACCTTTGTCTCGTGTTCCAATGCGTTCGTACAAATCATCCGTTGGTACTTGGATTAAGGTCGCTTCTAATGATGAGGGAAATGACAATGACGCCTATTCACATCGGCCAGCCTCGTACTTCATCATTATGGCGTCTCAGAGATAACACTTCAGTGCCCTGCCTCAAAGAAAACAAAAGTGTACGCCTCAAGGCGCTTTATCTTTGAAGAAGTGATATCTTCATTTTATGACCATTCTCATCGACATTCTTCATAAACAAGCTTCATGTTTTTCCATGCTCATTCAATTCTCAAGTGGATCTCCGTTCATTGATATATATTCTTATTCACTTGCTTAATCAAAAATGGCAAACTTTATTTGCAATTTTTGAGGGGGAGAAGAGTAAATATACTACATGTTGATGAATGCTTGAGTTATGGAGTTATGGTCATACGACTCTCCAACGCCTAATGTCTTCACCTACTAAGGATAACGGGATTTACTATTTGGGATTCATTGTTTTTCAAGATATGTTTGATGAGCACTTCCAATCTCCAACGAATGTTGATCATCCAGCTTTTGAAGCTCATGCTCCGGTTTCTACCGACTCAACCGGTTCACCATCTAAGAAGTACTTCTCGAATTCTCAAGAAACCTCATCCGCAGCTACTTCACAAGGCGCTGATAATGACTATCATGATATTGTAGTTGCACTATTGAATAATGATCCGCTTTTTGGTATTCCTTTGCCAAATCTTCACGGATTATTGTTCATGAATAATGATCCGCTCTTTGGTATTTCTTTGCCAAATCTTCACGGATTATTGTTCCTCTCATTGCACGCTTTAAATCAACCACATGAACATTAAGGAAAATGACTACCTCATCCGTCAAGACATTATTGGTGAATCTTCCATATCGCCTCTACATGTATACCTTAGGAAGAATGCATTGATGTTGAGGAATCATTTGTTCCGGTTCATTCGGTGGGTGAATGTACATCCGATTGTATGTTTATTCACGTGTTGGACATTTGATACAATATTGATTACTTGAGTTAATCATTTATCACTTATTTGAGATTGCGTTGACTTTCACAAAGGCGTGTTCTTATTGGATAACTTGCTCGGGCTTAAGAATTTGAGTTGAAGACTTGGTTTATCTAGTTACCAGCTGATCGGTGGATGTTTAAAGACCGACGGTGTGGATAATCTCAAGAGGTGTTAATGTCTCATATTTTTTCGAGTAGTGAGTACTTAGAGATTTGCTTGAAGCATAGATTCTCGACATCGCTCTTCCATCATTAAGTGCAAGCTTAAGATACAAATGTGGGAATTGCCTTCGCCAAGTTTGGTATATCGGGTTTTCTTCTTTAGTGGTCACTTCAAATTGTTTACACATGGATTGATAAAGATAGTCGAGAGAGTTTATGTTGCAGTTGACTCACAGGATACATTTGAGCTTATCGCTTTCTTCTCTATTTCAAGTATGTGAGTGTATTATGTTTTGTCGATTCCGAGGTATCAAACCAAGCAAGGGGAAGGAGACATACATCTAGATATACAACGATACACTTGATGAAAACCTTTGGTATATCATTCCAACTATTTGGGGAAGGATGTATTATTCCATCCATTTAGGGGAAGTGGTCTCGGATACTTTTGGTATGTGTTAACTCGCTTCAAAGAAGAAGAAATATTAGAAGAATATTTAGAACGTGAGATGATATTGCTTATCGACATCTTCAATATGGGTTATGATAAAGTGCTTCCGTTAGTGCTTCATGTACACAATGTAATGATCATTCGATGAAATCACAACCATCGTGGAAGAGATATGTGTATCGTGGACGACAACATGTTCACATGATCGAGCTTATTCGCTTATTCCGAGTTGACACTCGTAAATGATCATGACTAAACATGTTACTTGTATGTCATCATCTCTAATCTTGTTGGGTACATGTGTACATAATGGGTTGATTGGTTATATGTTAGATAACTGGAATGCACTCGGTGAAATGAAGATGTTGATATATTGTTCTCCCGAACTGACAACTGCTCTAAACCAAAGAGTAATATGTACATCGGGGACGCACAACAGGTTCATGTGATCGGGCTTAATCATTAATTCGGGTTTGATAACCGCAGAGATGATCAATGTTTCAACTTGTTACTCGGTGTTCTCGTGTTCTTCTGGTGTTGAGCTTCATTCTATGAGATCGTTTTCTTCATTTCTACTGGGGAAATGGTCTTAATTCAAGATTGTCTGTTTGGGGAAGCTACCAAAGATTCACATTAAGAAGGCTCATGTTCGAGACGATTTTCTTAGAAGCCTCGAATGCTTTGGTGGTGAAAGTTTAAGGGATGGTGATTTCTTTCTTCTACAACGTGTTGTACGATATCCTTATCTCGGTACTCATTTCGTCATCCTCTTAAACTAAATTATCCTTTTCTTCTTAAAATTATCTTTCTTGTATATATTTTATCAAAAAGCAAAATACAAAATTATAAAACCATCAAAAAGAAAATAGAAAATTCTAAAACTTTCAAAACCCATAAAAATCAGAAAATCTTGAAAAACTCCAAAAATATTAGTTCCTTTGTCATGTTTTTCCTTTTCGATAACATCTACGGACTTTGGGTTGTCATTCAAAGAATGGCACGGGTCTTTAGATGAAGTTCGAATGTACATAAACCTTTATCAAAAAAAAAAAAAAAAAAAAAAAAAAAAAAAAAAAGGGAAAAATTGAGATGGAGAAAATGGTGGTTTATTGTCATTTCAGACAGTAACCCGTTTTAAAAAGAAAGAAAAGAGCCATGCTTAATCTTATTTTTCAAATCTCATGCTCTGATTCTAAAAACAAATGTTTGTCACCAAAAAGACGAATATTTCCATTTCAAATATTTTTCCTTCTAATGATTCTTCTGAAAAATATTTGTCATCTTATGAAATAACATTGCTTTGAAAATACCTCGGACTCTATTTCTTGAAAATCATTTGGGCTTATCATCTGTCAAAATCTCTATCTCTCAATCAACAACTTATGTCATTGATTGAGGGGGAGAATGATTTCAATCGAATAAAAAAAGGAGTATTTTTCAAACAATTGGCACTTAAACGAGCAAGGTCTAATTTTGGATAATCAAAATGAACAATAATTTATACAAGTGGTTCAAGACCTTGGCTAATGTTATGTTTTCAATAGATATTTATGCATAATTGATCAATTGAGTTTAAAGTCTCAAAGTCCGATCCTTATCAGTTAAAATGTTTTTCAAAAGCAAGTCACTATTCTCCTCAAAAGTTCTCAAAATTTAATTTAATCAATAGAGATCACAAATCTCAAAGGATTTGAAAATTGTGATCGGGAGAATTTGTGATTTACATTGGATTTAAACCGATAATTCGATAAATGATTTAATATTGATTAACATGCTCCTTCCTACATGTGCCAAACGATTTCAAATTTTCATGCACATGTTAAGGGGAGCATCTATATCAAACCAAAATGGATTAAAACGTGATTGATTTGTCTCTATGCAGTTTTTCCCTAATATGTGCTAAACAATTTCAAAATCAGATGCACATATTGAGAGGGAGCAAATTTTTGAAAACCACATTCTTTCCCGAAAATATCTTTATTGTATGTGAAACACTGATTTTGTTCGGGAAAGTGATGTCGATATTTTAGAAAATATTTATCAAATAAGTGAATTCTTCCTCTTACCTCCATGTGCCAAAATGATTTCAAACATACGATGCACATGTCGAGGGGAGAGCTTTTCTAAAATATAAAAACGATTCGGTACAAAATTAGGGGGCAATTTCGACACGACACGATAAACGCACACGAACCCGACACGAAGTTAAACAGTTTGGGTTGAGGATAAATAGGTTTGGGTCAAAATGGGTCATCCCGCCTAACCCGCTTAATAAACGGGTCGTGTTTGTTGAGTAAGTATTAAACAGTCAACCCGTGAACCCGCTTAAGTATATAAGATCTTAAAATAAAATTTATAACCCGGTTTTATGTTAGATGTGGATTAAATGTATTTTGTTATTTACTTAGTATGAGTGAATTATTATTTTATACCTTAGATATAATGAAAATTGACGCTTGTAATTCACAAAATTGTCGCATAGTTATTTGTATGTTATTCTTATCATATTTTAGATCCTTATATCATTTTTCGCTTAAACTAGTTAAATCGACAAACCAACAACTTCATTCACCGCTTGACCTATTTACTTAAATGGGTTAAACGGGTCACAAATGGGTTACACGTGTTATGCGTGTCCAGGTTAGGGTTGAGTTTCTTGACACGATTAATAAATGGGTCGTGTTTGGGTAAAGGCTATACTAACCCGCCAACACGCGAACCCGAATAGGTTAACACGAACACGACTCGATTGCCACCCCTATACAAAATGCTTTGATAATATATCACAAGTACCTGGATTGATTTTCAAATGGTTTTCAATGGGTTCCAATGGCTGATGAACAATACCAAAAAGACCGACCAAATTTACTTTATGTATGGTGATATAAGGATGGTTAGGTTAGGTATTCGTTCCCACGATCCCGCCAGAGCCGGAGGGATCTACCAGGACAATCAACTAGATAGTGTAAAGTCCTTAGGTATGATGAAAAAGGAGAAAAGTGAGATATGGGAAGAGTGCAGATCGAGATAGAGCTAGAACTCGAATAAACCCAACAAGGTTCTTGTAATGAAGTCGCGGTAAGCATCAAGGGGTTGAAGAATGAAAAGAAATAAATGTGAAAAGGGTGAAAGAAATAGCCCTCCATTATTTCAACCTTAGCGTAAACCCGGCTCAATTCATATACTAGTGGTCATACCTAGGTAACACCGGTATTGAAGACAAGACGTCATAGAACCAAAGGACGACCGCACTACATCTTCCCAAGCTACTCAAGTTCCTCTTAAAAGGACTTGTTCCATTCTCGCTGGGGAACCTACATTATCTATCGACTTTCTCTTAGAGATGGTTGATATTGAAGAAGAGACCTCTCTAGTCTCCCAGATAGGAACCAAATGTGCACAATTGAGTCTAGAGCCACGAGATCATCAATAAATCTCATTAAGGACACAATCAATGAAGACTCTCGATTCACACAATGTGGAAAGAGATAATATATTTTAAGAGTCCCACGATTATCCATGTGGTATTGCTAAAACATCCGAGTGATATGCAAACATATTCACAATGAAGATGGAAAGCCTTCTAGAGCCAACATCAAACAAGCTCTTGGTAGGTGGCATGTGAGATCTATCCAAGAGATCAACCATGTGACAACCGAATGTAAAACAATAGGCTTATTCAAAATTTTGAATCAATCCTCGTTCGAGTTATGGATTGACGGATACCTTTGAAAAACCGGTCATTGTGCTTAAAATTCTTTTCTCTAGCACATCGATCGTATTAATATTTCAAAATAAAGGTGTTTATGATTGATAATTGATTTTCTTTAAAACCTTCGTTGTATTGCAAAACACTTTATTAAGCAAAGACACGATTGTTTTTCAAATCTCATTTCATCAATCGGTGAATCTCAAATTACCGGTTCACTCACTGTGTTGTCTTCTTTGAGACGTTCGGTTTGAGAACGAAGACAGAGTACCGCGAAACCCCGCCAAGGAGGTTCTTCGAATTATACCATGCAAGATTTGTATCGATCAACGGGAATCATGGGTCGTGTACCTTAATTCAACAAAAGTGATCAAAGACACTTTCGCGCGCTTTATTGCTAATCTGTTGTATTCAGTACACCCAACGCTTAGTCGATCAAAATGGAGAGGTCAATCCATAGCCGCATGCTCACACAACACATTCATTTCCAAAGATATCATGATTATTGCATCAATGACTCGATATTCTCACTCCATGCTTCGCTACGCCGCAAATATCATGAATCAACTAAAGCTTCCGCTACTCGATGAAAAGAAATCATGATCCGTAATGTGAGCATGTCGGTCCACCGTCACAACATCACATAATGTCAACACTACAACGGAAGATTCGTAGATTTATGCAAGTCGATGATCTCAAAGTCGGCTCAAACTCATCATCACGTGGATGAGTTAAAGACCTCCACTTAAATTATCAAAACAAGCATAACATGAAGAATCAATGACTACGGGCTACGAGCAATGAACTTAAACAAGAATCCAAGAACAATCTTAATGTATTATCTCTTGTATTCGTGAAATTTGAGGTGACCTCCTTGGGGAGATTGTTAGGATTTAGAAAATCCATTCATTAAAGTGTCGGTCACCTCAAGTATATGTAATCATTAGATAGCTCGTAGTCGTAGTCATTTAATATTAGTTAGTATTTAGTTAAGTAACACCGTGATGGACTGGACGGTCTTTACCCACCGTATGCCCGATCCACGCCCGTAGGAGGCGAGTCTTGTAAGAAAACTATAAATACCCTCTACCTCCTAAGGTAGAGGGTTGAGCTTCAATACCATTTTCTTTGTTTCACATAGTTCCCAACTCTCTTCCCTTTCTCTCTAGAACTTTCTCTCTAAACATTTTATACGCCCCATATGTTATTGGTTTGATGTGTTTGTGAAACTTATAAGTTACACATCATTTCCGTGAAGTGGCGCCACAGTTTCCCTTCTCCTTGCTTGCAACCTGTAGAGCATCTATCGATCATACATCTCTATAGTCACGTGCTCTTCAAACAACCTTTGCAATTCAATGAGCATGAGATGGGGAAGTAATTTTCAAACTGTTTTGCATGTTTGAATTCATACTCCCAAGCATAATGCAGCGACCTCATTATACCTATCATACTACTGCTTGCCATGCGACTCATGCTTCAAAGCAGAGCATCACCGCAGTTCGAGAGGACAAAGCGTAGTCAAATAATCTAGTCTTTTGGCAACCTCAAGACAATTCGAGTCATACCATTCACCGAAATTCGCCACTACCAATTCTCTCGATCAAACATAGATCCGAACGACGAGGCTAGTGCAAGAGGGTTCACTGAGCCATTTATACGAAAATTAAAAGTTCAAAAGTTAGTACTTTCGATAAGTAAACATTCAAGAAAATAAAATACCCTTTGGTTAATATTCATATTAACCATAGAATTTTCCTTGAATTTTGGATCCTCATTATCATAGTTTCACCACATCAGTTGATCTGCTAGTGGTGAAAGTATAGAATAGGTAATTGTTGAAAAACAATAATTGACAAACAAGTTTTCTATTCCAAAAAATGTATGGGATTTACAATTTTGCCAAAACAATTTATTGCAAAACGTAAGCATGTTTTATCCCATCTTATGCCTTAAGTTATAGGTCTCACTAACTAACTTAATTAAGTAGTCTAATTTAGAAACTGCAAATTATTAAGCTGAGGTCTCACACAACATAAATATTCACCTTGTTATTGTAATCTAGATCAAGGTCTCACATAACTAAATTACAACTTCAGGTGTTTCATATTATTAGATGGCATAAACTTAAATTTAAAGGGTACAATTTTTGACGTGTAATCAAAACTTATGTATAAAGAAGCATGCATACATCTTTATAGCATAAAATTTTCGAAAAAACTTACATAACATTTTAATTGCTAAGATTAAATTCTACAAAGTTTTAATCGATGCGTTGAGAAACTTACAACTTTACACTAAGATGCTTCGTACATAGAATGGTCATACTAGGTAGCTCCAATCGAACTCACAGGGGCAAGAGGGACCGTAAGCGCAAAAGCATAACCTTAGACATCCTTTCGGCGACCGTCGCACTTCTTTATTAACCCTTTATAGTTTGTTCTAGTGGGTGAGCCGTTTCTAACCATTTAGTACAATCGCATCAATCGATTAAAAGTTCAAGAATTAATACTTAAAAACAAATCAATTTCGCCATTATTTAGTCCATTTAATTTTCTATTCACAAAAACCCGTTTGCTTACTAACATGTCAAACAATATATAAACGAAAAAGCACTTTAATAAAAATTAAACACACTCAAATAATATAAATATATAACTAAACAATTTTACATATGTAAAATAATTAGCCACATGCATAATTATTTCGATAAAACCTAATAAACAATTCTAGGCGTAAAATAATGCATACATTAACTAGGGCTTTCACCTACAAGTAGATGAGCCACGTACATCGACAAGTCGATTGCGTAAGCCAAAGTCAATAGTATACCAAATAGCACATAACGAATTTTTATTAGTATAATTGAGGTCTTCCCCAATTCAATAATTATCAAATAAATAAACATGTGTATATCACTTAACAATTAATAAACAACAATAATCCATAGCAAAACATGCATGTTCTACCATGGATTCATCATAACAGTTATATCCCAAAATACGCATAATACATGTCACATAACAATTATTAATAAAAACCACATAAAATTAACATGCAATCCTAGGGTTTCTACATGTTTTACAAAATTAAAACCTAATAATATAATAAAAGGATAATCGACCCTATATAAAAAAATTAGGGTTTCCAATTTAAAAACCCTAGAAACCATTAAAAGCATGCAATAATCATAAAGATTCAATTTTTATGTGTTTCGGTAATTAATTACATCATATTAACGGCTCGTGATGCCACTGTTGGGTTTTACTAATCATAACAATTATAAAAACATGTAAACATCATCAAAGCATACATCGGAAGTAAATATGAACAATACATGTAAATAATTAACCGAATAAGAATGTGCGTACCTTTTAGCAAATCAAGAACCAAACGATAATTGAACAAGGAACAAAACCCAAAACCCTAACTTAGGGTTTATGTAATTCGACCCACCAAGAATCGACCACCAAGAATTCCACAAACACAAGCGTTTGTCCTTCGCTTCTTGTACACACGCATTAATAGCGATTTGATGTGAAAAGCTAGGTTCTTGAATCACAATTAAAACCAAACAGTTGTTTCTTGGGATTGGAAAATTGAAACCCTAGGGGAGGGGGGTTGTACGATCGGCCAAACACAAGAGGGAGGAGAGGAGAAAGAAAATAGGTTATCAAAGTGATCCAAGATTAAGTTGTGAATGAATACAAGGGATTGTATTTATAGGTAAATTAACTTGATGACCAAGTTTGAGTGGGTTTGGGTTTGGGAAGCCCCAACCGATCGGCCTAAGGATCCAAGAGGGATTCTAGATCCTTCCCGACTTCTAATTTCATATCTAGTCCTTTTAGTTTACATTTAACGACCGTTAGCCAAACATCGTTAAATATTAACTATCGTTATGTTTTAATTTCGTGAAAAATAATTAATAATAATAACATTTATATATATTAATTATTTAACATCAACTCTCATACGTAATGTGTGCAATCTCAAGTCTCGAGTTCAAATCCGTCATACGTGATATTAAATATATCCATAAAACCTTTCACAACACGTACACCATGTAGTTAGCTATAATTATGTTGCAACTTGAGATGAATAAATAGCGAACGACACTAATTCTAGTAGATGCTTTAGTGCATTATGCAGTTATACCATGTGTGTTGACCCGAACCCGAACCCAAACCCGACAAGACTTGGTCGGGTTTAATCAGGTTTAAAAAGCTTATCGGGTTAGTTTGACCCGCCGATATTGATATCGCGTGGGGTTAAGATTGAGTTATTTTTCTTATCTTGTTATCGGATCAACCCGATAAGACCCGGAAAATAGTTTTTGTGCCTACTGCTTGTGGTTTTACATGTTACTTGGTTATCGGAAAATAGTTTTTGTGCCTATTGCTTGTATTTTACATGTTACTTGCTTTTGTAGTTTTGCAACTTGTTAATTTATATTTACTTATTGCTACCTGCTTTTTAAGGTACAAATATTGATGTATTTTTGCCTACCGTGTTTCAATGTTTGTATACTTTATATTAAGGTAGGCTTGGTTTTGTAATAAGTAGTTAAAGTCGTCATTATTTGTACTATGTAATTAATGTAAAGCGTATTTGATAGCTAATGTCAAATCAGCAATTGTCTTTAGAAAAAAATGTGTCTTTAAGCAGAGATGTATAAACTTGATTGGCTTACGTGGTTCATTTCTCTCAAGTTTCGAAAGGTGGATAAAGATTATTTGGAGGGCATTTTCTTTGTTACTTGGTGGCACATATAGTGGTTTCGCAACAAGATGGTTTTTAAGTCCAGAGCGCCAAGAAAAGAAGTTGTTTTTGATAGTATAGTTTCTCATTCTTTAAGTGGTGTAACTCGAGCTAAGCGTAATATCTCTTGGTTGGATTGACTTGAGAATCCTTTACTTGTAATTTTGCAAGGTTCTCGGTTTTAGCTTCTTGCTAGCTTTTTTTTATAAAATCCTACTGCTCTAAAAAAGTAAGTAGAGATGTACAGAGTTATAGATTTATTTGCACACTTTTTTCTTTTGATTGACACTTCAAGACCGCATCAAACAATTGTATTATATTTACATCCACTTTTAATTCATGTACGATGAGTGTGCGAATAAAAAAAAAGAAGTGTGCTTCAGAATTGTAAATCGGTGTGCGCCGTGCCACACCTCCCCATATAAGTCCGTCCCTGCCTGCTTAAACATTTTTTTACTTTTGTACAACGCATACAATTTATCTTTGGCCTACTGAAATCTTTGTGCGATAGTCTTTTTTATCACTAATACAGGTTGTGGTTTTTACATTTATACAACTTGCGCTTTTGTAAGGCAACTTTTGCACTCTTCATTTTTTCTTTTCTACACTTTTGTTTCATATGCAACCCGATAACCCGACTCGCTCAACCCGAAATAACCCATTCGATAACAACCCAACCCGACAACCCGATTCTTTATCGGATCGAGTTGGGGTCACCTTTCTCTAGCAAAACCCAAATCAACCCGACACAATAAACCCGATAACCCGACAACTCGACGCGATAACACCCCTACTTACATATACCTTACACACATTTACATTTGTTGTCCTTTATTAATAAAAAGTGGACACGTGTCGCTTATATTGAGGTGATCAATTTTAAGAAGTGGAAAAAAAAAGAATTGTTTTTTATCCATTTTGAAAATTTTCCTTATATTATATATGTAATGACAAAGTATAAAGTGACCATCAATCCATTTACACTTCAGTTAGCGGATTTGGTTATGTTTGAATCATGTCTGATCAACTCACTCTTCATGCACACTCGAAAGAATTTTCCCGACGGGGAAAAGTGCCCCAAAGCCTTCCCGTGTTTGTGTGTCGTGAGGTGGCCATACGGAAAGAGTGACCACTCGGCCACACCCCATCGTCGATACTCATAATTTCAATTCATGTTTTGTAGAATGTCATGAACATCCTTTTAGTACATTGTGTCACTAAAGTTTTTGTAGTATTTTTCACCCAATATTACTCAGTCGGGATTAATGAGTTGTTCAAGGTTGAACATATCCAAATCCAACATATTTTTGACACCTTAAAAAAAGGAGGAAGAGTATGTATCAATGCTCGAGAATTATTAGTAACCTCGTAGACCTATGTATAAACAATGTCGTACAACTAAAGATCAGATAGCATCGATATGATGTTTGAGCTAGAACATATCATTTGACTTGAAGTCCATCCATGTGATCAAAAGCCTGGTAGCTGGGTCGAACCAGCAAAGTTATTTGCATACATGCTCAACTTGTCGAAAGTCAAAACCTTTACGCATGCACTTGCAAAAATCTGTCAAGGATCTTGGCAAAATGATTACTTTGGGTTTGAGTCTTAACGGTGACGTGCTTCTTAATAAGCTTTAATGAAATATATGTAATCTCGAGTTCAATTCCTGGTCGTTAAACCACCTCAACTTCAGTCGTCTTGTTTAATTTCTTATTCTTTTTTGAACAAAATTTTATTGCTCATTCAATCATGTTTATTGTGTGTTGCCAACATGCAACATAAAACAGCTAGATCAGTATCAAATTGAAGCTACTTCTACATGACAGTCATCAGCGTTAAGTTCTTGATGTATCCAACATTATCTTAGGTGATCTTTCACGTACTGCATACTCTAGGGGTTAAAACTGAACTTCGATTAAACGGCACACACCAACTTAGAATTAACAATACATACAGTAACATTACAAACAAGAAACCAACTTTTACTTCGTACAAGGCTAATCATCGCATATGCCTACTGAAAACAAAACAAGAGCATCAAGCATATAGTTTAGCCAAAATCTTACATTAAAGTACTAATGAGACTGTAGATTAACACCGCCACCAAAACCATAGGAATAGTAGGCAAGTTCAAGTTTCTAAGTGAGACCAAGGATCTTCACTTCAGCTTGGTTGAGGCTCGAGGTAGCTCTAACAGCTTGTAAGCAAACATCAACATCCCTTTTCACCACCGCACGCTTGGAATGAGCAAGGAAAGATATCAATCCTCTCTAGCGAAGGGGAGCAAGCAAGTATACACTTTATCAAGCATACTTTAGTCTTTGAACCTCAAGGATGAAAACAAAACAGATCAGTAGCTGCAGCTTCCGCATTTTGGTATAGTGTACCTCCAAATATTCAAGTGAAGATACAGTGAAGGTGGTGGAACCACATCTTTCTCTCGTAGCCTACAAGAACATATAAATAATGCCTATATGCACAACAATGTGATTTTGAGTAGCACAATAAGATAAAATGCATTTACTCATCATTACGATAAGCCTCTCGCAAATTTGGCGATCCCCAAATCATACCAAAAGCACATGATAGCATTTCGTAACTTCCAAAATCTAAGTTGTATAATGCAAGAGTTTTGAGACAAGGAAATACAAGTAGGGACCACCGCTACCACCACCTAATAACATAGCAACAAGACAAAGCCACTTCATATATTTAAGCATTCATAAAGCTCGATATCTAGTTTGTAAACTGAATTCCAAAGAAGCAAGTTAATTAGTCATACCGCAATCTAGAAAATTCGATAAAGATCTTGAAGTTTCGGAAGGAACCAACAAGCTCAAAGATATCCGAACCTTTGATGGCTATATTTTCAAGGTCTTGTAATCGCAACGATAACACTTTAAGATTCTCAAGTTTAATAATCTAAAGGAGCTCATCACATCAACAACATTCATCGCCAGAATCGTAATGTAATTCAACAGTAAATGTAATCAATGAAACAGAATATAGTTCAACAGAATCAAGCTCAAGCAGATTCAAGCAGAAAGAAGCCAAGAAAGCTAAAGCTTCATCGAAGATTCAAGTGAAATGTGGAGTCATGTAAATAGTTAATGTATATATGTAGCAAGAGAAGTGTTTGAACATTAGCTTTAGTAGTAGTACTATACAAGTAGTAGTAGTGGTTCTATAAATAGTGAGTTGTAAACTTCATTTCATTCTAATGAGAATTAATCATTTTTCCCGCCTTATGGCATAAATTCTCTCATTCTCCAAACATCAATATGGTATCAGAGCAAATGATCATGCTCAACCGTCACAACCGTCAACCACCATCCAACTCCACCACCTCTAACTAACTCCACCACTTCTAACAAACTCCACCACCTCTAACAAACTCCGACCACCATAACAACCACCATTCATCTTCTTTCACTCAACCAAATTCAACCAAATTACCATCATTCTAATCTACCCAACACTAGGAACATTCTTACAATCATCAATCATCACAATTTCACCATTTAATCAACAAATTTTACAAAACTCATAATGGCGGGAACCACCACAAACACCACCACAACTACAACCATTGATACTGAACTCACACCAAATCACCCACTGTTTCTACAACAAGCAGATCATCCAGGACTCATTCCCATCTCCAAGAAACATACTGGATCAAATAACTACAATTCCTGGAGTAGATCAATCACCATAGCCAACTATGCTCCAAAGTACACCACCCATGCCAATGCAAGATCACATCAAAACTCTCAACCCAGGAACAACTACCAATCAGGCAGAAACACCTTTCATCCAAACACTATCAATGGTTCCACCATAAGTTCAAGCTCATAAACGAAAAGCATCTTCAAGAAAGGTGTTTACTGTGGAAATTGTGGTAAAGAAGGTCATCCTCTTCATGGAAAATATCAACCATCACAAACACCAAAATTTATCAATCCAAGGACCACAAGGATTGTAAACATGGTGACTTGACAGGAGCACACAAAGACACAACTTTCTATTCAACAGCAGCATCATGTATCAGCAGGAATAGATCAGTTGCAAAACAAGCTCAATCAGGTGCTACTCATACTTCAAAACAACCAAGGAAATCCCTTCCAAGGTATCTTCTCCTCCACTAGTCTCAAAATTCCTAAATTTATTGCAACTCTCATTACGGATTTTAAAGATGCTTGGATAATTGATAGTGGTGCAACTGACCATATTTCCATCACACTCACTCTAATGCACAATGTTCACACACTTACTACACCGGTCCTTGTATCCCTTCCCGATGGCAAAACAATCAAAGTCACAACCTATGGATCACCACCCTCAATGCAAACATAACCCTACATAATGTCTTCTACATTCCCACATTCACATACAATATCATCTCGGTGAGCAAACTATTACATGGAACATCTATTTCACTCACCTTAACGCTTCATATTGCATTTTTCAAGACCGTAACAAGAGAATTGCACATGGCACCCTCTCGTGATGGTCTCGTACTTCATCTCACCAAAGACCTTTCACTCATACCAGCCCATCAACCATCCTCCACACCAACACCAATCCAACTTTATGGCATTCCGGACTTGGACACTCTTCAACCACCGTACTTAAGAAAATAAAATCACTTTCATCCTTATTCAAATGTCATTCAAATTCGTTTGTGATATATGTCCTTTGGCAAAACAACATGCTTTACCCTTTCCTCAAGTACTTCATATGCAAATCATTTGTTTGATCTTGTTCACATTGATGTATGGGGTCCATATAAACATCCCACAATCAACAAATGCAAATATTTTCTCACCATAGTTGATGATCATTCAAGAGCAATTTGGACTTATTTAATGCCAAACAAAATTCACACCACTTCCAATATCAAAACATTCTGTGCTTATGTTCAAAATCATTTTCACACAACCATCAAAACAATCAGAAGTGATAATGGTACAGAATTTATCAATGCTTCTCTCTCAGACTATTTTGAATTTCATGGTATTCTTCACCAAACATCATGTCCCAACACCCCTCAGCAGAATGCTAGAGTAGAGAGAAAACACAGACAATTACTTGAGATTGCAAGAGCAATAAAACACCAAGCCCATTTTCCAAACCACTTCTGGGGACATTGCATCCTTGCAGCCACCTATCTCATCAACAGACTACCTTCCAAACCAATTCATCACAAATCACCATATGAGCTTCTACACAACCAACCACCACCACTTGATCACCTCAGAGTTATTGGATGTAGAGCTTTTGTTCATCACCATGGCCCAGACAAACTTGATCCAAGATCTATTCCCACCATCCTAGTTGGCTATTCATTCACACAAAAAGGATATGTCTTATATGATCCTCACACACATAAACTTATTACCAGCAGACATGTGCTCTTTGATGAAACCGAATTTCCCTTTGCTCATTCACCACCCAATGCTACACACTCACCACCATCCATTTCACCTGATCACATCAATCTCCCTGCTTTTCATTCATCATCCACAATACCAATGATACCGATCCATCTCCAATTACATCAACAGATAACTCACCAGCTCACAATCACAACAACAACTCACAAACCATCGATCCATCATCGCTAATATCAACATGCGATTCAGTACTACCACATTACCTAATTCTACCATACGCTCCACTTCCACCGAAACTCATCCTATCACCACCCTCCGTAACCACCACCACCACAAAGAGTCTCCACCGAACAAAACAACCATCCATCAAACTCACAAATTATCAATGCACTCTTCCAAAATCACTTATTCACAATATCACCAAACATCACTGCACTCACTACATTAATTATAGCAACATTCATACACCATCCACTAGACATCTAATTCACAACATAAACACCACCACTGAACCACACAATTATTCACAAGCATCTAAAGATCCAAATGGGTAGAAGCAATGAAAAGGAATTAGAGGCTTTAGAAACAAACTCAACATGGGAAGTCACCACTCTACCACCGTGAAAGATACCAATTGGGAGTAAATGGGTCTATAGAATCAAGTTCAAATCGATGGTACCATAGACAAGCACAAGGCCAGCTTGTTGCAAAAGGCTATACCCAAAAGGAAGGCATAGATTATAAAGAGACTTTGCTCCAGCTTGCAAAATGGTTTCGGGCCAGGCTCTTCTTGCGAGAGTCAGTACACAAGAACCGGTTCATTGAGCAACTAGACATCAACAATGCTTTTCTTCATGGAGATCTACATGAGGAAGTATATATACATGTCTCTTCCTCAAGGGTACATCACTCCACCCCACCAAACATGGTCTGCAAACTCAAGAAATCCGTGTATGGTCTTAGCGTGCAAATGAGACAATGGTTCACCAAGCTAACCACTTTCTTTTTATCCTTGGGTTTTCATCGAGTTATGCGACACTTCCTCTTCACCCTCACCAAAGATACCTCCTTCATCGCTCGCTCATCTATGTAGATGACATCATTCTCACTGGAGTGACCATTCTTTGATTCAAACCATCAAACAACATCTCCACAAACAATTTAGCATAAAAGACTTAGGTCCACTTCATTATTATCTGGGCATAGAGAATCTTCATAATTCAACAGGCCTTGTTATGTCTCAGAGGAAATATGCCTTGGATCTTCTACAATGTGCAGATGTTCTTCACCACAAACCTTCTACTATTCCATTAGATCCACTCAAGAATCTTAATCTCACAGATGGAGAACCTCTTCCTGACCCATCTCTTTACAGGAAGCTGGTTGGCAAGCTTATTTATCTCACTATTACCAGGCCTGATCTATCATTTGCAGCCCAAGCAATCAGTCAATTTTCTCATGCTCCAAGGACTGCTCATATGGATGCCTTATACAAAGTTTTAAGATACATCAAACTTTGTCCTGGTCAAGGTTTACACTTCCCAAGAGCTAATAATCTTCAACTATCAGCTTATTGTGATAGTGACTGGGCATCTTTTCCCATCACTAAGATCGCCATTGCTATGCTACTTTTCTTGGTCCTGTTTGATATCATGGTCATCCAAGAAACAATTAGTGGTTTCGTGTCCTCTACGGTAAGTCGAATACGTGGCTCTTGCAGATTGTACATGTGAACTTACACGGCTTCAATGTCTCTTCAATGATCCGCAAGTTCATACTCCCACTCCTATTCCTATCTTCTGTGACAATGAGTCTACCATAGCATTGGCTTCCAATCCTGTTCATCATGCCAGAACCAAACACATAGAGATTGACTGCCACTTTGTTAGAGATAAGATCAAGAATAATCAAGTTCTTCCTATGTTCATTTCTTCTATAAACACAATTTCATTGTTGCACATGATCGTTCTAGTTATGAGTAACTCTATGACTTATACAAATAATATGATAATCACTTAATGCAATGATATGGACCTTTCTAAAACCATCAATCTACAAATATTATGATACACATGCATTACATATGTGTATATGATTGTCCCTTGCAATAGTCATGTCCAAAGGGCGAAGCCAAAAATTCATGTCTAGGGGATAAAAATATACAATACACTAACAAGTGTAAAATTTATAGCTTGGGTGAGCCAGTTATCTTAAATTACACATAATACATAATAAAAGTATTAAAATATAAAATTTATAGAGTTTGTGGATAGGCCATGTCCAACCTTCGCCTCCATGTAGCTCCGCCATTGGTCATGTCCATTTCAAAACAAAAGAGTAATTGCTCAACTTCATTAATTGTCTAAGGCCCTCATCTTTGCAGGCAACACAATGGTGAATCAAGAAAGTAAATGCTCTCATAAACCATCAAAGAAGAACTTATATTAATTATTAAAATGGATAATCTATCTTTTATTTGTTCCATCAACTGATTTTATAGCCAATATTAGAAAGATAATCAAATCACGTAACATTATGGTGAATAAAATATATAGAAAAATTTGAAATGAATCATTGACTATCTTTTTAAGCTCAATATTCCGTTACTAATTATTGTTATTTTTTTAAAACGTTGATTTCGACAACGTGTTGATCAATAATGAATTTATGCTCATGTATAATCAGGGTCGACTCAATAATATGAGTGGGTTAGGCAATTGCCTAAGGCCCATAAATATTTAGGTCCCTAACCATCGATATTCTATTTTGTGAAGAAACCCCTAACCATCGATATTCTATTTTGAATCAACGATTGTTGGAAGAATGTTCCTGGCATTCTATTGAATCAACAGGTTCGATTGGTTATCTCATTTTCAATCTACATCAAGATTTCCAATTTTGGTATCGAATTGGTATTGAGCTCATCAGAAGAAGTTGAGAGGGTTAATTTGGAAAAATGATATAAGGTTCTAAAGCCTTCATCATCATCATTAACAATTGTTATGGACAATAAGGTCCAAAGCCTTCATCATCATATCTTCTTTTGGTAGGTTTGTTAATATGTAACCGTGACTTGATTTGAAGCATAGTTCAAAAAACATATGTTTTGCGAATATTCACATCATGTGTCGAAATAGGGTAAAAAATTGTTGAAATTCGACATCCCATGAAAATTCGGCAAGGAAACAATCCAGTGGAATTGGACTTGGGCTTGGAATTAATAGCCGAATATCCACATATTCTATTCATGAAAATCCGATTATTTGGAGGTAATTTGGCGATATTTCAATTATTATTATTATAAATATTTGGTATCACTACAAAATAAATGTTATTTGTCCACATCTATTTGTTCACATTTTTAAAAACTGTGAACAAATTTATCATTTTGTTTACTTTTAAAAATGTGTATAAAATCCTCACATTTGAAAGTATGAATAAATTCAAGTAAACATTACAATTTACACACTTATATATGTGGAGAAAAAAGTCCACACTTACAATTGTGTAGAACATTTAAATTGTTCACACTTAAAAACATGGACTTAATTTGTAACAACAAATTTCACCACGCAATGGCGTGAAGAAATCGAGTATTACAATTAAGTTCACACTGTAGTGTGAATAAGATTTGCTCACACTATAAGTGTGGACTTTTATTTACACAATTATAAGTGTAAAGATTATTATAAATCTCCAATTTCTTCACACTTGTAAATGTGAAACTTTTACACATTTTAAGTGTGAACAAATTAATAAATTTTTCTTCACAATTTTAAAAGTATGAAAAATAAGTATGGAAAATGACATTTTATTGTAATGTGTTCGCTGATTTCCAAACAAACAAATATTCACTATCTTGGGCGATTTTTTAACTATGATTTGAAGTATAATATACCATAATTATTTGGGATTTTTGTCTCATGACTGTATGCAGTCCAAGATTACAGTTTTTTTTTTTTTTTTTTTTTTCTAAAATATTAGCAGAAACTAGCTAACAGCCATGTTCGTTGATAGTGTAATCTAACCATGCATACTAGCTAGAATTAATTGTAGGAGGATACAGTAAGTAAGCCGCATGCATGGAGTGTTAAGCAACTAATTAAACAAAGTCCCACATTTATTTATTAGATCGATATTCATTATTAGATTGCATATTTGCATCTATGTGTCTTATTCTTATTCTTAGACATACATACATACATACGCACTTAGATGCATGCTATGCTATGGAAGCCATGCATTAGAATGCCAACCATTTTTGGGTAGGATTCCCTGTAGGCAGATACAGAACGATTTCTTGAAGAGACACATTAGCATCCCGGACATCCATAACTAGCCGAGCATTAGGGTTGAAGATGGTGCCGTCAGGCATGAAAGTCCACCGCTGATTTCCCCTGCCATCACATTTAAGGAGGATGATTCTATCCAAGCTTTGATGCCCATTTGATGTCACACAGAGAGTGAGGTCACTGTAGGGCCGAATAGTGCTATCACCATAGAGCGCCCACTGTTGCCTGGGCTCGGATCCAATACCACATTTTGCTAGCCAAACACGACCATTGGCAGTACCGTTAGCCTGCAAGCACATTTCACGAAACCCGCTGATATAATTTGTGGGTGGTTGAATATTGTATCCAGCACTCCAAGCTTGCCTAGAAGAATTGCTATCCGGAGCTAGCGTCAGCTCGGACCCCTGAGTAGAGGTTATGACAAGGCCTGATTTAGGATTCATGATGGTACCACCATTAACAAGATTCCACTTGGTGGCTTCAGGCACAGCCGTATCACAATCGAATATCATGATACCGTCTCCAGAGGTTGTCAAGCATTTTTCATTGGACCGGATGGTGCCATCAGATTTGAATGTCCAGAGCTGGTTACGTTGAGCATTTCCGCATGACCACAAAATAATGGCATTCCCATTGTCATATTCATTATCTTTCACGTCCATGCATTGCCCATCCCTTCCGATAATATTCACAGGCGGCTCAAGATACGGACACTGCCCCCCAACAGCACCAGCAACCGGAACCGGCATTCTTATTAATGCTTTGGAGCGGTTACATGGTGATTGGTACAACATTAGACCCAGCGCTGCTTGACGCATGACATCTACTACACTTGATATAAGGACAACTTGGTATAACACACCATTTATAAAAATGGTCTTAAGAAAGACTCCAGACTCACCTGACCATTGGATTTGCACGGATAGATCCTTCCATCTGTTCTCCATGCTTATGGCCCTGTGGTCTGGTATGAAGTTTAGATTCTCCCCCAACATGTTTCGTCTGATAAGATGTTCAATGTACCTTATCCTTACTGCTTCTGGCACCATTTGAATGATCACCAACATCGCGCTGGGTTGAGATTGTCCGGAAGATAAATTTCTGATGGCGTCATTTAAGGCACCATGTCCAAGTTCTTGACTCTCTCTATCCGGAAGACTGTCATAGTTGCCAGCGAAACCAAGCGGTCTATAAAAAGCTAGTGGGAAAGCCTGAAATAATGCTTCTGCGACCGGTTTGTCAAGATCTAAATAGTATATAAAGTTGGGCGAAAATTAATGCGCTCAATATAACCCACCACATCGACACTCACTGTGTCGATTATTACAGAGATAGCCTCGCCACTGCTGCTCTGAAGTTGAACCTGGATGAAACGTTCTTCAAGAGGGACACTCGTGGGGGGCCGTGTTACTGGAATTCCATGAGCGCCGGTTCCGCTTGCTAGTCGACTTCGTAGTTCTTCTAAAAGCTTGGCATAGGCTTCAACGTTGGGAGTGTCTCCGTTGTCGTAAAAGAAAATATTCTTCTTAGTATCAGCTGTCTGAACACCTCCGAGGTGAAGGTGAATTGCAGCAAGAAGAAGAAGAAGAGTCGCTAATAGTCTCATTGTATGTTCTAGTTAAGAATATATGAGGTTTTATGGTTTGTGAATGTTAATGTGGTTGGTTGGTTGGTTTTATAGGCCGGGCTTGGTACCGTAATAATATGAACCTAGCTGTTAATCATCCAAAAAACAATATTGGCAGGATTAAGAAAGAGCCAGGTGGCCGAATGAGGCATCAACACGCGCGTACTATTATTCAATAATTATTGTATGCTCTCATGCAAAAAATGTGTGAATATATAGCGTGAGAGTATTTTGAAGTTTTAGTGAATCGTCCACAAGACAATGACAAGATTACTAATACGAATATCTCTCATCCATAGAACTAGAAATGAAAGGTGTATAGTTGGTTTTGAATGATGATCTTCATCTGATCTGGTAGCGAATACTCCCAAAGAATCAATTAATGGACCACATTATCATTTTCTTCAAGCACTTGTCAATGAAAAAAACGTGTGTATAGCGTGAGAGTACTAATTTGAAGTTTTGGTGTATCATCCAGACAGGGCCGGAGGCCGGCTCAATAATATGAGTTGGTTAGGCAATTGCCTAAGGCCCCTCATCCTTGCAGGCGACACGATGGTGGATCGAAGAAAGGGAAAGCATGAAACTGGTGAACAAATTAAGCGACGAAAAATTTCCGGCGACATGTGGCCATTTTAAAGAGGTAGCTATGGTTAGAGAGGAAGTAAATGTTGGTCGTAAACCATCAAAGAAGAACTTAAATTAATTATTAAAAATGGGATAATCGATCTTAATTGATTTTATAGCCAATATTAGAGAAGATAATCAAATCATGGTGGAAAAAAATATATAAAGTTTTTTAAATGAATCAATGACTCTGATTTTAAGCTGAATATTCCATTACTAATTATTGTTATTTTTTTAAAAAACGTTGACATGTTGATCAATAATGAATTTATGCTCATGTTTAATCTAGGTCGGCTCAATAGTATGAGTAGGTTAGGCAATTGCTAATGCTCCAAATATTTAGAGCCCCAAAATTTAAATAGAGTATTTTGGATATGACTAAAAACGTGAGTGAATTTTTTGACAGCTCCAAATATTTTTTTGGCAGCGGCTCATAACAAACGAGTCTCCAACAGTCTTCTTGAAATCCAAGAATCTCCAATGTTTATAAAGGGATTTTGTAAGTTTATAATTTATTCATCTTCAAACAACGTACCACCAAATTCGTTTTTTCTTTTTATATCATTTGTGTTAATTCATTTTTATTGTGATTTTTTATTCTCAATGTCGAACCGAATCAATAACTACGAATCTGGTAATTCGAAAAAGATTAAAAAGTTAAAACAAGAGGCTTTAATAGAATCTAAAAAATGAGCATTACTAAAATTTCTAAAACCCGTTAATGTTGATGAAAATGTTAATATTGATGAAACTGTTAATCCACTTTTGTTTTTGGCCTGCACTTTTTGCTGCTACTTGATGGTCTTTACTGTCTCTTTGATATATCAACTTTTTTTGGCATGCACTTTTTGCCCCATTTTGTTTAAAGTGGTTTTCATTCAAACACAGACATATCATATATATTTATTTGTCTATGTAAAAATGATCAAGAGCACACAACAATCAACTATTACACCCACCAACCACCCTACTGGTGTATTTTATTATATGAATATCAAGAAGATAAGTCCCCAAATAGGTGCTACCAATACAAATACTGAGAAACAATAATCGATCTCTACTAGGTAGACACCAAATGATCTCACCACAAGTTTCACTCAACACTCGGACTTAACAAGATCAAACCAAATTGATCTTATACAAAGAAACAACCAATACCGGGATCGATATCAAGATTGATATCACAAGAGAAAGACAACCACGTGTGAAGATTTGAGAGAGAAGAGACTAAAACAGAAAACGATAATGAAACCCTAAATGAAAGAGATATTATATACTCGCTATGTTCCACTTTAGCCCCTAAACTTCTCTTTTCTTTACTTCCAACACAAACTTTAATTAGACTTTGAAACTTGACACTCTTGGTCCTTCACATTATTTAACATCTATATAAACAATGATTAATTTGATGTATAAATGGTCACTAGATGCGTGCAAAGATTCGTGAGGTTTTAAGCACTTTTCAATAGCTATTATTAACAGCTATTTTCGAAAAACAAGTCCTATGATGACAAGTATCACTATAAATCAATCGACGAAGAGGAACGTAATAAAATCGCTTTTTTTTATACTAATGGACTAGGCTCTAAAATTGGTTTCACCTAAAGCCGTCAAAAAGTTAAGTCGGCCTTGCATCTAGAAGACAGTGACATGATTACTAATATGAATGAATGTCTCATCATATCCCTAGAAATGAAATGTGTATAGTTGGTTTTAAATGATGATCCTAATTATGATCTAGTAGCGAATACCCCCAAGGAATCAATTAATTGACCACATTGTCACTTTCCTCAAGCACTTGCCAATGAAAATATCCTTAAATAATACTCCATGCATTTTCCTCAAGCAAGCACTTGTTAATGAAAACATCCTTAAATAACACTATGTTCACTTAATAATACTATGTTTAGATGTTCAGGTTTACGCGGAATTATTTTTCTAAAATAAGTGAAGTGGTGACTCAATGATGATTTAACAAACTAGCATAGGACCCCCACATTGTCACATTCCATTGCCTAGGAGCTTGTTTAAGTCCATATAAAGATTTATTAAGCTTACATACTTTAGTATCATCACCACCATTGAAGCCTTTAGGTAATTGCATATAGACATCTTCATCAAGATCACCATATAAAAAGCATTATTAACATCTAAGCGATATAAAGGCCAATTTTGCAAACAAAGAATGCTTATCGACATCTAACAGCTTACCATTTTCTACAAGGACTAAAGGTTTCATCATAATCAAAACCTTCTTTTGATTAAAACCTTTAGCAACTAATCTGCTTTATATCTATCTATTTCTCCTGTAGATTTATACTTGATTTTCCATATCCATTTATATCCAATAGCATGTCTACCAACAGTAACTCACATTCATCTGTGTATTGTTTCTATTAAGAGCTTCAATTTCATTGTTCATAGCTTGCACCAATTAGAATTATTAATGACTTCTTCATAATTTTTAGGTTCAATGACTTATTCAAAGTAGAAGCAAAGCACATATTAGTCCTACTTAAACTAGCATAACTCATATTTCTCAATACCATATCTCACTTTAGAGTGCATCACATAATCATTGAACCTAATAGGAGTTTTAGACTCTACTAGACCTTCTTAATACTGTGTCTGCACATCTTCATTAACATTTTCAGACTGATTAAAGACTAAATCAGTATTTTCAAGACTAGAATTGCCCTCAGACCAGTGTTGGTCACCAAAGTAGGTTGCAGATTGCCCATCTTCATGATGCATATGAGTAGTATCTATTTCATTATCACTAGCATCATGTGAAGATAGCATACTACCATCCTCAACTGGTGTATCTTCCCCTTCATTATTGGGTCTTTGAGACTTTGGACTATCAAAAACTTCAAGTGTTCAACCTCATTTACATAGTTTGTATCAGGTTGACTCACGTGTTTTCATTTTCAAAGGAAAACATTTTCATAAAACCTTACATCTCGGCAAAACACATTTCTAGTATCCAAACTTAAAAGTTTATATGCTTTCTTAGTAGAAGAAAACCAATTAGAACACATTTTCGAGACCTATATGACAACTTATCATGATTATTTAAAATGGTAGCAAAACACGTACATCCAAAAGACCTCAAATGGGAAAGATTAGGTTTAGTTTTGTATAACAACTCATAGGGACATTTACCATTTAGAACTGAAGATGGCGACTGTTTATAAGATACATGCTAGCTAGAACACAATCGCACCAAAACCTTAAAGGAATCCCCTTGAAACATAAGACTCCTAGCTACATCGAGTAGGTATCTATGTTTCCTTTCAAAGAATCCCATTTTTTGAGGTGTATGAGTACAAGATGTTTGATGTATTATACCAAGATCGGAAAACATTCCACTCATTTTCTTATTTACAAATTCAAGACCATTATCGGATCTAACAGCTTTAATTTTAATACCAAATTGATTAGAAATTAAGTGAATAAAAGAGCGTAATACATCAAACACCTCATCTTTAGTTTTAATCATATAAGTCCACATGACTCTAGAATAATCATCAACAATAGTGAGAAAATACTTATATCCTTCTCTACTTGTTACTCAGTAAGGACCCCATAAGTCAAGATGAACAAGTTCACCAAGATTCTTAGACTTATGATCGACAAAGGAAAAGGTTCCTTTGTCTGCTTAGCCCGCGATGATTTCACAAATGTAATAAGAATTCTTGGAAATACCAAGATCCTTTTGAAGAACAGACAAGACCGGATCGCCAGGATGACCCAATCTATTATGCCGCATGCTTAGACACATTATAAGACATAACCATATTGCACTTACCCAAAGTATTATTAGGTCGCATATCAAACAAATACAATCCATCGACCGACTACGGTCCCAGAACATTCTCCTTTTCAAATCTCGAATATAACAAGTATCTTCATCAAAACCAACAAACATTTTGCTATCTCTAATCGCTTTATTAATGACAACAAACTCACACAAGAACTGTGAACAACTAAGACATCATAAAGAGTCACATTATTAGTTAATCTTAAATTTCCAACATGACTTATAGTAGCAAGAGTACCATTGGGATGTCCAACAGTAATCTTAAGACTAGAAATATCCACAACATTAAACATACCAACAGTAGAAACAGTCAAGTGCTGATTAGCACCTGAATCAATGATCCATCCCAAGGATATAGTTTTAACATAAAGACTAGAATTCCCAAAGAAATACTTAGAAAAATTAATATTAAACCAAACATTTCCATTAAAGAATGAAGCCCTACCTGCCATATTGGCATGTATGCTTCTAGAAGAACCATCATTGATCAAAGACAAGAGTTTCTTCATCTCGCTTTCGAAGTAAAACCGTAAGATGTATTTGCAGATGAAGTAGTAGAAGATTTTTCGTACATTTTTCAACATTAGCATTATAGTTTTGTCTCGAAAGCATTTTGTTTAGGTGGATTATTATTCTTGACAAATCCGGTGGAAAACCAATAAGTTCATAGCATCTTTCAATAGTATGTCCAATCTTACCACGCTTTTACAATTCAAATTAGGATTAGGACCTCTATTAGCGGATTAGTATTGAACCGGTTCCTCTAGTGTTATTATCATTATTATACAATCTTCTATTGTTATTAAATGACTTAGCAAAGAAAAGAAGATGCATTCGCTTTAGATTCGAAACACTAGAAGACTCAGAATCCTCTATGGGACTCCTCCCTGAGACACAACAAAGATAAGCATCCTTAACCTCGTGTAAAGGATCTCTAGTTAATAAAGCAATCCCTAACGGTTGATAACAATCATCAAGACCCATAAGGAATTGCATCGGTTTCATTAATCACGATGCAATACCAACTCAAGACTAGCTTCACAAGCACATTTATGTTCACAAACACATTTAGGCAATTTAGTTAGAGAATCAAATTCTCTCCATAAAGAATTTAGCCTATGATAGTAATCGACAATGTAACTACCACCTTGTTTTACTGAATTAATCTTTTGCGTGATTGTATATAATGAACCATCAACTTTATCATATGTTTCTTTTAATTCTTGCCAAACGAGCGACATTTTCGAAATAAACTAACCCCATATAAACATCATGAGATACGTAATTCATAATCCGGTTAAGACAATAGCATTACATCTATCCCATTGAGCGTAAGACATTACTAGTAACAAATGATTCTTTAAGACAAGTACCATCAACAAAGCTATACTTATTTCTAGCTTGCAAAGCCAATTTCATAGCACCAAACCAAATTCTATAATTCTCGGCCCAAGCAATTTAAATGGAATAAGAGCGGTTCCACTATTATCATTAGTTTGAATATGAAGAGGATTACCAACAAGATTACTAATTAACACTTGAGTATTACTACCACTAGGTTCATCTTCAATAGCCATATTAAACAAAAAACAAGAACAATCAGCAAGAAAAAACAGAAACAATCACAACAAACAACAATAACAAATAACCAGAACTAAACAACTCAATCAACTTCCAAGACTGTCCAAATCCTATCCTCCTTCGACTTAGACACAACAAGAAACTAAAGAACAGAAATAACAAACTATAAATCCTATAACTCACACCCAAGAATAACCACAAAATGTACCCGAAGATCGGGATACGGTCGGAAAGTGTATTCGTACCAATTTAGGTTGGCGGATCAAGTTAAGCATCCCGTTTGCACCTTCTAAACCAATTTTGTGTTATCTTAAGAGAAAGAAGAACTTACAGAGATATATCAATGAAAAAGATACAAAACCACTAGATTCAACGAGTCTAGTAAAATTGTATCAAGAACGAGCCCAAGAACCAACAAGAAACCACCGTGGATGAAAACCCCTAAAATACCAAATTAGGGTTTCAAGAAACCCTAATCAAGATACCCACAAAATCACCGGATCCAATCCCAAATGAATAAACCAACCACGGCCGTTAAGAAAACAACCTCAATTAACCAATTCAACCACCAATTGCAAGAATCCCCAAAAATAACTTCGAAACCCTAGAAACCCTAGAATCTCAAAACCACCAGATCAGAACCTGGCTCTGATACCATGTAAAAATGATCAAGAGCACACAACAATCAACTATTACACCCAGCCAACCACCCCACGGTGTATTTTATTATATGAATATCAAGAAGATAAGTCCCCAAATAGGTGCTTACCAATACAAATACAAAGAAACAATAACTGATCTCTACTAGGTAGACACCAGTGATCTCACCACAAGTTTCACTCAACACTCAGACTTAACAAGATCAAACCAAATTGATCTTATACAAAGAAACAACCAAATACCCAGACTGATATCAAGATTGATATCACAAGAGAAAGACAACCACTGTGTGAAGATTTGAGAGAGAAAGAGACTAAAACAGAAAAACGATAATGAAACCCTAAACAGAAAGAGATATTATATACTCTGCTATGTTCCACTTTAGCCCCTAAACTTCTCTTTTCTTTACTTCCAACACAAACTTTAATTAGACTTTGAAACTTGACACTCTTGGTCCTTCACATTATTTAACAGTCTATATAAACAATGATTAATTTGATGTATAAATGGTCACTAGATGCGTGCAAAGATTCGTGAGGTTTTTAAGCACTTTTCAATAGCTATTATTAACAGCTATTTTCGAAAAAACAAGTCCTATGATGACAAGTATCACTATAAATCAATCGACGAAGAGGAACGTAATAAAATAAGTTTTTTTTTATACTAATGGACTAGGCTCTAAAAATTGGTTTCACCTAAAGCCGTCAAAAAAGTTAAGTCGGCCTTGCATCTAGAAGACAGTGACATGATTACTAATATGAATGAATGTCTCTCATCATATCCCTAGAAATGAAATGTGTATAGTTGGTTTTAAATGATGATCCTAATTATGATCTAGTAGCGAATACCCCCAAGGAATCAATTAATTGACCACATTGTCACTTTCCTCAAGCACTTGCCAATGAAAATATCCTTAAATAATACTCCATGCATTTTCCTCAAGCAAGCACTTGTTAATGAAAACATCCTTAAATAACACTATGTTCACTTAATAATACTATGTTTAGATGTTCGGTTTACGCGAATTATTTTCTAAAATAAGTGAAGTGGTGACTCAATGATGATTTAACAACTAGCATAGGACCCCACAATACACAGTGAATAAATAATTTGTATAATTTGTAATGTTTTATGATATTGGGAGTGTCTCCTTTGTTGTAAAGAAAATATTCTTCTTAGCATCACCGTCTCAACACCTCCGAGGGTGAAGGTAATTGCGCAAGAAGAACAAGAAGAGTCGCTAATAGTCTCATCGCACGCTCTAGTTAAGAATATATGAGGTTTTACGGTTTTGAATGTCAATGTGGTTGGTGGTTGGTTTCAATATGAATGATCAACCTATTGATGTGGTTAAAAGAGCCAACTAGTTGATGCATCAACACAATTATTCATTATTGCATGTTTTCATGGAAAAAAACGTGTATAGCATGAGAGTACAACATTACTAATATGAATGTCTCTTATCCATAGAAATGAAATGTGTATAGTTGGTTTTGAATGATGACACTACAAAATTATATACGGTATCAAACATCGTCACAAATTTTAGTCATGTGTCTATATTGATCGGATGTTGTTGTACTGGGTCAAAATATGATCCTAACTACCTTATACTAGCTAGGGTAAGTTGGGGTCGAATCCACAAGGAACGATGTTGTTATGATCAAGTTCTACGGTTGGTTGTTTTGAACCAAAACTATTTTTGCAAATAAAGATAATTTAAATACAACTAAAACTAGATTATTAAAATGATAAAAGATAAATGGACTTGTAAACGATGGTAAAAGCATATCCTTCCCGAATCTCAAGAATGATATTAACATCAGATCAATCAAACTTCGTTTGATGAATCAAAAGCACATAGACATACTTATATTTGTTGAAAGTATAATATTGAGTATAACCTATGTCAACTCCACAATCTAAACTCCACAATTTGTATTAATTTCTAAACTAGTTGAAAATGAATGTGGTTGGTTGGTTTTATTGTCCTTCAACAACAATTTTCACATCTATCCATATTTTATACGCATACTTTTATTACCCCATTTAATTTTCACATCTATCCATTTACACGCATACATTTATTGTCCCCTTTAACTTTCGCATCTACCATTTTTGTCCCATTGGCTAGAATTTTTTTAAAGGCTGATAATTGTCGCATCGTATAATTGTTGTTTTTTTTTCCGTCGCATCATGCGACCATCCTGCTAGTAGTATGAATGAACCTATTAGAGTTGTCACAGCACCGCCACCAGTCTCTTCCCACCACCAGTCCTCGTCAGCGCCACATCAGAATTTCAATTTCTACCATAACCACGCCACACCAACCACAAGTCACCTACAATGTCACCACCAGCACCACCAGTCTAGGACTCATCGTTTTTTAAATTTAATTTATCCTTTTATATAAATAAAACTAAAAACAATATATCATTTTAAAATAAATATGGTATATTAAATAATAACACATTTTATAAATAAAAACATACATTTCTAAAAAAATAAATTACTACAATACTAATTTGCAAAAGAAAAAAACGAAAACACTAATCCATATTATATATACAAATACACCTTTTCTTAGTGTATAAAATAAAATAAAATAAATAAAAGTTACTAACTTTACCTTTTAACTTCATCTTCTTCCTCTCTATTTTCCTCCTTCTAAAAACACATACACACACACACAAATGCGTATACACACGCCCATATACAAAACAACCACACTACACATATACATATATATTATACATACATACATGATCCTAACAAAAAAACACGGCCGTTGTTGCAATCACGGACTCTCACCACCACGGGTCTCATCATGAGACACACATGGTGGTGTATGTGGTTGAGCCCATAATCAGCAACGACAAGCCTCCACGAGGGCAATGCGAGCGCCCAGAGCATAGGCAATGGTCCATCCATCACTCCATCACCACGGATCCTATTTAGCGTCGCCAAGCCACATCCGAAAGATTCCTTTTCACCACCAATCTTACAAATCACCCACAATCCAAAGACAATCCACCACTAATGTAGGACTCACCCCAACATTTAATTAATTTTATCATTTAAACATTAAAACTAAAATAACTTATACATAAACTAAAATATTATACCAACCTTTCATTAAAAATTAAAAATACATTGCGATACTAAAATTTAAAAAAAAAATACATTACGATACTAAAATATTAAAAATAAAAAAACATTACAAATACTAAAAATTAAAAAAAATAAAAACATTACAATACTAAAAATTTAAAATACGAAAGAAAACTATTCCTCCTCGTCTTCGTCGTCGTCGTCGAACATTGGAACGAATTCTTTGTACTCGTTCATCACTCGGACATTGGGTTTTATTAAAACTTGTAAATATGTTTGATTGTTTGAGATGGTTTGAGATGGGTTTTGATTTAGTTTTTGAAGTATAAAAGAAGGATTAAAAAAGAAAAGTTAAAACCATGTTTAAGCTTCGTGCTCCGCACCACGCCACCACACGGATCCACCACGGACCCCCGCGGTGGTGTGCGTCCGTGGTGGCTCACCACTGAAGTCGACAACGGATCCTACTAAGCCCATTGCCTATGCTCTTAGAGTGAATCATCCAAAAGACAATATTGACAGGATTAAGAAAGATTGGCTGAGTCATTGTACTATTATTCATCCTATCTTGTATATTTTCATGAAAAAAATGTGTGTATATGGCTGAGTCATCAAAATGTACTATTATTCATTAATTATTGTATGTTTTCATGAAAAAAATGTGTGTATATTTTGAAGTTTTGATGAATCATCTAAAAGACAATGTCGATCAAAAAGAAAATCTACAAGAAAATGACAAGATTACAACATTACTAATATGAATGTCTCTCATCCATAGAAATGAAAGGTTTATAGTTGGTCTTGAATGAGTTTTTTGAGCTTGGCAATATATTGTAAAATCCACCAAGTTGGTGAAAGCATACACTGGACCATAAAGAAAATGATATTATTTAATAACAGGAATAGAGATGAAACAGAATACAGGAAGTGATACAAAGAAAATGGAGAAGATAATGTTATTTAATGGGTGATACAAAATAGGTAAATAGCAAAATATACATCTTTCTCAATTCTGAGTTGAAACATATCTTTTTATCATCATATACTCACGCATGTCTTTCAAATGTTGTTCGACTTTACCCATATCGTAATAAAATAATATTATTTAATATAATATTATATTAATATAAATCGGTTATATGGGTGAAGTCAACAAAATTCAAAAGACGCAAGATATATGTTGATAAAAAGTATGTGTTTCAACTCGAGAAATTGAAAAGACGTTGTTATTTTATAAACTTTTACCCTACAAAATATAGTGAAGTGAAAGGAGTCGGTTATTGCTAAAGTAATTTTTAATGTTATTTTTATTTTTAGTTTAGTATTTGTTTCTTTTAGTACCTAGATGAAACAGATGCAAAGGAAATGTATAAGCTAATGTTATTTAATGTTATTTTTATTTTTAGTTTAGTATTTGTTTTTTTAATTGTTAAATGTATTTTATTTTTTCATGAAATATTAAAATTATTTTTTTTAAAAGAAGGTAAGAAAAAAATATAGTTGAAAGATGGATTTTCTAGTATGAAAGATGAGTGAAAGATGAATGAAAGATGAAAAAAGATGAAAAGTGACCATACCTTCCACCCTTAGGCCTTTTCCTATTGTTTTCTCATCTTCCAGTGTCATATCATCACTTTTTCCTATGAAAAACCCAAGACTAACCGCTCCTTATAATACCCCATTTTTCCATCATTTTCATTTTTCCTCAATTTTTTTATTATTATTTCTATATAATTCCACAAAACATATATTTTTAAAATACAAACTTTTTATTAATTAAAGCATTACATTTACTAAATAAAAAAATAATTACATAGTAAACGTTACATTTCCTAAAAAACATTACATAATTAAAACACATTACTTCATAAAATATGTTACATTTCCTAAAAACATAACATTATAAAAAACTATTAGTCGTCGTAGTCGTCGTGCTTTCACCTTCGCTTGAAGAAACTCACCGTCGTCGCATCTCATAATTTTTTGATATCTTTCCATACACTTTCTTTCTTTTTACTCAAACTCACTCCGCGAGCCTAGAGGTTTGAGTAAACTACCTACAAGTTTCCTCACTCTAATTCTTAACGAGGTTGCATCCGAAGAACTATCCCTCCCCCGGCTAACGTTACGACCGGGTGGTCGACGAAGCTGGTCGTTTTCGAATAACGCCTCCATAGTCGAGTTTGGGGTCCGGCTCGGTGTCGGGACAGGCTCATCATCGTTGAGATTTATCGGATTCGGGGTTTCATGCAACAACGACCTGTCGAGCATGACACCATGCTTAGTCCAAAACTTCGGATAATCCTTAAGTTCAAGATAACATGCCTCGAAAAAAGAACTTCCGCTTTTGCACTGCCTCAAAGAGGTCACGGGCGGTGTCGTAACGGATTTGTCATCGCCACCACTTTGGTGTCGTAACGCTGCTGTATGCTTTGACAATGCCATCCCAAAAGCACGACTCGATTGGGTTTTGAAGCGTCAATCCACCGTTATGACAAAATAACGGCCTCTTGAGTGGTCCATTTTGACCTCACGACGGGTTTTCCTTTATTTCTCGTGTATTTGGTTACCTCAACCAACTCATCGGTACGAGGCAATGCTATCGAGTTCGGGTTCGTGGTCGAGATTGCATTGGGTTTGTTGTTGTTGGTTAAAGAATTATTGTTGTTGTTGGAAGAGTTGTTGAAAAGTTGTTGTTGAAAGAATTAATGTTGAAATGGTTGTTGAAACGGTTCAAGCGGAGAATGAGGCAAACTGTTCCCAACGCCATATTTTATGGCGACGGGTTGCCCATGTTTCATGAGCCGAGGATGAAAAGGACGAGGTGACACAATCGAGGGTCGACATATTTTGCCACATATCGTTACCTGCGTTTTGTTGAGAAGACAAATGTCGTTTGAACATTATGTTTTTGAAAAGTGAGAATATGCATATATTATATTGTATTGTTGTTGTTGATTTGTTAAGTATAATGTGTGTTATATATATATATATATATATATATATATATATATATATATATATATATATATATATATATATATATATATATATATATATATATATATATATATATATATATATATATATATACACATTCTATTCTAGCCGTTGAAAATAAAATTTAGAAAATTAAAAATTAAAATTTTTGAACGACTATAATGTCGTTGGAAACTCACCGTGGACCCCTCTCTTCTTCCCTGGTTGTCGACAAGGCGAGTCCCAAAACGAAAGAATGCTTATGATATCCTCGCCGTGACCTCATTTTCCACCCCATGAAGATGACATGGAAATGCCTTATAAGTTATAACGTGAATAAAGTAAATAAAAATGCAAAGACAAAAGCAAATGATCAATTTATTACACCAACCTAAAAGTCTAAAGTAATTCAAAACATACTTCACGTGTCCACCATAAAGTCCTAAATACCATTTTGTCATTTTAATATGGAGATTTTTAACATGTGCCTTAAGGCACATGTAAAAGGAGGACATTCTTTTGAAAATTTAAAAAGCAGAGAATATTGTTCTCGAACCGAAAAGATATAAACATTCCATGTTTTTTAGATTTCAAAGAAAATATCCCCCTTTACATGTGCCCTAAGGCACATGTTAAAAATCCCTTTATATAACTTCGATCATTCATTGTTCATCTTACGCCGTGACCCACCACCCGACCATCATGTTTTTTTTGAAAGCATGTTAGTGGTTGTGGGTCGACATGATCGACCGACTCGAGACACTCGATCCACAAGAGATTCCACTAACCGAGAAAACAGTGAACTAAAATAACATGCACTATTTAATCCTCTAAAATGAGGTAAGATCATAGTTATGATTATTATCATTATGATTAGTTAACTTGTTACATTTATCGAGTATAATCATGGAGGTATTAAGAAAGTGTTGAAAGATGGGTTAATAGAATCCATTTAAGGTTTGTGATAAATTGTCTAATGAAGTGACATTGTTAGAACATAAAAATAATGTTGTATTTATTGATATGATTACATTTTATACTTTGCATGTAAACAATGTATAGTATAGGGGGTATTAATTAAAATAAGAAATGTTTTATACATACCCTTTCACCTTTACCATTGTAATGCTTGATCCCCCATAATATCACATTTGACAAAGTACACTTTTTCTTTCTAAAATATCCTCCCATCACTTTCTCTCTCTAAACTCCATTGTTGTACCTCTAAAACCTCATTTGGTTTCTACATGATTACAAATTAGCTAATATCTTTTTACATTAGCTAAAACCTCATATCTCCATATTAATCATGGTTGCCATGTAGACAGTGACGGACCCAGAAAAATACGATGTGGGGGGCAAAAAATTTTTTTTTACGATAGCAACAAAATGCGAAAGAAAAAACTAGAAACGTAATGATAAATTGAGTATTTTAACTTTGACATGAAAGATTTATAAAGCTTTAAAGAGTTAAATGTTGGATTTTAGTATATGAGTGGGGGGCAATTTGAGTTTTTGATGGGGATCACTTTCGAAAAAAGGTCAAAATTAAATAAAAATTACACTAAAATGTCAACTTTTTCTACAATTTGGCCAATAGGGCGCGTGCCCCAATGTTACATGATAGTCCGTCCTCGCATGTAGATGTCGTTAAAATCCTAATCACTATCTTATAACTTTTAATTATGTAGATAGAAAGTGTAAATATGAAATTTAAACTCTTGATTTTAAATCCAAAAACAAGGAGTTTTCCACTGAACTACCATTTTAATGATGAAAACATTCAACGCCATTATATATATGTAGATTTTTATATAGAGTTTTCCATATGATAAACCTTGTGGTATAATATGTATATTTATATATTTTTTATTTTTTTTTAAAGTTAACTTTTAACTTTTCTTTTAACAAAATATCATATTTTGTTTTTCTATATTGAATTTTCGTTAAATTATTAATTAGATCGGGCTATACATGAAAAATTATATATGGTCAGATGTTTCACCGGCACATTAGTGGTATTTTTTAATTACTGCTTAGTGACAAATAATATAAATAAAACTTGTGCCAGAAAGCCCAGCTAAACTAGAAACAAAGCAATACTATAGGCTTATGGACTTGGGCCCTTAAAAGTGGGTTATCGAACTACGCTTTATGTTATTTTATAGCCACTAAACCGTTCAATTTTTTTTTATTAGTGACATCATAGAAATGGCATTTATTTATGTACTTTTATAAAGTTTGAGATCATACGGAACGGTTATGTTTTAAAAAGTTCCATTCTATTTGTAGAATACCATGTGTCATCACAAAAAAGTGTTGCACTTTAAAAGAAAAGAAAAAGAGAAGGGGGGCATTAGAAAGTAATTGCATTACCAAATTTACAGTTAAAATACTTTTTTATTTTTATAAATGCTTTTTATTTTATAAAACTAGTCATATGACCCATATCACCATTGCTAAAATCCCTCATATTAGCCCATATTTGTCTCATCACTCCTACATAAAAAGGCCAAGTTTAATTTGATTTATGAAACATTATAGGAGCCCAACTCTGGCTACCCCATGACATAAAGAAACTTGATTTATGAAACCTTATTATTAATACTTGGAATCGACATACATTGCTACATAGTTAATTCCAAATCTAACAAAGAATTACTTTAAGACAGTCGTCATAATATCACCACATCGATGTCTTACCTCACTGTCATTTCGCGATGATTATGAGTTATGTAACTATGCGACTAGTGGTGATGGCAACCGATTACAGTATGCGACATTCTGATAGTACCCTATAAATTAGACTTAACCATTCATATACCATTCTAATGAATTTTCTATAAGTATTATTGTATAAATACATTCTAATTTGATGTATTTGAGTACTTTTATCTAACTATGTTTTTTAATAAAACTTGAATTTTCTTTCCTCCAAAAAAAGAGAAAAACACAAATGAGTTTATTGACCACTTGCTAAAATAAAAGGTTGATTTTGCAATACTTTAATCGGTAAACCAACGACTTTAATTACTCTTTGTCGTTGCTACTATCATTGGCATTTTATTAAGTGACATACTTATTAAAACTTTTCAATTCATATATTATAATTATACATTAGTAATCTTGTATAAAAAGTTAAATACTAGGATAAATTAACAAAATATTTTAATAAATCTACCATCTCCTTTTTTTCTAGTATTGATGTTATAAGACTATCTCCAATGCAGGGAGCTTTCTTATAGTAGGTAGGTCCCAAGACGCATTGGAATTTTATACTCATAACAATTATACATAAACAAATAACATCATCAAAGCAAAGCGGTGAAGACAATAGGAATAATATATATAATTAATTAACCAAACAAGAAAATGCGTCACTTTTAAAGAATTCAAGAATCAAACGATTATGTGATCAAGTAACAAAACCCAAACCCTAACTTAGGGTTTATACAAAATCGCCCCACCCAAAAATCGACCACCAAGGATTACAAGCTCAAGTGTGCTTGTTCTTCGTTCTTGTCACGCATCTTAATAGCGATTTGATGTGGAGAAGCTAGTTCCTTGAATCACTAATAAACCAAACACTTTATCTTTGAGTTAAGACAAAATCGAAAACCCTTGGGGTGAGGGTATTCGACCGCCACAAAGAGGAGAGGAAGGAGAAGAAATTAGGTTATTGGTAATCCAAGGTTAGTCGATAATGAATACATTGATTTGTATTTATAGTTAACATATCTTGGAGTCCAAGTTTGAGCGGGATTGGGTTTGAAACCCCCACCGACGGCCAAGCATCCCAAAGGGATTCTAGAACTTTCCGATATCTAATTTCATTCTTAGTCCTTCTAGTTAATATTTAACGACCGTTAACCAAACCTCGTTAATTATTTAACTATCGTTATGTTTTATTTAGTGATTAATAATTAATAACAATAACGTTTATTTATATTAATTATGTACATCAATTCTCATACGTAATGTGCGCATCCTCAAGTCTCGAGTTCGAATCGGACATACTATTATTTAAATATCCATTAAAACCTTTCGACTCCACTTAGATATTACTAAATATAGTAATGACATTGGTGAGTCTAGCTTTCACACGCCAACGCCCCGGATCGAATCGAGCATGGTCTCCTGGAAAAACCATTTAATGATTCATCATTTTACTTATCCTTTGTTACTAATACTACATTAACTATGAATATGGATCAAGTCATTTCATAAGTTAATATTACATTTCTCGTTGTATATGATTGAACAAGATTACCAAATCATCCGAGCGTATTCGGATAGATCTTGGGTATGGCCATACAAACATCTTGTCAACCCTACGAGGGCCCAAAATAGTATTATGCTTTGAAACAAATTCAAAGGAACAAATTCTCTTGACTACAAACATAACTCATGAATTTTGCAACACTTAGAAAATAAATTTTATAACTACCGATTCTGGATAGCGTTAGACTATCTTACACAAATGCACTACATTCATATCGGTTATCGGGTATCTCAAGTCGAGGATAAACACTTCATGATATACTTAATGATAAAATCCAAAAGTATCATCATGCAAAGTTGGATGAGTCCTATATTCAATTCATTGAATATCATGTGAATCTGGTATGTCCCACGCATCAATATACTTTAAAAGTATATTCTACAAAACTTCATTTGTCTTAATTCAATGACATTCCCACATCATTGATCGACAACGGACTATTTAGAATAACATAAGTTACTCACGGATTAAACATGCAAATATAGGATATAATATTAAGAAAATGAAAAATAAACATAAACCACTATTTTATTTCATTAAAGTAATATTTGTTCATAACATCCTTTATCCAAATACTAATCACAGATCTGCATGAAATTACTAGCTAAACGAAGTCCTATCCCATCGGCATGGTCGGTAAGTTTATCTTTTGGCAAAGGCTTCGTAAAGGGATCGACTAGATTTTCATCTGTATGAACTTTGAGTAGATTGATTTCACTATGTCGACTTGTTCTCAACATAGTGATATCGACGAGGAAAATGTCTGCGCCTTCATGACTCCGGGCTCATTGGCAAATGTTATTGCAAGAGTTGTCACAATACACATTTAAAGGCAATTCGATTGAGGCATTACTCCGAGTCCCGAAATGAATTTCCTAATCCAACGACTTCCATCGCGACACGAGCGACTATGTACTCACTTTCAGAATAGACATCGCAGCCGTTGTTTGCTTCTTGCTCTTCCAATCAATGCTCCTCCATTAATGACAAAGACATAACCCGTCGAGACTTCGTATCATCTTTATCGGTTTGGAATGACGATCGCAAAAACCCGTAACATCAAGTTACGCATCTGGATTTCCTTCATACACTAGAAACATTTCTTTAGTAGCCTTAGATACTTAAGAATGTTCTTAACAACTGCCGATGTTTCACACAGGTTACGTTGATACTGATGGTAATGTTACTGCAAACGCCACATCGGGCCTTGTACATCTCACAAAGGCATACATGATAGATCCTACACCAAGCATAAGGAACTTTTCTCATGTATTCCACCTCGCCAGTGTTGACGCATAGTTTATTACTTAAGCCATGTTCAACTTGCATCGGCAAATATCCCTTCTTGGAATTTTGCATACTAAATCTCTTGATATTTTATCAATGTAAGCACTTTGGCTTAGTCGATTAACCGCCTTGATCTATCTCGATAGATCTTGATCCCCGAATAAATCTTGCTTCCCCTAAGTCCTTCATAGAAAAGCACTCTCCAAGATAAGACTTTACATCTTGCATACTTGGAATGTCTTTTCCATGATCAATATGTCATCGACATATAAGACAAGGAAAATAACATTACTCCCACTAGCTTTGTGATACACACATGGCTCATCAAGATTTTGAGTGAAACCAAATTTCTTGATTTCTTCATCAAACTTCTTGTTCCATTGCCTTGATGCTTGCTTCAACCCATAAATGGATCTTTGAAGTTTGCATACACGCTTCGAAACTTTGGATTCACAAACCTTTCAGTGCGCCATATAGATGTCCTCATCAGGCGGCCGTTTAAGAAGGCGGTTTGACATCCATTTGCCATATCTCATAGTCATAGTGCGCGACTATGGCTATAAGAATCTTAATAGCTCTAATGTCCGCTACAGGAGAAAATGTCTCCTCGTAGTCTACCCCATAGGTTTGAGTAAGACCTTGAGCTACAAGACGAGCTTTATAGGTGTGTGCATTGCCATCCATGTGGTCTTTATCTTAAAGAGCCACTTACTTCCAACTACCTTAGCATTTGGAGGTAAGTCAACTTATCCGAACTTCGTTATCTTTCATGGATTGCATTTCCCATTCATTGCAACTCGCCATTTTTCCTTTTCAGGACTCATCATGGCGACTTTATAGTTAGCGAGTTCACCAAGATCCCTAACATATTTTCCTCGCCTTCTACGTTGAGACATAGACGCTCAGTGCACGCGTAGTCCTTGCGGATCTACGAATGGGAATCACTTCAATCTCGGGTGGAACGCCCGGACTTTCGGGTTCTACTTGAGGTTGGCTAGTGTTCTCGAAGGTGTTGTATCTTCTTGATCATCTTCCGGATCATATACTCTCCCTTTGAATTCATGAGATATGAGATCCTTTTCAAGAAAGTCTCCATACCTAGCAACAATTACTTTGTTTTCGGTGGAAAGTAAAGTAGTAACCCATCGTTTCCTTTGGGTATCCTACGAAGACACATACTTAACGATCTTTGTTGCGACTTATCGGAAGAGTCGCGTTTAACAAACGCCTCGCAACCCCAGGACCTTTAAGTAAGACAAGTTGGGAGGTTTCCCATACCACACTTCATAAGGAGTCTTATCAACCTTCTTAGTTGGAACCATATTCAATATGCGAAGCAGTTTCAAAGCATAATCCCAAAAGGATAAGGGAAGAGTAGTAAGATTAAACATCGATCGCACCATGTCTAGCAATGTACGATTTCTTCTCTCGGATACACCATTTTGTTGTGGAGTATAAGGAGATGTGAGTTCTTTGGACAATACCACACTCGACTAGATAATCTTTAAACTCTTGGCTTAAATATTCACCACCTCTATCGGATCGAAGAGCTTTAATCTTCTTTCCTAGTTGCGGTTCTACTTCACTCTTAAAAACCTTAAATGTTTCAAAGACTTCATGTTTATGTTTAAGTAAATAAACATAACCATAACGATTGAAATCATCGATAAAGGTTAAGAAGTAGCTACACCTTTCTTGACACATGTCTTAGTGGTCCACATACATCGGTATGTATCACACCAAGAAGATCGAAGCCTTTCTAAACTATTTGTAAAAGGTTTCTTGGTCATCTTCCCGGATATGCAAGATTCGCATTTATCAAATGATTCATCATTGATGTCTTGCAATAGCCCATCGTGTTGCAAATTGTTGCATGCGTTTCTTGCCTATATGAGCAAGTCTACAATGCCAAAGAAATGAAGAATCAAATCACCTTTGATTCTTTTATTATTGATGCTAAAGACGTAATTATTTTTATCAACAACATTATCATGCAAATCAATTTCAAACACACCATTTCTTTGGAATAACATTAAAGTAAAAACATCATTTAAAGAAATGAAATTCCATAATCGATGAAATGCATGAACGAAACCAATATCTTTTAACAAGGAAATGAAACGACACCCCTAACAATGGAAGGTGCGTAATGACAATCGTTTAATGATAGTACTAAACCGAAGGTAAAACTAAATCAAACGTGCCTATAGCTTCAACGATCGCATGTGCTCCATTACCCACGTGCGGTATTGTCGTCCATAGGCAAGCTTCCTTGCTCTCTAAGTCCTGCAGCAGTATTACATATGTGAATACCACATCCAGATCATATACCCGAGAATTTATTTTATGAGGAAAAGCAAATAATTCTATCATCAAAAGAGTACAAGCATCGGCACACCGCCAAGATTTTTATACCTCTTATTCGCAACTCATCAAGGTACAATGGACAATTCCTCTTCCGATTGTCCAACCTCGGTGCGATGATGACAAGCACGATCCTTGCGGATTCTCACGCTTTTGGGAGGGTACTTCTTGGGTTCTTCGATAAGTCATAACTTGTTTTCCTTATCGCCTTTACCCTTACCTTTCCTTTCTTGTTCGCTAGCGGCTTATTAGGCTTAGAAATTCTACCCTTCGGATGGTCAAACCGCAGTGTAGAGGCCTTCTTGGGCAAACCTTTTCGTAATCAATGAGGATTGCATGTACCTCATTGACTGTCTTCCCGTGCAATGCATATTATAATTGCGCATCGAAACCATCAAATTCCGTTAAGGGATCATTGATCGAGCCAATTTGTATGTCATTAGGGTAGACATAGTTCAAACGCCTAACCGGGTCCATGTAACTCATCATTTCGTGCGCTGGCGCTTCGGGTTTCCGCTTCTCCTTGCTTGCAACTGAAGAGCATCAATCAAGTCATACACTCTACATCACGGCTTTTCAAAAACCTTTGCAATTCGTCCAACATGAGATTAGGAAGTAACTCTCAAATTGCTTTTGCAAGTTTGAGTTCATACTCCGAGCATAATGCAGAGCGACCTCATTATACTTGTCATACTCAGTTGCCATGCGGCTTCGTGCTTGCCGAGTAGCATCACCGCGAGTTCGGGAGGACAAGGCGTAGTCAAATAATTGAGTCTTTTGGCAACCCTCAAGACAATTACGAGTTGCGATACCAATCATTGAAATTCGGCTACCGATCGATTTCTCTCGATCAAACATAGATTTGAGCAGCGAGGCTAGTCGCGATGAGATTCGACTTGAGCCATTTCTCGAAATAAAAGTTCAAAAGTTAGTACTTTCGATAAGAAAACATTCAAGAAAATAAAATACCCTTTGGTCAATATTCATATTAACCATAGTATTTTCCTTGAATTTTGGATCCTCATTATCATAGTTCCACCACATCGGTTGATCCGCTAGTGGTGAAAGTATAGAATAGTGTCGTTGAAAACGATAATTGACAAACAAGTTTTCAATTCCAAAGTTATGGGATTTACAATTTTGCCAAAACAATTAATGCAAAACGTAAGCATGTTTCATCCCATCTTATGCCTTAAGTTATAGGTCTCACTAACTAACTTAATTAAGTTGTCTAATTTAGAAGCGCAAATCATAAAGTCGAGGTCTCACACAACAAAATAATTCACCTCGTTATTGTAATCTAGATCAAGGTCTCACATAACTAAATCACAACTTCAAGTGTTTCATATCATTAGATGGCATAAACTTAAATTTTAAAGGTACAATTTTTGATGTGTAATCAAAACTTATGTATAAAGAAGCATGCATACAACTTTATAACATAAAATTTTCGAAAAACTTACTAAAAGATTTTAATTGCTAAGATTGAATTCTACAAAGTTTTAATCGATGCGTTGAAAACTTACAACTTTGCACTAAGATGCTTCGTACATAGAATGGTTATACTAGGTAGCTCCAATCGAACCATTGAGGCGGAGAGACCGGTAAGTGAACAAGCATAACCTTAGACATCCATTCGGTGAGACTATGCTTACTTCTTAAATACCCTTTATAGTTTGTTCAGTGGGTGAGCCGTTCTAACCATTTAGTACAGTCACATCAGTCGATTAAAAGTTCAAGAATAATTCTTAGATAACAAATCAATTTCGCCATTATTTAGTCCATTTAATTTTCTATGTGTCTTATTCTTATTCTTAGACATACATACATACATACATACGCACTTAGATGCATATTTGCAGTAGTCATGTCCAGTGGCGAAGCCAAAAAATTCATGTCTAGGGGATAAAAAATATACAATACACTAACAAGTGTAAAATTTATAGCTTTGGGTGAGCCAGTTATCTTAAATTACACATAATACATAATATAAGTATTAAAATATAAAATTTATAGAGTTTGTGGATAGGCCATGTCCAACCTTCGCCTCCATGTAGCTCAGCCTTTGGTCATGTCCATTTCAAAACAAAAGAGTAATTGCTCAACTTCATTAATTGTCTAAGGCCCTCATCTTTGCAGCAACACAATGGTGAATCGAAGAAAGTAAATGCTCTCATAAACCATCAAAGAAGAACTTATATTAATTATTAAAAATGGATAATCTATCTTTTATTTGTTCCATCAACTGATTTTATAGCCAATATTAGAGAAGATAATCAAATCACGTAACATTATGGTGAATAAAAATATATAGAAAAAATTTGAAATGAATCATTGACTATCTTTTTAAGCTCAATATTCCGTTACTAATTATTGTTATTTTTTTAAAACGTTGATTTCGACAACGTGTTGATCAATAATGAATTTATGCTCATGTATAATCAGGGTCGACTCAATAATATGAGTGGGTTAGGCAATTGCCTAAGGCCCATAAATATTTAGGTCCCTAACCATCGATATTCTATTTTGTGAAGAAACCCCTAACCATCGATATTCTATTTTGAATCAACGATTGTTGGAAGAATGTTCTGGCATTCTATTGAATCAACAGTTCGATTGGTTATCTCATTTTCAATCTACATCGAGATTTCCAATTTTGGTATCGAATTGGTGCCGAGCTCATCGGGAAGAAGTTGAGAGGTTAATTTGAAAAAATGATATAAGGTTCTAAAGCCTTCATCATCATCATTAACAATTGTTATGGACAATAAGGTCCAAAGCCTTCATCATCATATCTTCTTTTGGTAGGTTTGTTAATATGTAACCGTGACTTGATTTGAAGCATAGTTCAAAAAACATATGTTTTGCGAATATTCACATCATGTGTCGAAATAGGGTAAAAAATTGTTGAAATTCTGACAGCTCCGGCGAAAATTCCGGCAAGGAAACAATCCAGTGGAATTGGACTTGGGCTTGGAATTAATAGCCGAATATCCACATATTCTATTCATGAAAATCCGATTATTTGGAGGTAATTTGGCGATATTTCAATTATTATTATTATAAATATTTGGTATCACTACAAAATAAATGTTATTTGTCCATCTATTTGTTCACATTTTAAAAACTGTGAACAAATTTATCATTGTTTACTTTTAAAATGTATATAAAATCCTCACATTTGAAAGTATGAATAAATTCAAGTAAACATTACAATTTACACTTATATATATGGAGAAAAAGTCCACACTTACAATTTTGTAGAACATTTAAATTGTTCACACTTAAAACATGGACTTAATTTGTAACAACAAATTTCACCACGCAATGGCGCGTGAAGAAATTGAGTATTACAATTAAGTCGCACTATAGTGTGAATAAGATTTGTTCATCTTATAAGTGTGAACTTTTATTTACACAATTATAAGTGTAAAGATTATTATAAATCTCAATTTCTTCACACTGTAAATGTGAAACTTTTACACATTTTAAGTGTGAACAAATTAATAAATTTTTCTTCACAATTTTAAAAGTATGAAAAATAAGTATGGAAAATGACATTTTATTGTAATGTGTTCGCTGATTTCCAAACAAACAAATATTCACGATCTTGGGCGATTTTTTAACTATGATTTGAAGTATAATATACCATAATTATTTGGGATTTTTTGTCTCATGACTGTATGCAGTCCAAGATTACAGTTTTTTTTTTTTTTTTTTTTTTTTTAAAATATTAGCAGAAACTAGCTAACAGCCATGTTCGTTGATAGTGTAATCTAACCATGCATACTAGCTAGAATTAATTGTAGGAGGATACAGTAAGTAAGCCGCATGCATGGAGTGTTAAGCAACTAATTAAACAAAGTCCCACATTTATTTATTAGATCGATATTCATTATTAGATTGCATATTTGCATCTATGTGTCTTATTCTTATTCTTAGACATACATACATACGCACTTAGATGCATGCTATGCTATGGAAGCCATGCATTAGAATGCCAACCATTTTTGGGTAGGATTCCCTGTAGGCAGATACAGAACGATTTCTTGAAGAGGCACATTAGCATCCCGGACATCCATAACTAGCCGAGCATTAGGGTTGAAGATGGTGCCGTCAGGCATGAAAGTCCACCGCTGATTTCCCCTGCCATCACATTTAAGGAGGATGATTCTATCAAGCTTTGATGCCCATTTGATGTCACACAGAGTGAGGTCACTGTAGGGCCGAATAGTGCTATCACCATAGAGCGCCCACTGTTGCCTGGGCTCGGATCCAATACCACATTTGCTAGCCAAACACGACCATTGGCAGTACCGTTAGCCTGCAAGCACATTTCACGAAACCCGCTGATATAATTTGTGGGTGGTTGAATATTGTATCCAGCACTCCAAGCTTGCCTAGAAGAATTGCTATCCGGAGCTAGCGTCAGCTCGGACCCCTGAGTAGAGGTTATGACAAGGCCTGATTTAGGATTCATGATGGTACCACCATTAACAAGATTCCACTTGGTGGCTTCAGGCACAGCCGTATCACAATCGAATATCATGATACCGTCTTCAGAGGTTGTCAAGCATTTTCCATTGGACCGGATGGTGCCATCAGATTTGAATGTCCAGAGCTGGTTACGTTGAGCATTTCCGCATGTCCACAAAATAATGGCATTCCCATTGTAATATTGATTATCTTTCACGTCCATGCATTGCCCATCCCTTCCGATAATATTCACAGGCGGCTCAAGATACGGACACTGCCCCCCAACAGCACCAGCAACCGGAACCGGCATTCTTATTAATGCTTTGGAGCGGTTACATGGTGATTGGTACAACATTAGACCCAGCGCTGCTTGACGCATGACATCTACTACACTTGATATAAGGACAACTTGGTATAACACACCATTTATAAAATGGTCTTAAGAAAGACTCAGACTCACCTGACCATTGGATTTGCACGGATAGATCCTTCCATCTGTTCTCCATGCTTATGGCCCTGTGGTCTGGTATGAAGTTTAGATTCTCCCCAACATGTTTCGTCTGATAAGATGTTCAATGTACCTTATCCTTACTGCTTCTGGCACCATTTGAATGATCACCAACATCGCGCTGGGTTGAGATTGTCCGGAAGATAAATTTCTGATGGCGTCATTTAAGGCACCATGTCCAAGTTCTTGACTCTCTCTATCCGGAAGACTGTCATAGTTGCCAGCGAAACCAAGCGGTCTATAAAAAGCTAGTGGGAAAGCCTGAAATAATGCTTCTGCGACCGGTTTGTCAAGATCTAAATAGTATATAAAAGTTGGGCGAAAATTAATGCGCTCAATATAACCCACCACATCGACACTCACTGTGTCGATTATTACAGAGATAGCCTCGCCACTGCTGCTCTGAAGTTGAACCTGGATGAAACGTTCTTCAAGAGGGACACTCGTGGGGGGCCGTGTTACTGGAATTCCATGAGCGCCGGTTCCGCTTGCTAGTCGACTTCGTAGTTCTTCTAAAAGCTTGGCATAGGCTTCAACGTTGGGAGTGTCTCCGTTGTCGTAAAAGAAAATATTCTTCTTAGTATCAGCTGTCTGAACACCTCCGAGGTGAAGGTGAATTGCAGCAAGAAGAAGAAGAAGAGTCGCTAATAGTCTCATTGTATGTTCTAGTTAAGAATATATGAGGTTTTATGGTTTGTGAATGTTAATGTGGTTGGTTGGTTGGTTTTATAGGCCGGGCTTGGTACCGTAATAATATGAACCTAGCTGTTAATCATCCAAAAAACAATATTGGCAGGATTAAGAAAGAGCCAGGTGGCCGAATGAGGCATCAACACGCGCGTACTATTATTCAATAATTATTGTATGCTCTCATGCAAAAAATGTGTGAATATATAGCGTGAGAGTATTTTGAAGTTTTAGTGAATCGTCCACAAGACAATGACAAGATTACTAATACGAATATCTCTCATCCATAGAACTAGAAATGAAAGGTGTATAGTTGGTTTTGAATGATGATCTTCATCTGATCTGGTAGCGAATACTCCCAAAGAATCAATTAATGGACCACATTATCATTTTCTTCAAGCACTTGTCAATGAAAAAAACGTGTGTATAGCGTGAGAGTACTAATTTGAAGTTTTGGTGTATCATCCAGACAGGGCTCAATAATATGAGTTGGTTAGGCAATTGCCTAAGGCCCCTCATCCTTGCAGGCGACACGATGGTGGATCGAAGAAAGGGAAAGCATGAAACTGGTGAACAAATTAAGCGACGAAAAATTTCCGGCGACATGTGGCCATTTTAAAGAGGTAGCTATGGTTAGAGAGGAAGTAAATGTTGGTCGTAAACCATCAAAGAAGAACTTAAATTAATTATTAAAAATGGATAATCGATCTTAATTGATTTTATAGCCAATATTAGAGAAGATAATCAAATTATGGTGGAAAAAAATATATAAAGTTTTTTAAATGAATCAATGACTCTGATTTTAAGCTGAATATTCCATTACTAATTATTGTTATTTTTTTAAAAAACGTTGATTTCAAGATCAATAATGAATTTATGCTCATGTTTAATCTAGGTCGGCTCAATAGTATGAGTAGGTTAGGCAATTGCTAATGCTCCAAATATTTAGAGCCCCAAAATTTAAATAGAGTATTTTGGATATGACTAAAAATAAGGTACCAACGTGAGTGAATTTTTTGACAGCTCCAAATATTTTTTTGACATGTGGCCATTTTAAAGAGGTAGCTATGGTTAGAGAGGAAGTAAATGTTGGTCGTAAACCATCAAAGAAGAACTTAAATTAATTATTAAAAATGGATAATCGATCTTAATTGATTTTATAGCCAATATTAGACAAGATAATCCAACAGTCTTCTTGAAATCCAAGAATCTCCAATGTTTATAAAGGGATTTTGTAAGTTTATAATTTATATATTCATCTTCAAACAACGTACCACCAAATTCGTTTATTCCTCCTTGAAACCACTAGCCCCCAGGTTCACCGATCGATAGTCTGTTTTTTCTTTTTATATCATTTGTGTTAATTCATTTTTATTGTGATTTTTTATTCTCAATGTCGAACCGAATCAATAACTATGAATCTGGTAATTCGAAAAAGATTAAAAAGTTAAAACAAGAGGCTTTAATAGAATCTAAAAAATGAGCATTACTAAAATTTCTAAAACCCGTTAATGTTGATGAAACTGTTAATCCACTTTTGTTTTTGGCCTGCACTTTTTGCTGCTACTTTGATAAAACCTTTGGTTTGCTGCCACCTTGATGGTCTTTACTGTCTCTTTGATATATCAACTTTTTTTGGCATGCACTTTTTGCCCCATTTTGTTTAAAGTGGTTTTCATTCAAACACAGACATATTTATATTTATTTGTCTATATAAACAATACTCCATGCATTTTCCTCAAGCAAGCACTTGTTAATGAAAACATCCTTAAATAACACTATGTTCACTTAATAATACTATGTTTAGATGTTCAGGTTTACGCGGAATTATTTTTCTAAAATAAGTGAAGTGGTGACTCAATGATGATTTAACAAACTAGCATAGGACCCCACAATGGCGGAATAAATAATTTGTATAATTTGTAATGTTTTATGATATTGGGATGTCTCGCTTTGTTGTAAAAGAAAATATTCTTCTTAGCATCACCGTCTGAACACCTCAGGGTGAAGGTAAATTGCGACAAGAAGAACAAGAAGAGTCGCTAATAGTCTCATCGTACGTTCTAGTTAAGAATATCACTACAACATTCACCGCTACCCAAATGACATATGGGATTCCCAATGACATGTCATTTGGGAAATCTCGTGACATGTCATTGAATCTAAGCGGGGAAGTCTCGTGAGGATTGTATCCCCACGACAATCCCGGCGACGACGTGGGTCCCACTCAAATTTAAGTCAAAGAAGTGCCATCATGGCACATTATCCCGTGACGTGTCATTTGAATAATCGAATTAAGCAAAATGATTAAGACACTAATTATATTGATTAAGTATCTCGGGCGACATGTCACGGGGATACTATGGTTACTGTTGACAAGTCAACGAGTTAGCCAACTATCCCCGCGACATGTCACCGGGAAACTGGTTTTCGTTGACTTGTCAACATTTAGCGTAGTTATCGGCGACATGTCGCGAAAAGGTCTACATTTTTTAATGCGACTGCGGTCTGACGATTTCAGATTTTTCCTAATTTTTGGAAAAAATCTACCAAATAAACCCTGCACTAAAACACATATAGACTCGCCACAACTTGTACCAAAACACAAATACCATATAACGGATCAACGCAATACAAATAGATCACAACTTTACATAAACACGACTCAAAAGTCAATATGTGCATTGATAGATAGGGAAACAAGTGTTTAAATGGCGCCAAGATGAACCTAATAATATATAACACAACTACCTAAAGTACCAATGTAGCATACTAATAATATATAACACAACTAGCTAAAGCTAGTACCAATGTAACATACTAATAATATATACACAACTACCTCTCTGGTTGTTATCCTCATCACCGCCATTCTCCTCGCCATCACCACACCCACCACTCCCGCTAGCACCACCCGAGTCATACTCCCCGAACATATCCACAGATCTGTTGTCGCTCGAGGAGACTCATCATAAAGCTTACATCTTTGGTGACTTTCTCGGCGGGGGCGGGCATACTTGGCCTGGATGTGGCCCGTGATGGCAATACGCGACCCACACCGGGAATATGCCCATGAAGCTTACCCCCTCTTGCCAACGCATTGATTTGCTCCTCCGTATTCACCCGTGGCCTCAAGCTTTTTCATCTCGTCCTATGTAGTGACAAAACACAATATAGTAAATATATTAGTCGGGTTGCTACATTATTTCTCGATAATTCATTAAAGTGTGTTTTGAAACAAAACTTACATATATCCGTGGTCCTCATCGTTAAGGAATACCCCATCAACAGATGTGTTCGCCAATAAGTGTCGATGGTGACGGTATTCATGAGTCTCGATGCCTCGCATCCGTACATACACACGCATATAAGATGAATAATTTTAAAACGACAAATCACAACACACCAAAGCGTATAATCGATATATATATATATATATATATATATATATATATATATATATATATATATATATATATATATATATATATATATATATATATATATATGTTTATTAACATATTATATATATGTATATATGCATGTAAAATAATTATAATGTTTATTACCATATTATCTCGGCGAGTCGTGACCGGGATCCCTGTCTAGATATGACCTTGCTTTTTTTGGGTTAAGCCGATTTGTAGCGGCTCGAGAAATGTTCTTGGGATCATTCCAAAACTTAATGTACTCATCCCAATCACCCGTTGTAATTTCCTGGGGCGTGCCCGCCTAATCGCCTCCACATCGTAATCCCGGTGGTGGGGTCTACCTTCCAATGTTTGGCTTTGAAAGAAGCCTTGTTAGTATTGTAGGCTTTTGGAGGTGCGAGTTTATGCCTTCGTAGATCCGGGGCCGGCGGAGGAGTCGATGTGCGGCCCGAGGTCAAATAGGTCTGCAATCATATACAACAAAACGAAAAGAGAGTTAGAGATATAATTTATATATTTATTTAAATTTGTTTATTTATTTATATGATATAAATAAATAAGCGAATTTAGATAAATATACACAATTAAATAAATGAACACGATAATGAAATAAACATAAAAGGATAATCGACCCCAATATCGAAATGATTCCGCCTTTTCTCCTTCGGGACCTTGTCCCGAGAAGGGTAGTAAACAACACCTTCCTAACGACCTCCCTATGTAGTTAGACCAATGCGCCGCATGGGGCCGAGAGGTTTAAGGTTTGTTTGTCACCCACCTCAAAAGTGATCGACACGGGACCTTTTTCGCTCACGATTGCCTTGACGAAGGTTCCGGTCTTGTCGCGGTATTCACCGCCACGCCTCGCCGCCCAAATTGGGCTTAGTTTACCTTTGCTCGCAAAATCAAGTTAGTGATAAAAGTCATAAATATGTATCAAATTTATGCTTGTATTACAATACTCCGGAAATTCTTACCTTTGTTAATGAAGCTTGCCCAAAGAACCGGTGGAGTACGCTGGTCTGGAGGGGACGATCCTCCCCGCCACCGCCACCGCCGTGGGACCGTGCAACATCTGTCGACATCTCGTATAAGTACAATTAGCATAAGATATAGAAATTCATGAACAAAATAATATAAGCATGCACACATCCAAATACATACACATCCAAATAAATATACACATTTAAACAATCCACAACAATTTCATTCATTCATTCAAATATATAAGTGTATTTTGCAAGTTACAACTCAAGATCAATCTTCTTCTTCACTAGAATAAACTTTCTCAACACCATCATCATCAACATTGATGAGGGCTTCAACATCGAATCGCTAAATCATGAGGAAGGGCATCTTCATCGACAATAATATCATCGTCTTCGTCGAACATCAATGATATCTCGGCGGTGCGTCAACAACCGTTGATTGACCATCTATATGCAAGGTCGCATTATCCAAGTCATTCAAACTAGTAGAAAGTGGGAGATCGATGAGTTGTCGAAATGTATAATATCAGGATCGTCCTCTACCACGATGACACCCCCGTCGGAAAACTTTTTATGATTAACATGTTCGACGACCTTCCGGTGGGGTTTGGTCTTATCTTCAAGGTAGAAGACTTGTTTGACTTGTGTTGCGAGAATGTATTGGTCATCTTTAAATGTCTCAGGCCTGCAGTCGACGATTTGTGTCATGTTGTTTCTAAAGACAAGTTTTTTGACTTTACGTCCTTTGTTGCTAGTGTCGAACCACTTAACTCGGAACAACGCAACTGTGAACAACAAATACTTAAACTCGAGGATTTCTTGAAGCTGACCATAATACATTTCTCCGTCACGGCCAGGCGAACAAATGCCGCTGTTTTGAGTTGTGCGACGTTCATCACGGTTGTGCACGACATACCTCACACCGTTGACTACGCAAGAGTTTACTGAGATTGGAGTCCATGATGGTCCATTAGCCAAAGCGAATAACTCGCTCGTTGTGCTAACCTCTGAGTCTTGGTCATTGTCTATGTGACGTTGACGGATCTATAAAGAAGACGAGATTAGCTAGATAGAGAACACAAAATATGATATTGTTATTTTTACGCTTAAGTAGACCAAATAAGTCTTAAGTTTACCCGCGACCCAAACCGGTCGGAATTCTTCTTGCATGTCTTTGTTAGGAAATAATCAAAACGCTCATGGTATTAGAATAAGTCGTCGAAATGATAAGTTAAGAAAAAAGTTTTAAAATAAAAACGCGTACCTCTTGAACGGGTCCCAGACGTGTCGATCTCGTGGATCATTGTGAAGTACATACCATTTCACTTTTTAAACTCGGGCATCAAACCCAATAAATGACCAGTAAACCAATCGTTTACATACCGATCGAAACACCAAAATCGACACGTTGGGGAGGGGGTCCACATTACGGTCGGGACGATTAAATTTCGTGGTAACATCCGAAAATAATGAGAATCGAATGTCAATGCTTCTTCAAGAACATAACCCTCCGCAATCGAACCTTCCGCTTAGCTTTATTGCGAACATAACCTTTAGCTTCTTCATGTATCTTTCAAATGGATACATCCACCGGGCGAATAGGCCCGCCTTCAAGAGCCTCTATAGGTAAATGGATAACCAAGTGAACCATAATGTCAAAGAAAGGGAGGATATATGAGCTCAAGCTCGCATGTAATATCGACCACCTTGATCCGAGCTTTCAACATGTCATCCTCCATCAAAGTTGCGAGCATATTTGCTTAAAAAGGAACACAACTCAATTAATGGTTTTGCAATCTTATCGGGCAAGTAATTTTGAAGTCCGTAAGGAAGTAAACGTTGCATCATTATATGACAGATCATGAGACTTCGTGCCCGTTATATTGGTATCATTATCGGTCACTCGTGCTTGAAGCATGATCCGAACCCATCCGGTAGTTTAGATCCTTTGATGTCTTGACAAAACTTTTTCGGTTCTCTAGTGTGAAAGAATACGCACTGAGGCTTCAAGCACTTCCCGTTTTTGGTTTGGCCGAGCCACAAGCCACTTCGAATGCCCAACATTTGCAAGTCTTATCTTGCCTTGACGGTGTCTTTAGATTTATCATTCATTAACAAAGTGTTCAAGATGGCCTCCAACACATTTTTTTCGATATGCATGATGTCTAAATTGTGTCTTAGTGAAAGAAAAGACCAATACTCAAGCTCGTAAAAAATAGACCGTTTAGTCCAGTTATGCTCGACAAGAAGATTGCGTTTTATCTTCACACCTCCATAACTCGGATGTTTACCCTTCACACGCGTTGGCAATCTATCAAGTTGAGCCAGGATTACATCCCGACCAAATTCTTCAGGAGGATCTGCGTTATCGGTTTGGCCATTGAATTCAAGTGAGCGTCTCCATTTATGGGGCTTCTTTAAGAATCTTCGTGGCCAAAATAAGTCTTTTGCTTAACACACGAATGATGGAGTGTCTTTATTACATGTAGGGCATGCCTTGTAACCTTGCCCACTCCACCCGCACAAACTACTTGAGCAGAAAATCATTGATGGTCCATAAAACCATCGCCTCATATTAAACTTCCGTCCCGAGGCAACGCCTATAGTCTCGATACCTTTCTTGTCCCATAAATCCTTCGTGTCCTCAATCAAAGGCCTCAAGTAAACATCAATGTCCTTGCGGGGATTTAGGACCGTGAATTAACAACGTTAGCATAAAAGAACTCTCTTCATACATAACCACGGAGGCAGTTGTATGTTGTCAATATCACCGGCCACATCTTTGTAGGCGACTAAGGTTCCCAAACGGATTGAAACCATCGATGACCAACCCTAGTCGAACATTTCTTGGTTCTTTTGCAAAATCTGGATACTTTGTGTCAAATTTCTTCCATGCTCCACCATCAACCGGGTGTTGCATCTTCAAGACTCCGACACTTTCCAAAGAGCATGCCAAATCATATCGCTTGCAGTGTGACTAGACTTGTACAAACGTTGTCGAAATCATCGAATACCATAACTGCGTTTTAACGATACATTTAGTTATTATATGCAACTTAATTAAACACATTCAAACAAGGAATACCAAATGTTTTGTTCACCTAGTGCAACTATGGAAGGCAATCCTAACCCACTCTTTGAATAATTTGTCTCATATATGAATGCGTATAACCGATTTACTATTTAAGAAAATTTCGGCAGCATTTCCCCTCAACTCCCCAAATATGTGTTTAATGACATATTCGTAGGAGTAAAGGAGAAACACTGTCGAAATCATCTCAAATAGTAATCCAATTATACGCATTCATATCCTAAATGAGACAAAACATTCAAAAAGGGCCCCAACAGGGACTTTCCAAATTAATTTCTAATAAATTAATTTCGGACGGGTTCTATAGGATGATTAATTTTAGACGGGATTTTCCAAAATTAATCACTAAAATCCTAAAACAACTAATTATTATAAACTATAAACGGCTCATATCAACAAATAATAACTATAAACTAACAAAATAATATAAACGAGCACATGTCAACAAATAATAACTATAAACTATAAACTACATGTCATTTCACTTTTTAACATACATACCATTATTTTTACATACATACCATTTCACTTTTTAACATACATACCATTTCACTTTTTAACATACATATCATTTCACTTTTTAACATACATACCATTATTTTAACATACATACCATTTCACTTTTTCACCAAATAATAACTATAAACTAACAAAATTTAAACAACTAATTATTATAATTATAAACGAGCACATTTCAAGGCAATTGAACTAATAATAACTATAAACTAACAAAATTTAAACAATAAACATTCCCAATGACATGAATAAACATTCCCAATGACATGTCACCCGGGATACCAAAAGGAGAAAAAAAATTATTACATACCTTGTCTAACCTCCTCGTCGCCTCTTGCCAAAAAAAAAAAAAAAAAAAAAAAAAAAAAAAAATTAACTTTCCAAGTTAACAACTTACAACAATAATAATCTGCAAAAATTATAACATACCTCGCTCTTGCTCCCAAACGGTCCTCGTCGGCCACTGCCAAAAAAAAAAAAAAAAAAAAAAAAACTTCACTTTTTAACTAACAACAACTTACAACAATAATAATCTGCAAAAATCATAATATAATTAACTAATTTAGTTGAATAACATTTAAAATTTGTAAAACAAACCGTAACGTGTGGTGGTGGTGATGGTGGATGCGTCGGTGGTGATGGTGGATGCGGTAGTGGTGATGGATGATGATTGTTGGTGAAAGCGGTGACGCTTTTTGTTGCAAATCGCCACGGAAGGAGAAGGATAAGGTTTTTTTTTTTTCGTTTTTCTGCGATGAAGAAGATATCCGATCTACTTTATGATAAAGTTTTTCCTCGACAATCCCCGCGACATGTCGTGGGAAAGGTATAGTTTTTGTCGCTTAGCGTAAATGGCGCGATAACGAAAATTTTGGTGACAGATCCCGTGACATGTCGCGGGAAAACTATTTAATTTTTTAATAATCCCAATTACATGTCGCCAGAAAATTTTTTTTTTTTTTTTTTTTTTTTTTTGGTTAAAATTTAATTACTTTATGTTGTTAACGACTTCAAAAGAATACGATTTTATCTTTTGTTTTTATTATAATCCTAAATATTTTCCTTTCTTTTAATATAAACTCGGGAACAAAAAGTTACCATTCGGCATCTTTATATTCTTATATGAGAGTTAGATTTACAATCTAGTAACGGGCTAGAGGAACAAGAACATATTACATCAAAATGTTGCATGCAATATTTAATTGGATCAAGAAGCCAAACGATGCATAGTTGAATGTGTTTTATAAATCTATGATTCACCGAAGAATAATTATGGTTACACATTAGACGTTCAACATCCGAGTCGGTATGTTATGGTTACACATTAGACGTTCAACGGATGAGTCGGTATGTTATGCTTACACATTAGACGTTCAACGAATGAGTCGGTATGTTATGGTTACACATTAGACGTTCAACGGATGAGTCCGTATGTTATGGTTACACATTAGACGTTCAACGGATGAGTCGGTATGTTATGGTTACACATTAGACGTTCAACGGATGAGTCCGTATGTTATGGTTACACATTAGACGTTCAACATCCGAGTCGGTATGTTATGGTTACACATTAGACGCTCAACGGATGAGTCGGTATGTTATGGTTACACATTAGACGCTCAACGGATGAGTCCATATGTTAGGGTTACACATTAGACGCTCAACGGATGAGTCCGTATGTTAGGGTTACATTAGACGCTCAACGGATGAGTCCGTATGTTATGGTTACACATTAGACGCTCAACGGATGAGTCCGTATGTTATGGTTACACATTAGACGCTCAACATCCGAGTCGGTATGTTATGGTTACACATTAGACGTTCAACGGATGAGTCGGTATGTTATGGTTACACATTAGACGCTCAACGGATGAGTCGGTATGTTATGGTTACACATTAGACGCTCAACGGATGAGTCCGTATGTTAGGGTTACACATTAGACGCTCAACATCCGAGTCGGTATGTTATGGTTACACATTAGACGCTCAACGGATGAGTCCGTATGTTAGGGTTACACATTAGACGCTCAACGGATGAGTCCGTATGTTATGGTTACACATTAGACGCTCAACATCCGAGTCGGTATGTTATGGTTACACATTAGACGCTCAACGGATGAGTCGGTATGTTATGGTTACACATTAGACGCTCAACGGATGAGTCGGTATGTTATGGTTACACATTAGACGCTTCAACGGATGAGTCGGTATGTTATGGTTACACATTAGACGTTCAACGGATGAGTCCGTATGTTAGGGTTACACATTAGACGCTCAACATCCGAGTCGGTATGTTATGGTTACGAGACATTAGGCGTTCAACGGATGAGTCGGTATGTTATGGTTACACATTAGGCGTTCAACGGATAAGTCGTTATGTTATGGTATACTTATTATTATTATTATTATTATTCTTATTCTTATTATTATTATTATTATTATTATTACCATTACTATTATTATTAATAAAGTCAAACGAGGTCAAACTGTATCCCCGGCGACATGTCGCTGGGGAAACTTGAAAAATAAAATTTTAAAGTAATGAAATTAACACTAATTACATATTTTAAATAATCAAAGGATTCCCCGGCGACATGTCGCTGGGGAAACGTTAAAAATAAAATTTTAAAGTAATAATATTAACACTAATTACATATTTTAAATAATCAATGAATCCGGCGACATGTCATTGGGAAAGATAAGCGGAAATGTTCCCACGTTACTGCGATGAAATTTTCGGTCAAAATATAACAACAGATCCCGGCGACATGTCGCCGGGAAAACCTCCATAATTTAGTCGACTTTTCTCTGAGACTTACGTGCCACGTGGGATCTATTTTTGTCGTTTAGTGATGATTCCCAATGACACTTGTCACGGGAAAACAAATATGGGGAAATTGGTAAATGTGATAGTGTATATGAGGTTTTCCGGTTTTGAATGTCAATGTGGTTGGTTGGTTGGTTTCAATATGAATGATCAACCTATTGATGGGTTAAAAAGAGCCAACTAGTTGATGCATCAACACAATTATTCATTATTGCATGTTTTCATGGAAAAAAAACGTGTATAGCATGAGAGTACAACATTACTAATATGAATGTCTCTTATCCATAGAAATGAAATGTGTATAGTTGGTTTTGAATGATGACACTACAAAATTATATACGGTATCAAACATCGTCACAAATTTTAGTCATGTGTCTATATTGATCGGATGTTGTTGTACCGGTCAAAAATATGATCCTAACTACCTTATACTAGCTAGGGTAAGTTGGGGTCGAATCCACAAGGAACGTATGTTGTTATGATCAAGTTCTACGGTTGCTTGTTTTGAACCAAAAACTATTTTTGCAAATAAAGATAATTTAAATACAACTAAAACTAGATTATTAAAATGATGAAAGATAAATGGACTTGTAAACGATGGTAAAAAGCATATCCTTCCAGAATCTCAATAATGATATTAACCTGTATCAATCAAACTTCGTTTGATGAATCAAAAGCACATAGACATACTTATATTTGTTGAAAGTATAATATTGAGTATAACCTATGTCAACTCCACAATCTAAACTCCACAATTTGTATTAATTTCTAAACTAGTTGAAAATGAATGTGGTTGGTTGGTTTTATTGTCCTTCACAACAATTTCCACATCTATCCATATTTTATACGCATACTTTTATTACCCCATTTAATTTTCACATCTATCCATTTACACGCATACATTTATTGTCCCTTTAACTTTCACATCTACCATTTTGCCCCATTGGCTAGAATTTTTAAAGGTCGATAATTGTCGCATCGTATAATTGTTGTTTTTTTTCCGTCGCATCATGCGACCATCCCGCTAGTAGTATGAATGAACCTATTAGAGTGGTCACAACACCGCCACCGCCTCTTCCCACCACCAGCCCTCATGTAGCATCGAATTTCAATTTCTACCATAACCACGCCACACCAACCACAAGTCACCTACAATGTCACCACCAGCACCACCAGTCTAGGACTCATCGTTTTTTAAATTTAATTTATCCTTTTATATAAATAAAACTAAAAACAATATATCATTTTAAAATAAATATGGTATATTAAATAATAACACATTTTATAAATAAAAAAACATACATTTCCTAAAAAAAATAAATTACTACAATACTAATTTGCAAAAGAAAAAAAACGAAAAACACTAATCCATATTATATATACAAATACACCTTTTCTTAGTGTATAAAATAAAATAAAATAAATAAAAAGTTACTAACTTTACCTTTTAACTTCATCTTCTTCCTCTCTATTTTCCTCCTTCTAAAAAACACATACACACACACACAAAATGCAGATACACACGCCCATATACAAAACAACCACACTACACATATACATATATATTATACATACATACATGATCCTAACAAAAAAAAACACGGTCGTTGTTGCAATCACGGGACTCTCACCACCACGGGTCTCATCATGAGACACACATGGTGGTGTATGCTTGTGGTTGAGCCCATAATCAGGCAACGACAAGCCCTCCACGAGGGCAATGTGAGCGCCCTTAGAGCATAGGCAATGGTCCATCCATCACTCCATCACCACAGATCCTATTTAGCGTCACCTCAGCGCCACATCTGAAAGATTCCTTTTCACCACCAATCTTACAAATCACCCACAATCCAGCACAAATCCACCACTAATGTAGGACTCACCCCAACATTTAATTAATTTTATCATTTAAACATTAAAACTAAAAATAACTTATACATAAACTAAAATATTATACCAACCTTTCATTAAAAATTAAAAATACATTGCGATACTAAAATTTAAAAAAAAAAATACATTACGATACTAAAATATTAAAAATAAAAAAACATTACAAATACTAAAAATTAAAAAAAATAAAAACATTACAATACTAAAAATTTAAAATACGAAAGAAAACTATTCCTCCTCGTCTTCGTAAGCCGTTAAATCCGAACATTGAACGAATTCTTTGTACTCGCTCATCACTCGGACATTGGGTTTATTAAAACTTGTAAATATGTTTGATTGTTTGAGATGGTTTGAGATGGGTTTTGATTTAGTTTTGAAGTATAAAGAAGGATTAAAAAGAAAAGTTAAAACCATGTTTAAGCTTCGTGCTCCTCACCACGCCACACGCGGATCCACCACGGACCCGCGGTGGTGTCGTCCGTGGTGGCTCACCACTGAAGTCGACAACGGATCCTACTAAGCCCATTGCCTATGCTCTTGAGGCTGGTGCAGTGGTGAGTGGCTCGAGCCATGGTGCTTGACGCGAGCCTATGGCGTGACATACCACACCGTTGGGGTCGGTAGCTTCCGTGGCCGTGGCTACCAAATTTCACGCCAAGGGTTTTTCTTCTTTTTTTTATTGTTTCTTGGGTTTGTTTCTTTTATGTTTGTGTTTGTGTTTGTGTTTGTGTCTGTGTTTTATGTTTGAGTTGTGTTTTTGGTGTGTTTGGAGTTAGACAGACCAGGAAGAAGAAAGCGGGAAGAAGGTGGGTAGATGGAAAAGAAATACTTATTAGATTTACTCATTTTTATATTGGGCCACATTTATTAATAATTTAATATACACTTGGGCCGGGTATATGAAATATTACACTTGGGTGTTGGGTTTGCATCTGGGAATATCTAGCACATATTTTTTTGGTTAACAACTTTTTTTTTTTTTTTTGTTAACATTTATTCAAGTAATTGTTTACACCAGTTTTCTGTTTACTAATAATTGTTTATTAATATATATGTGGGGTCCAAAGGTAAATGACGCCACCAGAAAACTAGTGTTATGTTAAGAGAGATATTTTGGTCTTAATAGAAAAAGCGGGTAGTGAGAAAAAAGGTCTTTGAAGTGGCCACTTTATCCTACTAAGACCACCCACTGCACCACATCAGACTAAATTTCTCTTAGAGTGAATCATCCAAAGACAATATTGACAGGATTAAGAAAGATTACTGAGTCATTGTACTATTATTCATCCTATCTTGTATATTTTCATGAAAAAATGTGTATATATGGTGAGTCATCAAAATGTACTATTATTCATTAATTATTGTATGTTTTCATGAAAAAATGTGTGTATATTTTGAAGTTTTGATGAATCATCTAAAAGACAATGTCGATCAAAAAGAAAATCTACAAGAAAATGACAAGATTACAACATTACTAATATGAATGTCTCTCATCCATAGAAATGAAAGGTTTATAGTTGGTCTTGAATGAGTTTTTTGAGCTTGGCAATATATTGTAAAATCCACCAAGTTGGTGGAAGCATACACTGGACCATAAAGAAAATGATATTATTTAATAACAGGAATAGAGATGAAACAGAATACAGGGAAGTGATACAAAGAAAATGGAGAAGATAATGTTATTTAATGGGTGATACAAAATATAGTGAAGTGAAAGGAGTCGTGGTTATTGCTAAGGTAATTTTTTAATGTTATTTTTATTTTTAGTTTAGTATTTGTTTCTTTTTAGTACCTAGATGAAACAGATGCAAAGGAAATGTATAAGCTAATGTTATTTAATGTTATTTTTATTTTTAGTTTAGTATTTGTTTTTTTAATTGTTAAATGTATTTTATTTTTTCATGAAATATTAAAATTATTTTTTTTAAAAAAAGGTAAGAAAAAAATATAGTTGAAAGATGGTGAAAGATGGATTTTCTAGTATGAAAGATGAGTGAAAGATGAATGAAAGATGAAAAAAGATGAAAAGTGACCATACCCTCCACCCTGGGCCTTTTCCTATTGTTTTCTCATCTTCCATGTCATATCATCACTTTTCCTATGAAAACCCAAGACTAACCGCTCCTTATAATACCCCATTTTCCATCATTTTCATTTTCCTCAATTTTTATTATTATTTCTATATAATTCCACAAAACATATATTTTTAAAATACAAACTTTTTATTAATTAAAGCATTACATTTACTAAATAAAAAAATAATTACATAGTAAAACGTTACATTTCCTAAAAAAACATTACATAATTAAAAAAACATTACTTCATAAAATATGTTACATTTCCTAAAAACATAACATTATAAAAAACTACTAGTCGTCGAGTCGCCGCGTTTTCACCCTCGTCTCAAGAAACTCACCGTCAGACGCATCTCATAATTTCTTTTGATATCTTTCCATACACTTTCTTTCCTTTTACTCAAACTCACTCCATGAGCCTAGAGGTTTGAGTAAACTACCTACAAGTTTCTCACTCTAATTCTTAACGAGGTTGCATCAGAAGAACTATCCTCCCCGCTAACGCACGACCGGGTGGTCGACGGTGGTCGCTTTCGAATAACGCCTCATAGTCGAGTTTGGGGTCCGCCGGTGTCGGACAGCTCATCATCGTTGAGATTTATCGGATTCGGGGTTTCATGCAACAACGGCCTGTCGAGCATGACACCATGCTTAGTCCAAAACTTCGGATAATCCTTAAGTTCAAGATAACATGCCTCGAAAAAAGAACTTCCGCTTTTGCACTGCCTCAAAGAGGTCACGGGCGGTGTCGTAACGGATTTGTCATCGCCACCACTTTGGTGTCGTAACGCGTTGTATGCTTTGACAATGCCATCCCAAAAGCACGACTCTGATTGGGTTTTGAGAAGCGTCAATCCACCGTTATGACAAAATAACGGCCTCTTGAGTGGTCCATTTTGACCTCACGACGGGGTTTTCCCCTTATTTCTCGTGTATTTGGTTACCTCAACCAACTCATCGGCCGAGGCAATGCTATCGAGTTCGGGTTCGTGGTCGAGATTGCATTGGGTTTGTTGTTGTTGGTTAAAGAATTATTGTTGTTGTTGGAAGAGTTGTTGAAAAGTTGTTGTTGAAAGAATTAATGTTGAAATGGTTGTTGAAACGGATTCAAGTGGAGAATGAGGCAAACCGCTTCCCAACGCCATATTTTATGGCGACAGTTTGCTTGTTTGCGAGCCGAGGATGAAAAGGACGAGGTGACACAATCGAGGGTCGACATATTTTGCCACATATCGTTACTGCTGTTTTGTTGAGAAGACAAATGTCGTTTGAACATTATGTTTTTTTTGAAAAGTGAAAATATGCATATATTATATTGTATTGTTGTTGTTGATTTGTTAAGTATAATATGTGTTTATATATATATATATATATATATATATATATATATATATATATATATACATTCTATTCTAGCCGTTGAAAATAAAATTTAGAAAAATTAAAAATTAAAATTTTTTGAACGACTATAATGTCGTTGGAAACTCACTGGTGGACCCCCTCTCTTCTTCCCTTGGTTGTCGACAAGACGAGTCCCGCAACGAAAGAATGCTTATGATATCCTCGCCGTGACCTCATTTTCCAGCCCCATGAAGATGACATGGAAATGCCTTATAAGTTATAACGTGAATAAAGTAAATAAAAATGCAAAGACAAAAGCAAATGATCAATTTATTACACCAACCTAAAAAGTCTAAAGTAATTCAAAACATACTTCACGTGTCCACCATAAAGTCCTAAATACCATTTTGTCATTTTAATATGGAGATTTTCTAACATGTGCCTTAAGGGCACATGTAAAAGGAGAACATTCTTTTTGAAAATTTAAAAAACAGAGAATATTGTTCTCGGAAACTGAAAAAGATATAAACATTCCATGTTTTTTTAGATTTCAAAGAAAATATCCCCCTTTACATGCGCCCCTGCCAAGCACATGTTAGAAAACCTTTATATAACTTCTCGATCATTCATTGTTCATCTTACGTGCGTGACCCACCACCCGACCATCATGTTTTTTTAGAAAGCATGTTAGTGGTTAGTGGGTCGACATGATCGAACGACTCGAGACACTCGATCCACAAGAGATTCCACTAACCGAGAGAACAAAGTGAACTAAAATAACATGCACTATTTAATCCTCTAAAATGAGGTAAGATCATAGTTATGATTATTATCATTATGATTAGTTAACTTGTTACATTTATCGAGTATAATCATGGAGGTATTAAGAAAGTGTTGAAAGATGGGTTAATAGAATCCATTTAAGGTTTGTGATAAATTGTCTAATGAAGTGACATTGTTAGAACATAAAAATAATGTTGTATTTATTGATATGATTACATTTTATACTTTGCATGTAAACAATGTATAGTATAGGGGGTATTAATTAAAATAAGAAATGTTTTATACATACCCTTTCACCTTTACCATTGTAATGCTTGATCCCATAATATCACATTTGACAAAGTACACTTTTTCTTTCTAAAATATCCTCCCATCACTTTCTCTCTCTAAACTCCATTGTTGTACCTCTAAAACCTCATTTGGTTTCTACATGATTACAAATTAGCTAATATCTTTTTACATTAGCTAAAACCTCATATCTCCATATTAATCATGGTTGCCATGTAGATGTCGATTAAAATCCTAATCACTATCTTATAACTTTTAATTATGTAGATAGAAAGTGTAAATAACTAGATTTAAACTCTTGATTTTAAATCCAAAAACAAGGAGTTTTCCACTTGAACTACCATTTTAATGATGAAAAACATTCAACGCCATTATGTATATGTAGATTTTTATATAGAGTTTTCCATATGATAAACCTTGTGGTATATTTATATATTTTTTATTTTTTTTTAAAGTTAACTTTTAACTTTTCTTTTAACAAAATATCATATTTTGTTTTTCTATATTGAATTTTCGTTAAATTATTAATTAGATCGGGCTATACATGAAAAATTATATATGGTCAGATGTTTCACCGGCACATTAGTGGTATTTTTTAATTACTGCTTAGTGACAAATAATATAAATAAAACTAGAAACAAAGCAATACTATAGGCTTATGGACTTGGGCCCTTAAAAGTGGGTTATAGAATACTCCATATTTGATACAGCAAAAAATCACATGCCCAGGCCGAACTACGCTTTATGTTATTTTATAGCCACTAAACCGTTCAATTTTTTTTTTTATTAGTGACATCATAGAAATGGCATTTATTTATGTACTTTTATAAAGTTTGAGATCATACGGAACGGTTATGTTTTAAAAATTTTAAAAAGTTCCATTCTATTTGTAGAATACCCACAAAAAAGTGTTGCACTTTAAAAGAAAAGAAAAAGAGAAGGGGGGCATTTTGCATTACCAAATTTACAGTTAAAATACTTTTTTATTTTTATAAATGCTTTTTATTTTATAAAACTAGTCATATGACCCATATCACCATTGCTAAAATCCCTCATATTAGCCCATATTTGTCTCATCACTACATAAAAAGGCCAAGTTTAATTTGATTTATGAAACATTATAGGAGCCCAACTCTGGCTACCCCATGACATAAAGAAACTTGAACTTAAGAAACCTTATTATTAATACTTGGAATCGACATACATTGCTACATAGTTAATTCCAAATCTAACAAAGAATTACTTTAAGACAGTCGTCCGCAATATCACCACATCGATGTCTTACCTCACTGTCATTTCTCGCGATGATTATGAGTTATGTAACTATGCGACTAGTGGTGATGGCAACCGATTACAGTATGCGACATTCTGATAGTACCCTATAAATTAGACTTAACCATATCATTCATATACCATTCTAATGAATTTTCTATAAGTATTGTATAAATACATTCTAATTTGATGTATTTGAGTACTTTTATCTAACTATGTTTTTTAATAAAACTTGACCAAAAAAAGAGAAAAACACAAATGAGTTTATTGACCACTTGCTAAAATATATAAAAGGTTGATTTTGCAATACTTTAATCGGTAAACCAACGACTTTAATTACTCTTTGTTGTTGCTACTATCATTGGCATTTTATTAAGTGACATACTTATTAAAACTTTTCAATTCATATATTATAATTATACATTATACATTAGTAATCTTGTATAAAAAGTTAAATACTAGGATAAATTAACAAAATATTTTAATAAATCTACCATCTCCTTTTTTTCTAGTATTGATGTTATAAGACTATCTCCCAATGTTTTAAAAACCGGTTTTTTTATCGACCCGGTTAAGTCGCCGGTTACCGGGTCACCGGTTCAACCGGTTGAACCACGGGTCGAACCGGTTCTATACATATATATACTTTTTCCTATATTTAATAAGTAGTATTGCATAATCTAATAATTTATCCATTTTATTCATACATTCGATTAAACCCACGAAGAAGATTAAGACTATATCAAAAGTTTTGCTTTTAAGTCTACATTTACAAAAATATAAACCAAAATTTTCGGTGATTCTAAATTATAAAATGGTTTATAGTAAACTATATTAATTGGTGATTCTAAGATTATATATAACTATAATTTACTATTTTATAAAATTTTAACAAACATTAGTTATCATCATTTTACCGCTTCAATTAAACTTAAAAAGTTAATGAGAAAAAAAATCATTTTGTTAATTTTTGGGAAAAAAAAAAAAAAAATTAATAAAAGTCATGACCCTACGGGTTTATCAAACCGGTCAACCCGGTCAACAAAAACCATGGTTCAATCCGGTTCTCAACCATACAAAACCCGGTCCTATCCGTCCGGTCTCCGAACGGGTTCAGGTTCAACCGGTTGAACCGTGGGCTAACCGGGTTTTAAACATTCTTATCTCCAACGCAGGGACAGCTTTATTTATCAGAGGTAGGTCCTAAGACCTACATGAGATTTTTACATATATAGCTCATAAAAGATTATTAGTTAATTTCTAGGAATTACCTTAAATTTTTGATAGGAACTACCATGGAAATTTTGTTTTTATAAAGACAATATATCGTCAGATCCTTTGATTGTTGGTGATGATTTTAAGCCATAAATCTTCTTTTGTTTTTCCACCGTGCTTACTTACTTTTCTATGTTTGTGTACAGAGAAGGGAAATGGGGAAGACAACTGTTAAAGACAACATTTAATTACTTACTTGAATTGTGTCCATATTATTTAACGGTCCATATAAAACTTCAACTTATTGTTTTGGTTAGTTTTATAAGTATGCATGATCGAGTTATACTACGTATTAAATTAATAGTTTTTTTTTTTTTTTAAACATGGCCCACCTAATTTTGGAAGCTAATGGATTTGAAACCTCCAACGTTTTGATTTTTTTTTGTTTCATTTTTCTTTTCCTTCGAATGTATATATGGATTGTTGTAGTATATATGTGTGTGTTTGAGAATTTTTTGTTTTTTTTTTTGTTTTGTGTTTCCATATTTGCAGGTGAAGTGAACGAAGAAGACGACGATTTTTATCCAAATTATATTTATGACAACTATTTATATATAAATTTATATTTTAAACCCTATGTTACATTTTAAACCTTATAATATACATGTTTTCTAATATACATATCAATTTATTTACATTTTAAACAATTTATATCAATTTGAAACTTACACAGTTTGGCTAATAGTATTGTACTATGCATATCCAAAACAATTTTTTTATTTTTATAATATATATTTTAATTTTTATTAATGAGATACCAATTTTTTAATTTTAAAAAATGTGTTTTTTAAATTAATTATTATTATTGATGACGTGATATTCATAAAATTAAGTTTCATCGTTACTATTGGAGATAAAAAAAATTCAATGTTATAGGTTCGGTGTTATGACAGACGTAACAGTATTGACACTGAAACTCAATGTGAATATTCTAACAAGAATAAAGTAACCAAAAAATAAAAAAACAAAGCAAATTATTGTTATACCTACCTAAATAATCTAGAATAATTCAAAACATGCTTCATATGTCCACTCATAAATACCATTTTGTCACTTTATGTAAGGTCATCATTCATTGTTCATCTTACGTATGGTACGTGACCCGCCTCCATGTCTTTTTATTTTTAAATCCGTGTCTTTTTATCTAATAGCATCTCCAAGCCAAAAAATTCTTTAACGTGCCGATTTCTGGCATGTCACAGTTGAGGCGCAAGCCGGTGCACGATGCGATGAGGTTAAGACATATATTTTCTTTTTTATAAAAAAAATAAAATGCAATTTTCAGTGTGTTGGATTGGAGGTAAAAAATATTACCAAAGTTCAAGTGGTAGGGATCGATACTCACTTCTGGTCGATTTTGAGATCGGTACCAGTTCCATGCCCATGCCTAAATGGCAGTGGCAAACCGATTTTCGATGTATTGGGTTGAAGATGTTCTAAAAACATTCACTATCGATGTGATATCCTCATGCATACTGGAGCACACAGTAAGATGCCAGTGTTTTTTTAAAAAAATTGAATGAGGTTAAATTACTTGCTTTTAGTACCATTATTGCATATGAGATGAACATTATTGATCAACATGTTGTTGATATGTAAGTTTTTTAAAAATAACAACAATTAGTAATTTTTATATGTAGCATAAAAACAGAAGTCATACTTATTTCAAATTTCATTCATATCAATAAAATACAACACTAAAATTAATTTTTGAAGCGATATTTATCACTTTTTGCGTTAAGCACCGCCGGCCACCCTTAACTAAAGATCCTGGCTCCGGTCTACGCATACTCAAATATATTATCTACAAGTTAGCATAACAATCTAATGTTCCAACTTACATAGTGATACTAATAAAGTAGTTTCTCACAAACCAAACATTAAATTCTAGGGTTAATTACTTGAAAATGTATCATACTTGGTTATTGTGTGTACTTAATTTTTTTTTTTTTTTTTTTTTTTATCGTGTGTCATCGAACTTTCAAATTTCGATTATTGTATGTATTTTGTGACTATTCATCCACGTAAAATGCAGTGTTGGTCTAACTTATCGATTTGGTCAAAATCGGCCTAGTCGGCGGACCAGTCAACGCCGGTCAACTTCAGATCTATGGTTTTTTTTTTCAAATTCATGATGGTCAACTTCGATTTTATTGATTTTGTTTTAATTTGAGCTGGTTTTATATTGCTAATATTTATTTTTTAGATAAATTCCTTTATAATTTATTAGGCGCCATGGCGGCTATGGCGTTACGGAGGTCAATCACCACCTGTGATCACGAAGCGATTTTACAACCCTAGTAAAATGATCATTTTACCCTTCGAATTGAAAAGGTAAGGGTAAATTGTTACGAATCACACGCATGATCGAAATTGATAGTTCAAGAAAAAAAAAAAAGCGGCAAGATGATAGATTTTCAAGAATTAACCCTAAATTCTAATGAATTTTCTAAGAACTGTGTTATTTACAATCTAAAGTAACACCTATTAATGAACTTAAAGCAAAGATAAATAAAGGTTATATACCTAGCTAACTCAAATGAAGCAAAAAGGATGAATGGTTCCACTAATTAGGAATAAAAATTAGGGTTAAAGTCATCAAATAATTGTTCAGTTGTTAGTCATCAAAAAATGATACCTGGTTTTAGTGTGGGGGTGCGATAAGAGTGATGAAGAAGATTACAAATCTGAATTTCTTTTTTTTCTTTTTTTCTCTTAAGTGTGTTAAAAGAGTGTAAGAAATGTGGGTTATTTAGTTGGTTTTTTTTTCTAGGACATTGGGCAAAACACTTATTTTGTCTTTTAGTTCTCACTTTTGACTAAATCATTTAAAAATTTAAGAAAAAATTACACGTTTGGTCCTTGTGGTTTGCTTATATTTCAAGTTTAATCCTTAAGTCGTTTTAATTACATCAGAGATACTTATTTTTGAAACCTTGCACTCATTTAGTCCCTATATTGGATGGGCGTTAGTGCAGTCCGTTAAGTGTTTTGCGTTGTTAGTACTTTTGTTAATAAATTTTGCACCGTTAGTCCTTATTTTTTAAAATATAGTTTTCCCCAGTTAGTCCCTCCGTTAAAACTAGTTATCGGCCATTTTCGTTCGCTTTTATCCATTTTCGCGGTTTTTACGTTTTGTCATTTTTCCGTTTTACCGCTGTTTTACGTTTTGTCTGTTTTTATCCGTTTCGTTTGGTTTTCCGTTTTCACCCTTTTTTACGTTTACGTTTTACGTTTTATCTGCTTTTATCCGTTTGCGTTCGTGTTTTATTCGTTTTGCCCTTTTTCACGTTTTTATCCGTTTTCCAGGTTTTTCGTTTTTTTTTTCGTTTCCGCTGTTTTACGCTTTTAAACGTAAAAGCGGATAAAAACAAAAAACGAAACAACCGCTAAAACGGAAAAACGGATAAAACAAACCAAAACGTAAAAACGGCGGCGTAAAAAATGTATTTAAAACGGATAAAAACGTAAAACGATCGAAATGGATTAAAACAAACAAAACGGATAAAATGGACAAACGCGTAAAAACGGACGAAAACATATAAAAACAGATTTAAAAGGGATAAAACGTAAAAAGGACGAAAACGAAAAAAGGGGACAACGGATAAAAGCGGACAAAACGTAAAAATCCGCAGAATAACTATTATTAATTGAGGGACTAATAGGGGAAAACTATATTTTAAAAAATAAGGACTAACGGTGTAAAATTTATTAACGAAGGTCTAACAGCGCAAAACACTTAACAGACTGCACTAACGCTCATCCAAAATAGGGACTAAATGAGTGCAAGGTTTTAAAAATAGGTATCTCTCGTGTAATTAAAACGACTTAGGGACTAAACTTGTAATATGAGCAAACCACAAGGACCAAACGTGTAATTTTTTCTAAATTTAATTTAATATTTTTTGAGTTAATTGCATTTTTGGTCTTTGTGATACGGTCAAATTGCAGATTTGGTTCTTGTGGTATGGCCAAATTACCAATTCGGTTCCTAAACTTTAACGTCACCTAAGCCTAGGGGACCAAACATGCAACAAAAACTTTAAAATGAGGACGTCCAGTGCACTTTCAAAGTTTTATGAACCAAATCTGCAATTTAGCCATACCACAAAGAACAAAAATGCAATTAACTCATTTTTTTAACTCATTCTTAATTAATTTAAAACACTTTTAAATTATTTAAATTATTTTTAATTAAGTTATATCATTTATAATTAATTTAAATTATCTATATTTTATTTAAATCTTTGCATCTTGAAACTTCAAAAGAGCTTCGATCTGGATACTTGGGTACATACTCGTTGAACCACAAAGCAGATGTTAAACTGATGAGTCGAGACAATATGAATATACATCTAAAATATTAGACAGATGAGTCGATATGATATTGATATACATGTGATGTTAAACGGATGAGTCAAGATGATATGGATATACATAAGATGTTAAATGCTAGTCGAGGTGATTTTATAGCATCTCCACCTTAGCAATAACCAGAAGAATGTTTTATACCTACTAACTTATTGTTATAGGGAGTAACACTAACATGAAGATTTGAGTTCTAGTTAAAAACTGCATCATTTTGTTTATATCAGAACTTGCAGAAGTGTGAATATAAGAACCCAAAACACCTGAGTTCCCAGATTAAAGCTTCGTTGTCGTAACAACCTCCAATAAACGTGAATTTGCCCATGTCAAAACTGATAATAGAAAAATACAGATCGACAACAAATATCCGACAACAAATTAACATCTGATGTCACCGAAAATACTAGTTAGTCTGACCAGTTGCATATACATAAAAATAATTGAACAAAACAGTAATTACTACATGAAACCCAAACCGACACAATATCCGACTCCATTATCATTAATATTTCAAACGGTAATCTTCAGTAAATTGGTTTGTTCCAATGACATTTTGCAAGCTTACAACAGAACAAATGTTGTTGATCTGAGTCTCTTCTACAGCCATTTACCATTCAAACAACGTATCGGTAAGTGACATAACGACCAGCAGTCTCACTAGGTCGAATGATTTTCACCACCTGCCCACGCTTTAGCCCATAATATCGAGCAACCGGATCACTCACTTGAATTCGAGGCAGCTGCAAACAAATGTTGTACAGATTAAGTTACGGCACAGTTTTAGAAAAATAGCCAATAATACAAAGGAAACATGAACTGACCTGAGTTTCTTTAACTGTGTATCTCTCTAGTAAAGTCTTTTTCTCCTCGTTTGTGAGAACCTGATGCTCAGGCACTAGAACATGATTTTTGACGTTCACCAATAACTCTGCTTCCTGCATAATTACATAAAATGGCCTTAATTTTAGTTATGCATCTATAGTTTGACCCCGTAACAGAAAATATTTTTTCTATTTTTGGTTATGCGGAAATCATTAGCTTAGCACGCCAATCAAGTACTCTTCTATCGATAGAAAATTTTCAAGCAGAGATGACCAAGTGGACATATGAATAGCTCAATTCATCAAACAGAAAATAAATTCTTTCAGATTTATATTAAAAAAACGATGCCCATATGGTCAACAGGGCAACGAAAGAATGAGAGATTATAAATTGCCGGTTATCGTTACAACATATTGGCATATGGTCAACTAATCTCCCCATATATATGCTAGATAAAACTAACAAAGGTAGCTAGCTAATCTAGAAGGAATACCTGGAAAACCTCCAAGTGAAACTTGGAAGAAATCTCACTAATGCAAGTTCGGGCGAAGGGAGTTAGATTTTGCTGCACAACCAAGATTCCACGGGTAACATTCTCCTTCTTCATACGCTCGATATAATTTTTTATTGTCTTGACTCCAACTTTTGCTTCATCAGGGAAGAAGACATAGATCTGGTAGAAAAGCACACATATTTTAAACACAAAGACAAATGCAAAAAAAAGAAAAAAAAATATATATATTATTTTAATAAATTGGCATATCAGTCACCAACAGCCACGCCAGTCCACTAATATTGACGTGAGGCTGCCCTATAATAGTGTGTGCCTTAGTCACTATCGTGCTCCACATGTGAGGCGTAATGTGGTTACCAAGTTCAACTAAAAGACAATCAATTAATCTTCTTTTTATAAAAGACAAAATTTCCCGGGATTTAGATGGTCATATTTAGGTTTTAAGTCCGCTCAAAATGGGAAAAGCTTATCCTTTGTCTCATACAACACATTAACTTATACGCTAAATAACTCCTCTAAGGTGCCGTTAGCCACAAAATGACAATTACTTTTGGTTCGTTTATGACTTCTTTTTTTCTTGATAAATTATCAGTACGAACTATTCCCCTATATGCTTTAACGTAATTATGTTTATATTCCATTAGATTATGCTCTTATTTGCAATTCGACGTCAAATTTTGTCATATAAATAATTTCAAAACTTGAAGGTTTCCTTTAACCAAGCCCAGAGTTTTTCACCTCCCACCTAAAAGGATACACAGAATAAGTCACTCATTTCGCCCTTCACCTTACAACCATGATTCTTAACCAAATATATTCCAAACATATCCCCCACAACATAGTTTTTTTTTGTTTTTTTTTTCTGTTTATGCTTCTAACTATAAATAAGTAATCGCTCATTTTGTGAAAGTAATAATACCTTCAACCCAATCCATCTAAAAGGTTTACAGTCCAATTCGAAGTAAATAACATAATAATTTCCTCCTCTTAAATAAAACCCTCGAAATAAGAAGCTTACTCATGTGGTGTTTATTCAAGCTTATTTTTAAGGAAGGTTGGTGAGCATGAATTGAACTTGAGACATTTCAATAGTTACTTAAGCTCGTTGCCACCCCTAAGTGGTTATGTTATAATAAGCATTTCAAAAAAGCCGGAAAACATAGGCTTATGAAGGGGTGTTTGTTTCAGCTTATGGCTTATTTGGTTTTGGGCTTATGTTTCATAAGCTCACATTTTGTGGATTATTTGAAACTTGTGAGATTATATAAACTTATCATGACATGATAAGTTTATACAAGCCAGAAAATCTCAAAATAAGCCACAAAAAGTGAGCTTATGAAACATAAGTACAAAACCAAATAAGCCACAAGGCCGCTATATAAGCCGAAACAAACACATCCTAATAAACTATTTATCATACACTACCTCAACATAATAAGCAAATAAACAGCTAACAAAACAAACCAAATACACCCTTTAACACACATAACCAATTAGCACAAACAAAATCAAAACTTATTGAAAAGAACAAGAATACCACCTGCTGAGATGAATCGTTCTTGCCACTAGGCCACCCCTAAGTGGTTATGTCATATGTGGCTTATGATGAGCTTATTTGTGTTTCGGCTTATATTTCATGAGACCCAATTTTCTGGCTTAATTAGAGACTTATGAGCTTATATAAGTTTATTATGTCATAATAATAAGCTTATATACCACCTACAAGTCTCTAAAATAAGCCAGGAAATTTAGCTTATGAAATATAAGCAAAAACCAAATAAGCCCACATATAAGCTTAAACAAACACCTCCCTATAATCAGTGTTGTAAAAATCGGCCTTGGCGGCCGATATGGCGGCGCCTAGGCGGTCGGCGGCGGTCAAACGCCACGATTTTTGGCATATCGGTCTAATTTGGTGTTTTGGTCAAAATCGGTCGAATCGGTCAAAATCGAGCTTACGGTCAAAATCGGCCTTGGCGGCGGTTTGGTCAACGGTGGTCAACTTCGGATCCGGGTTTTTTTTTTTCAGATTCACGGCAATTAACTCCGATTTAATTGATTTTGTTCTAATTTAAGCTAGTTTTTATAATTAATCTTGCTAATATTCATTTCTTTAATAAATTCCTTTGTAATTTAGGGTCACCGCCATGGCGCCGCCTAGGCGCCGCTATGGCGGCTATGGCGCTTGGCGGGGGTCAACCGCCACGGTACCGCCGAGCTATTTTTACAACCTTGCCTATAATAAGCTCATAAACCCAACATACTACCTCAAGATAAGCAGATAAACAGCAAACAAAACAAACCCTTTAACACATGTAACCAAGCCACAAAAAGTGAGCTTAAGAAATAAGCCCAAAACCAAATAAGCCGCCGAAACAAACACCCCCTAAGAAACTATTTATCATACTAGGTCAACATAATAAGCAGATAAAAAGCTACTATAAAATAAGCAATTCCAAAGACCCTTTAACACAAATAACCAATAAGCTAATAAGCCCACATACTAGCTCAAGATAAGCAGATAAAAAGCTATAAAATAAGTAATCCCAAACACCCTTTAACACAAACAACCAATAAGCACAAACAAAATCAAATCTTGATAACAACACACCTGTTCAGAAGAATCATTCTTTAAGGACTTGCTAATAACAAGATCTTCACGTTTCATATTATCACCATACTTGTTAACAAAAGATCTTTTATCCATGTCAATCTCAAACTCACCGACCACATAATTCCTGTCTTTCAACATCTCCATCATTGTTTTCCTTATTCTAAACAGCCTCTTTATTTCTTCCTCTGTTAATGATGTTGACTACATTTTTTTTTTTTTTTTTTACTCACAAATTGTAATATATGGTTTTGGGTTATGAAGCTTTTATAAGGGGTGTTTCGTAGCTTATTTGATGGGCTTTTGAGCTTATTGAGATTTTAATAAGCTCATAAGGTCATTACTAATTATAGCTTATAAGCTCAAGTTGATGAGCTTATAAGCTCAGGTGGATAAGCTTATAAGTTGTTAATAATGAGCTTACAAGTTTATTAGAATCTCAATAAGCTCAAAAGCCCATCAAATAAGCTAAGACAAACACCCCTTATTTTGAATCTTTTAGACTTATCTAAGCTTATATACCCCTACAAGTCTCTAAAATAAGCCAAGAAATTCGGCTTATGGCAAATAAGCCAAAACCAAATAAGCTCATAAACCCAACTTACTAGCTCAAGATAAGCAGATAAAAAGCTTAAAAATAAGCAATTCCAAAGACCCTTTACCACAAATAACCAATAAGCTAATAAGCCCACATACTAGCTCAAGATAAGCACATAAAAAGGTATAAAATAAGCAATCCAAAACACCCTTTAACACATACAACCAATAAGCACAAACAAAATCAAGAAAAAGATGATAACCACCTGTTCAGATGAATCATTCTTTAAGGACTTGCTGATAACAAGATCTTCACGTTTCATATTATCACCATACTTGTTAACAAAAGCTCTTTTATCCATGTCAATCTCAAACTCACCCACCAAATAATTCCGGTCTTTCAACATCTCCATTACTGTTTTCCTTATTCTGAAGAGTCTCTTTATTTCTTCCTCTGTTAATGATGTTGACGACATTTTTTTTTTTTTTTTTTTTTACTCACAAATTGTAATATATGGTTTTTGGGTTATGAAGCTTTTATAAGGGGGTGTTTCTCGTAGCTTATTTGATGGGCTTTTGAGCTTATTGAGATTTTAATAAGCTCATAAGGTCATTACTAATTATAGCTTATAAGCTCAAGTTGATGAGCTTATAAGCTCAGGTGGATAAGAGTTTTATCGGTGGTTTCGGTATCCTTTTTTTCAGATCCGACAACCATTGTGATTGGATTTCATCGTCTTATTTCCGATTTATCTAAGCTTATTTACGAAATAAATTTGATGAGCTTATAAGCTCAGGTGGATAAGCTTATAAGTTGTTAATAATGAGCTTACGAGCTTATTAGAATCTCAATAAGCTCAAAAGCCCATCAAATAAGCTAAAACAAACACCCCTTATTTTGAATCTTTTCGACTTATTTAAGCTTATATACCCCTACAAGTCTCTAAAATAGGCCAAGAAATTCGGCTTATGACAAATAAGCCAAAACCAAATAAGCTCATAAACCCAACATACTAGCTCAACATAGGCAGATAAAAAGCTTAAAAATAAGCAATTCCAAAGACCCTTTAACACACATAACCAATAACTATAAGCTCAAGATAAGCAGATAAAAAGCTATAAAATAAGCAATCCAAAACACCCTTTAACACATATAACCAATAAGCACAAACAAAATCAAGAAAAAGATGATAACCACCTGTTCAGATGAATCATTCTTTAAGGACTTGCTGATAACAAGATCTTCACGTTTCATATTATCACCATACTTGTTAACAAAAGCTCTTTTATCCATGTCAATCTCAAACTCACCCACCAAATAATTCCGGTCTTTCAACATCTCCATTACTGTTTTCCTTATTCTGAAGAGTCTCTTTATTTCTTCCTCTGTTAATGATGTTGACGACATTTTTTTTTTTTTTTTTTACTCACAAATTGTAATATATGGTTTTGGGTTATGAAGCTTTTATAAGGGGTGTTTCGTAGCTTATTTGATGGGCTTTTGAGCTTATTGAGATTTTAATAAGCTCATAAGGTCATTACTAATTATAGCTTATAAGCTCAAGTTGATGAGCTTATAAGCTCAGGTGGATAAGCTTATAAGTTGTTAATAATGAGCTTACAAGCTTATTAGAATCTCAATAAGCTCAAAAGCCCATCAAATAAGCTAAGACAAACACCCCTTATTTTGAATCTTTTAGACTTATCTAAGCTTATATACCCCTACAAGTCTCTAAAATAAGCCAAGAAATTCGGCTTATGACAAATAAGCCAAAACCAAATAAGCTCATAAACCCAACTTACTAGCTCAAGATAAGCAGATAAAAAGCTTAAAAATAAGCAATTCCAAAGACCCTTTAACACACATAACCAATAAGCTCAAGATAAGCAGATAAAAAGCTTAAAAATAAGCAATTCCAAAGACCCTTTAACACACATAACCAAAAAGCTCAAGATAAGCAGATAAAAAGCTATAAAATAAGCAATTCCAAAGACCCTTTAACACACATAACCAATAAGCTCAAGATAAGCAGATAAAAAGCTTAAAAATAAGCAATTCCAAAGACCCTTTAACACACATAACCAAAAAGCTCAAGATAAGCAGATAAAAAGCTATAAAATAAGCAATTCCAAAGACCCTTTAACACACATAACCAATAAGCTCAAGATAAGCAGATAAAAAGCTTAAAAATAAGCAATTCCAAAGACCCTTTAACACACATAACCAATAAGCTCAAGATAAGCAGATAAAAAGCTATAAAATAAGCAATTCCAAAGACCCTTTAACACAAACAACCAATAAGCACAAACAAAATCAAGAAAAAGATGATAACCACCTGTTCAGATGAATCATTCTTTAAGGACTTGCTAATAACAAGATCTTCACGTTTCATATTATCACCATACTTATTAACAAAAGCTCTTTTATCCATGTCAATCTCAAACTCACCCACCAAATAATTCCTGTCTTTCAACATCTCCATCACTGTTTTCCTTATTCTAAACAGTCTCTTTATTTCTTCCTCTGTTAATGATGTTGAAGACATCTTTTTACAATTTGCTTTTTGGGTTTTTCTGGGGTTTTGAGGAAGGTGAGTTAGGGTCGGCTATCAAGGAAGGAAGGAAGGAAGGGGTTTAATGGGGATTGTGTTTGTGTTGTGACTTTTTGTTGTTTTTGTGTTTGTGTTGTGTTGTTTTTGCAATGAGGCCCTTTGTAAAATTTACTTGTGATTAAATTACAAAATTTGTTACTCCCTCCGTCTCAAATTTATTGTCAGGAGACAAAAAACATAAAGTTTAATAAAAGTGGGGCCACTACAATTTTAAACCACACAAATAAAATATTCCCTCACAAAATTACCTTTTTATTACTACTAAAAATGGAAGGTGGACAATAATTTTGAGACAACCCAAAAAGGAAATATGAACAATAGATTTGAGACGGAGAGAGTATTTGTTAGTGGTGAGCATGGGGTCAAACGTGACCTGACCCGAAAATGGAAAAAGAAAAAACTCAAACTGAGAACCGAATTGAGAAATATATATTAAAACCGAAACTGAATCGAGTACTTTGGTTCGCGTCGGTTTTTGAATTTTGAATCGAAAAAACCGACAAAAACTGAAATAAATATACAAAACCAAAACCAAACCGAAAAAGATCGGTTCCGTTCGGTTCTCTCCTACTTCGGTCGGTTTGTCGGTTCGGATCAATTTTCGAGTGGATTTACTCAGCCATAGTTACTAATAAGAGTGGCAAAATCCATGCATGCAAGTGAACCAAGACGGCCAGAATGGGCACAGCTTAAACCAAGACGCTAAACGGCATAAGCCAAACGGACACATGTTATACAAATCGCTTAATACAAGACCTAAAACGATCTAAATAAATTCCTTAAACGTAATATCTTATTTATATTAAAAAACTTAAATATATTATATATAAAAAATCTAATGTTTACATTGAGAAAAAACGCGCCTGTTAGTTTATTTAACTTTTCAATAGCTTATATGTGCCCATTTAAAAAATGAGAGGCTAAATGCTAAAATTTTTAAAAATCAGATCTATTTAAATTTATCTTTTTTCAAGACATTTGCCACCTCTAGTTACTAATAAACTTTAGCTCAAATGTACACAAATGAGATTTTTTCTTGTCATTTCCATTTTGGAATGGTAGTAGAAATCATGGATGTAGGTAGAGGTGCACAAGGCCCAGACCATGCCGGGTTTGGACCAGGGTGAAAAAAGCACGAGCTTTTATAGTTAAAAAAGCTCGGGCCTAAAAAGCTCAGGTCGAGCTAAGCCCAGGCTCTAATCAAAATATTAGGCCTATTTCGGCCTTAACCCGGGCTTTTTTAAATACATTACCAGAAATTTTTTAATAATATTTTTATATATTTTGTAATAATATAGTTATTATATATGAAAATATTTTATCAACATTTGTAAATACACATTACCAGAAAATAACAAAATAAGGTTACAGATTATAAAAATATACATTAATAATAAAAGCTCTAAACAACAAAAGCCCGGGATTACATGCTTTTGGGTGAGCTTTTCAGGCTTTCTCGGGCTTTGGGCTTAGCCCGGGCCAGGCCGGGCTTTGTTGGAAAATATAAGGACCATTTAGGCTCTTAGGCCAGACCAGGCTTCTTTAGGCTTTTTTGGGACGGGCTTAAGCTCGGGCTCGGGCTTTAGCCCATCTGTGCATCTCTAGGTGTAGGGGTGTTCATCGGTCTAGTTATTGGGATGTATGGTTTATTTGGTTCAGTTAGTTTGATTAAACTTTTTCTCTGGTAAAATTGAAAACTGAAACGAAATGGATTCAGATTGGATTAAATCAAACCGAATCAAATAACTCGAATTACTTACTTTTAGTTATCTAATTATTTAATTACATAGATTTTTATAAACAAAAATAAAATTTCAATCTTAGAAAATGTTATATTCAAGGTTTTTAAGATCGGGATCCTACCTAGGATTGTTTTCGTCTTTGCAAGATCGTGATCGTAAGATCGGATCGAGATCCTAAAGATCCTACTTCAATGTCATTTTTTAATAGTCTTTGTAACATTATTTAAATCTACAAATTATTATATATCATAAATAAAAAATTATATGACTGTTTTATAGAAATATTTTCCTAAATTATGAATATTGAATTTTAGGAAGAATCACATGTTGTTTTTTCAATTCTATTAAGATATATTTCATAACTTTGTAGTTTTTTTAGTTTGTGGTTCGAGAAACGTAAGATCTGATCAAATTAGATCTTAAGATCCTACGGTCAAGATCGCGATCCTGTAAGATCTTAAGCTTTCTAAGATCCAACGTAGGATCCGGATCGTTTTTGCTTTGTAGAATCGTAAGATCCTAAAATCATGATTGGGATCCTGACAACCATATATACATTTATGTCAATTCAGTTTTTGATTCGATTCATGCTAAAACCATATCAAAACCAAAAACCAAATATTTAATTTGATTTAGTTCGATTTTGACAAATTTGATTTTTTATTTTGTTCGGTTTCTGTGGGCGAAACCCTAAATCTGCACGCCCCTACACGGATGCATACTTGTCAATGGTGGGATGCTTTTCAAGTCAAAATTTCAAGACTCGACAATCAAGTCCTTAATGAGATATTATATACCCTTAGAGCGGAGGGTGTCGTAACATGTGTTAAACCTTAACACACTGTCACGTCAGCGGCACATCAGCTTTAACCTTTCACCTTAGCTCAACAAAAAAAACCTCATATCATAACTCAACCTTAACTTTCTTTAACACTACATTTTGGGCCTCATTTTTTTTTCTTTTCCATTTATAAAATAAAAACAAAACATTTTCTTTAAAGTTACAAAACTAAAATTACAATAAATTTTTTTTTTTTTTTTTTTTTTTTTTACTTATGAAAACAATAGAAAAAAAAAAAAAAAACAAAAATAAACCACAAGGATCGAAATTGTCAAACACCAAAATCGCCTTTCTTCCACCTTAAAACCCGCAACGTTTTTACACACACACAAATACATAACTGTTTAAAGTGCATGTTTTTACACACACACACACACACACACAAATACTGAACCTTTTAAAAACCAAAATACCCACCAAAACCCATTAAAACCAGAAGAAAAAAAAAAGAAAAAAAAATGTTTGACGCAGCGTTAAGGGGTTAACGTGGCACCGTTAACGCGGATTTAACGCCAGATCCGGTGTGGTTAACGCCCCTTAACGCTGCGGCTTTAAAGGTTAACATGGTTGTGAGGGTTACCATACCGATTGCTCTTACACAATTGCATAAACATTATTTATATTTTATAGACTAAAATACACCGTTTGTCCCTAATCTTGTACATGCGCATCACGTTGAACCAAACCTAGGCGTTTTCATCGCTGGAGGTCCAAAACAATGGTTTTATACTCTAGACAAGTCCTTTGACCAGGATTGCCAAAGTCAACATTAATTTCCTGGGTTTACATCGAGAGTATACTAGACAATTCACAATTTTAACATGTCATAGTTAAAATCCGAATCTAAATCCTCATTTCCATAACTCAAAAGACCAAACCAACTTCTAAAAATACCATGTCGATCGATTGTATTAGCAACATGCCAGAAATAGTGATCAGTAACATTTTGAATCGGTTGCCTTTGTTAGAAACGGTGAGAACCTCTAGTTTAACGAGAAACTGGAGGTCTAAGTGGACTTTGCTCACCGATGTCATAGTCGATGAGTATTTCTTTTATTATTTAACATATGATTTTGATGGGAGGCATGTTACTAGACTCTTAAATCAGCTTATGGGTCCCATAAGAAAGTTTGTCTTCTCGTAGAGCCAAGATCAATGTCCGGAATAAGACTTGAATTATGAAGAGATTCGTGATTGGCTTTTGTTTTGGCTCAAGATGGAATCGAGGAGTCGACCATTAGAAACTTGTATGGTTAACCGCCACGTTCTCAACCCAACTTTACTCTCGTATGGAGTTGAAACATCTGGAACTTCATTGTTGTGATATGGCTACTTTGGAATATTTTCATAGCTTTCCAAATCTATTGAGTTTAGAATTGATTCATGTCAATTTTCTAACCGGTATAGTTTGGGAGTTTATTGTTGGTTGTCTCTTACTTGAGTCTCTTAAAATGGATCGTCCTACTACAAACGAGATGAGACAATGGGATATCGCAAAACTTAGGAATTTAAAGAAGTTAGATTTTTCATTCGGTCTTTGGAATGTTGTGACGACAATCACAACATCCGATATCTTTCACCTGACAAGACTTCCAACTCTTGAGACCCTTACATTGGATTTTCACTATTGCACGGTAAGAACAATTTGAGTTTTACACTTATAATTTTACAATGTTAAAGAAATGTCTAACAATAATGAAATTTAATCTTTAAAACTTCTTGTAGTTGATACGGGAAGCTAAATCTAGTATGAATGTCCCTGTGCCATTTGTATCCCTGATTAATCTTAAGTTGTCCGAAGTCGATTTTGGGAATAGTGTTATGGTATCGCTTATCATTGAAATGATTCGTGGATCTCCAAATTTGAAAATACTGGATACCAGAGTAAGTGTAATACTATAATGCATATGTATCAAATAAACATTTGTAAATTGCCATGTTTGTGTATCTCAACACTATTTGATTTTTCAGTCAGACACGCTTAGTGTTCTACCTTGGAAAAATTTCCAATGTTGTAGACGAAACATAATCGACCATGGGCGACTACAGATCGTGGTATTTCGAGCTTTTCCTAGATCGAGCATGAATTAACTTTAATAAAGTTTATACTTGCGTGTTCCCGGTCGCTAAAGACAATCAATATCAAGCTCAACAATAGGAGTCATGATGGGAATGAAAATATCAGGATGAACTGGGAGTTGGCTAGGAAGCTCGACCGAGCTTCCCTCACAACCGTGGTAGAGTTCTTTTAGTGGTTGTAGTTTATGTATGGGTTGAATACCCTATGACAATTCATGTTGCAAAATAGTATTTTGGTATTTGTTTATATGGTTTGCTTAAATTTAGATTGTTCATATGTTGTTGTTTGTGCGTATTGTTGGTGATGCAAGTTTGACATTCGAAAGTCAAACTTCCATTTAGCATTTCAATTTGATTGTAGAAAGTAAAACTGCAGAAAACTTTAGCATTTCCAGTTTACTTTAGTTAGTCAACATTCAAAATGATGAATGACCATTTTCTATTTGCATTTTGACTTTGTAAGTCAAAATTGCAAAACTATTAGTCAATATTTGTTACGGAGTTCATTGATATGTTTTGCAAGTTTGACTTTACAAAGTCAAACTTCTAATGGTTTTGTGTTGGATTGTGTTGTTTAATCTTCAACTAAATTGTAGTATACGTGAATTGGCAAATTGAGGGACCAATTGTGTATTTTAAAGTGATTATTGGGCGGAAGTTTTAAGTATGACAACGACAACCAAGACAAATTCAGGGACCAAGTGTTAAAAAAAGTTACTATTAGATCCCTTGACCGTCTCTACCCTGAGACGCTATTTACTTGTGCACACGAACCAATAAACCCATCCACCACTTTTTCCACACACGCACAATTTCCAATGGAAGATTTCTCTATTTTGAATGAACTCATGGAGATTCTTTGGTTCATCCAACTTAAATGATCGTATGGCGGTGTGGTTTGGGAAGAGGTCGCACAAGAAGGGCTTTTGAAAAGCTAGTTCGTGAGTGCATTGATCATCCGAAGAGGGCATCATCAAACGTAGGAGTCGATTGAAGAGAACGAAGCTTTGGGACCTCGGGAATAGCTCTTGACAGTTTGGATGGGTGAGGAAAGCCCATGCGAGGCACACCGACCTACTTGTTCGATTCATCTGATTCTTGGTGAAACCGATAAAGCTATTCGTATCAACGAAGGTTATGTTAAGAAAATGGTTGTGCATAATGACCGAATTTTGGGTATTTCATGGGGGTAGATAAATGGGGTCTTTGGGTGCTAGTTTTGGAAATATAGGTTGGTAAAAGGGTATGTAAATTGGATCTTTTGTTCGGTTGTTGGTCATGGTTTGATCTAGTTGTTTCTGTTCTTGTAAGGAACTATATTAATAATTAAATATCATCTAAGATTTATGTATTTAATCTGTTTTTGTATTGTGATATTGGGTGTATTGTTTCTAATTAGTATCAGCAAAACCAAACATCCCTTTGTATCAGCAAAACCAAACATCCGCTTTTATCAACAAAAGTTGCATCAGCAAACCAAACACCCGCTTATATCAGCAAAACCGAAGGTATTGGTTTATAAATATGTGTTGAAAATGCAAATGCTTTAGCACTAAATCATAATGTATTGACAATGGTGTATAGTTTAGGAAGAAATTGGTATAGTGTTAGTGTTGATAGTGGGACTCAACACGCCCAATGTCTCAAATTGTAAGATCTTGAATTTTGACTTACCCAAGTCAAACAAATTTATGAAATGCCACAAATTGTAACTTACTATTGTCGTATGACTTGGGTAAGTCAAACCTATTAACAAATGCACAACGATTTCAAGGAGTTACAATGCACAACCAAACACTATTACTTACATAATAACCCAATTTTTTATTGATCGATTTCATGTTCACAACTACTACAAAGTTTCCTATCATCTAAACATACATTTAGCTAGACCCATAACTCTCCCTATCATCCTTTTCCTTCATTTCCTTCATTTCCTTAAGATATTTAAACAAAATTTCCTGATTTGTAATCCTTTTTCTCAAATCGTTAACCTTTGATAACACGATGTCAGCCTCTTCCTTCTCCTTCTTAACACCCAAACCCTTTTCAATTGGCAGTCTTCTTTCCTCAACGAACTCAACAAAGACTTCCTCTTATCGTTTTGTGCCATTATTGTTTTTTTTGCTTTGGGTAGAATGTGTGTTGCTTGTATTTAGGGTTCAATGTTGTGTGTTGCCGGTAATAATATGGTTCAAGGTTGGGTTAGATTTTAACAATGCCATGTTAAAATTGTGAATGATCTATTATACCATCGATGTAAACCCAGAAAATTAATGTTGACTTTGGCAATCCTGGTCAGGGACTTGTCTAGAGTATAAAACCATTGTTTTGGACCTTCAGCGATGAAAACATCTAGGTTTGGTTCAACATGATGCATATACAAGATTAAGGACGAACGGTATATTTTAATCTATTTTATATTATCAGAACCCACAAACATTTAATAGGAAGTACAAATCACTTGTACATCGTTAGGCCAAAGGTCTATTGGTACTATGTAAAGTTTCTATCATAATTTAGCGGGTAAAGTCCTAATGAAAATGATTTGACATGGTAAATTAATAGGAATGGTTCTAATTAAAATTAAAAACTGCCAAGTTAAGAAGACCCAGTTTTAAAAAATGCATACATCTTTAAAAACTTTCCTTTGTTTTTATAAAATTAAACTTCACATGTTCGTTAATCGTTACGTAAAACGAATCATACCATCGCGACGAGAATTAAATTATCTTTTTATAAAAGGACACTTCTATATATTTTTAACGAACTTTTATTTTTATTTTTTTTTTCAAATATTTATGAGATCACTTGTGATTTTTCCAGACATAACTGAATGTTGAAAGCATATCGAAGTGTCCGCCTACTAAAAGATAAAAAAAATACTCGTCGCGATGGTGTATTTTTTTTCACTTGACAATTTACCATTTATGAGATATTTTATTTTTTAACAAAAAGGTGAAACTGGAGTTTTTTTTAATTTGATGAAAAAATAAGTGACTATAATTGATTCATTAAATCTTTAGATAATTTTAATTTTACATTGATCTCAACTCCAAAAAATTTAATATTAATCATTGTAATTTAAAAAAAACTATGTAGTTAAATCATAATAATGGATATTCAAGTTTCGTTTAATAATTATATAGTTTATAGAGTAAATTACACGGTTCGTCTTTGTGGTTTGCGTTGACCGCAACCGTTAGTCTTTTGAACAAAAAAATTGAACCGTTCGACTTTAAGTGGCAAACGTTATGCGCCGTTTACCCTCCCTCTAACGGGGCCAACTAACTCTCGTTAAATCAGTCCACGTGAGGGTATTTATGTCTTTTTAAGTCTATCAGTGAGGAGAAAGTAGTCATTGTAGCATTATGACTAACCACTACCAAATAAAATATCTTTAATAATATTAACTTAATATAGTTAGTAGGCCCCACCACCACCACCAATTAAACCACATTATTTCTTCTTCATCTTCACCCACTATCTTCCACCACTCCCACCATCACGAGACACCACTCCCACCACCCATGGCCACATTTGAAAACCCCAAAAGAACACCCAAAAGCGCTAAATCAAAACCTACAAACACTAACATCCCATTTTTATTAAAAAAATCCAAAGCCACAAAAAATAACCCATCATCTTCATCTTTATTAAAAAAAATAAAATCAATTGGCCTTTTTACTCCACCATCAATGACAAAGCCAAAAAGCACCAAAACATAAAAACATATTTCAATTACAGACAAAAAAGACATGTCTCGTTAACAAAAAAAAGATGATATAACAAAATCAAACAATAGCATTTATGTAGATGATTGAAAATAAACAAAATTACATTCACAGATTTTGAATCCCATCCTATACAAGTTATCATTGTATGGGGTATCTAGCCCACCCCATAAAAGGATCATCGAAAACATCATTATATCCAGAAAAAATTACACTTTTGGTCCCTGTGGTATACCCCAAATAACAACTTTAGTCCCTAAGTCGTTTTTATTACACTACACATACCTATTTTTGAAACCTTGCACTCATTTAGTCCATATTTTGGATGGATATTAGTTCAGTCCGTTAAGTGTTTTGCGCTGTTAGTCCATCCGTTAATAATTTTTGCACCGGTAGTCTTATTTTTTCAAATATAGTTTTCATGATTAGTCCTCCGTTAATAATAGTTATCGCTTGCTTTTTACGTTTTATGCTGCTTTTATCCGTTTCGTTCGTTTTAATCCGCTTTCTCCCTTTTTCCGTTTTTCCGTCCTTTTTTTACGTTTTTATCCCTTTTCGTCTGTTTTTATATGTTTTGGTCTGTTTTTTTTTACATTTTTATCCGTTTTTGTCTGTTTTTATCCGTTTTCGACCGTTTTTTAAGGTTTTTGTCTGTTTTTATCCATTTTCATTCATTTTTTATACGTTTTCATTCGTTTTTTCGCTTTTGTACATTTTACGTTTTATATGCTTTTTCTTTTTTTACGCTTTATCCGTTTTTTCTTTTTACGTTTTAGCTGCTTTTCATCCGTTTTTTATTTTTTTATCCGTCTTATCATTTTTCGATCGTTTTTTTATCTGTTTTCGCCTCTTTTTACGTTTTTCGTCCATTTTTTTACGTTTTTATCTGTTTCGTCTATTTTTATATGTTTTCGTCCGTTTTTTTACGTTTTTCGTCATTCTTTTACGTTTTTTTCAAATATAGTTTTCCCCAGTTAGTCCCTCCGTTAATAATAGTTATAGCCATTTTTTACGATTTCGTACGTTTTAGGTAGTTTTCGACCGTTTTTTTACATTGTTGTCTATTTTTTATGCTTTTTCCGTTTTTAGGTATTTTTCGTCCGTTTTTAGGTAGTATTCGCCTACCTTTTACATTTTGTGCGGATAAAACGGCAAAACGAGAAAAAGCGATTTACGATATAATAACATACAAAAACATAAAAAAAATGGACGAAAACATACAAAAACATCCGAAAACGGATAAAAAAAACAAATGAAAACGGATAAAAACAAATAAAAATGTAAAAAAAATGGGCTAAACGGATAAAAAACAAACGAAAACAATTAAAAACGGACAAAAATGGACGAAAACATATAAAACCGTAAAAAGACGTTCGAAAATAGATGAAATCGTAAAAAAAACATAAAAAAAGGTAGAAACAGATAAAAAACGAACAAAACTGGATACAACGGACAAAAACGTAAAAAACGGCTAAAAACGGATAAAAAAACGGACGAAAACGGATAAAAACGGACAAAAACGTAAAAAACGGACGGAAACATATAAAAACAATTATTTTACCAGGGTGGAAGTTTCCTTTTACCCAAAAGAAACATATAAAAACAAACGAAAACGGATAAAAACGTAAAAACGAACGAAAAAGCGTAAAACAAAGGGAAAACGAATAAAAAAAGAAAAAAACATATAAAAATGGACAAAAACGTAAAAAAATGGGCAAAAAATATTAATAACGGTGCAAAAATAGACCAAAACGTATGAAAAGTTACATAAAACGAATGAAAACGGACAAAAACGTATGAAAACGGACGAAAATACAAAAACGTAAAAAAATGTATGAAAATGGACAAAAACGTAAGAAAACATGTGAAACCGGACGAAAACGTGGGTCTAACAGTTAAGAGAAAGACCCAAGTTCGATCCCTGGCCTTTTTTAATTTATTTTAAAAAATAATGACTAACGGTGCAAAAAAATATTAACAGAGGACTAACAACGCAAAACACTTAACGGATTGAACTAACGCCCATCCAAAATAGGGACTAAATGAGTGCAAGGTTTCAAAAATAGGTATGTGTAGTGTAATAAAAACGACTTAGGGACTAAAGTTGTTATTTGGGGTATACCACAGGGACCAAACGTATAATTTTTTCTGGATATAATGATGTTTCCGATGATCCTTTTTTTGGGTGGGCTAGATACCCCATACAATGATAACTTGTATAGGATGGGATCAAAATCTGTGAATGTAATTTTGTTTATTTTCAATCATCTACAAAAATAGGTATGTGTTGTGTAATAAAAACGACTAAAGTTGTTATTTGGGGTATACCACAAGGACCAAACGTGTAATTTTTTCTTATATCCATAAGCATTCATCTCCATCATAATCATTTTTTCATCACCCTCTCACCAAAAAATCTATAAAACAAGTAATTCATAACTCTATTCATGAAGATGCACAATAACCCAAAAGCATATATTGAAAACCCACCACTCCTGCCATTATCCATCACCCATGTCCGCTGCCACCAACCACCACCTATATCCGATCTACCCCATATACATCCACCGCGACCACCAACCAAATCCGCATTGTCGACCACTTCTATTAAGCACCCCAATTTAATAAATGTGCCACGCACCAACACATTAATTGATTATTATTTGGAGTTTATTTGTGGTGATGGTGGTTTTATACGGTGAGGTAGGTTTGTGGGTATGGTTGTGAGTTTAGCGCAAAAATTAAAACACAAACACATAGTATATTGAGTAAATTACACCGTTCGTCCTTGTGGTTTGCGTTGAACGCAGGGTTTCGTCCTTTGACCAAAAAGTTGCCGTTAGTCGCCAAGTGTGAACGTTATGCAGATTAGTCCTCCATCCATCTGGGCCCACCATTCCACTAACGTCGGTTAAGTCACTTAACCCACGAGGCATATCCGTCATTTCAAACCCCCACAAAACCAGTTTTTCTTTCTCTTTCTCTTATTTCTCTTTTCTCTCTGCTTCACAACAACAACAACAACATATACCAACATCATCTAATCCAAACAATACCAATACGAAATTCGAAATATAAAAAGATTTAATAATAAATTAATTCATAATCCAAAATTTACAAGTATTATTCTTACAATAATAATATGTGGGTCGAGAGTGATGATCTGAACAACAAGAACTCCGATTGGAATGGATCGAGTTAGAATTAGATAAATTGAGACTTATGTTAGACTTCTTGCACCTTGAATTACAAAACCCCTCTACTAATTTTGAAAAACCCCAATTTATGATGAACCCTAATTTTTTTTACTTGTGATACTTGAAGGTGTGACCATCCTTGTGACTGCGTTCGGTATAAATTGGAAAAGAGAGGAGAGGGCCTTCACCAAACTTTTCTTCCTGAACTTTGTGAAGATCCGTTATGAGCAAATATCACAATCGATCATCACCTCCTATGCGTCCTAGTGATGTTTTCTTGGGATGGAGAGAAAAATCTGAAAGTGAACCCTCAATGTTTACCATGGACAAGGGAAAGATGATGGAGACACATCCTTGATAACTGGGAAATCGTGTGGGAGGAGAGCAGGTAGGATAGGGATGGATGTATGGGGCGATGGTGATGGCGGTTTATCATCAGGAAAAGGAGGCGAGGCTTTGGAGGTGAGAAAGGGTGGGTTTGACTTACCTTTCTTTAATTATTGTTAATGGGGTTTTAATAATGGGGTTTTAATTCATTAAGGGGTGGTTGTGTTGGGGAAGATGATAAATAGTGGTGATAAGATTATTGTGATGAAGATGATGACCAATTTAGATGTGTGGATGAAAGTTTGGGGAAGAAAGAGTTGGTGGGGGAAGAGAATGAAAAAGAGAAATAAGAGAAAGAGAAAGAAAAATATGGTTTTGTGGGGGGTTTGGAAATGACGGATATGCCCTCGTGGGTTAAGTGACTTAACTGACGTTAGTGGGAATTGGTGGGCCCATATGGATGGAGGGACGAACGGTGCATAACGTTTCACACTTAAGGACGAACGGTGCAACTTTTTTGGTCAAAGGATGAAACCCTGCGGTCAACGCAAACCACAAGGACGAACGGTGTAATTTACTCTAGTATATTTGATGATGATGGAGGCGAGGATGGTGGCAGGTGGTGTATGTAAGAATGGTTGTGGCTGCAAGATTTTTATTGTATAGAAATTAGTGTTTTTGATATTTAGTGATTTTGTTGTAAGATGAAAAATGATTTTTTGTGATTTCTATTTTTGATTTTATGAGAAATATGTACAGCTAGAGATGAAGATAAGAGAGAATGAGATGTTTTTTTATTTTTTGAAGAGAGAATATTAGGAGAGAGAAGCAGAATGAAGGTGGGTTTATGTTTATTAGGAGGATAGAGAAGCAGAATGAGTGTGAGGCATTGTTTATTTGGAGAGAGAGAAGCGGCGGACAATAAATAAGTAGTGGCAGGTGGTGATGATTGAAGATCGGGATGAGAAAGAAAAATAAAAGTTAAATAATGAGGGAAAAGACTGATATACCCTTACATGGGTGTCACATGCGTAAATTTAACGACGGTTAGTAGGCACTGTAAGAGAGAGGGACAAACGGCGCATAACGTTTGCCACTTAGGGACAAACGACGCATTTTTTTTGGTCAAAAGACGAAAGGCTGGGGTCAACGCAAACCACAAGGACGAACGGTGTAATTTATTCTAGAGTAAATTACATAAATCGTTCATGTGGTTTGGCAAAAATTTCACCTACTGTCCCTCAAACTTAAAAATTGCATAAATCGTCCCTATCGCTGCAAAAGAATAACATGAATGGTCCTTTTGAGGCATAAAAGTTGCATAAATCATCCCTATGGTTTGGCAAAAATTTCAGCTACCGTCCTTCAAAAGGACCATTCATGTTATTCTTTGGCAGCGATAGGAACTATTTATGCAACTTTTAAGTTTGAGGGATGTTAGGTGAAAAAATTTCGTCAAAGCACAGGGACCATTTATGTAATTTACTCTATAAAATATATTAGAAGTGTATGTGAAGTATGAAATAATAAGAGGGCATTTATATGATTTTTAAAGGGTAAAAATTGAGTTTTTGAGGGTATTAAATGAAAAAAAAAAAAAAAGTTGGCACGAGGCTATGACGCTTACGTACTCTTCGCTCTAAAACATGAGGCTTGGTTATTTCGTCACGCAACACTTCGCGCTATTTATAACCTTGATTAGTTGAACCTTTTGTAAATTTTGTTTATACATTAGTACTTAAAGATAAAATTATGAGTTAACGGTCCTTTATTCATACATTAGTACTTAAGATAAAATTATGAGTTAACGGTCCTTCTGGTTTGACAAATGTAATACTTTTAGACTTTTAGTTCATTAGTTTAAGGGGCATGATATTCGAACCCCTTTATAGGGAGCGTTTTGAGTAATTGGATTTATCGAAAGATTATACGGTGTGCATCGCATTGTTGTATTATTTGTATCTCAGCTTGGTCCAATTCTATAACTTTGACTGTTAAATATGAGAGCCAAGCAAAACGCAAACACAACCCACTGTTCCTCACTTTACTCATAAGAAAACACACGAAGACATTGAACACCACTAACCAACTACATAACCCACATTTCTTTCACTCTTTACAACACACTTCAAAAAAAAAAAAAAAAAACTAACTTAGATCTGTCATCTTCTTCATCATCGCACCACTACTACATCACCATTGTTGTATTATTTTTTTGTTTGTGTTTGGTTAATTACTTGTTTATAATTGTAGTCATATTTAGTTTGTCAATAAGACTTTTGCAAATGTGAATATGATTGTTAATGATTATTTCTAAATTTGCGATTATGCATTTGGTTGGTATGTTATTTAAATGTTAGACTTTCCTAAATGGTCATATATTGTGTACTAATGAGATACTCCGTATTATATAGCATTAGGTCATGTGTCAATGTAAATGTGGGATGCCTTTCAAGTCAAAATTCCAAATTCAACAATCAAGTCCTTAATTTAATGTTTTTTAGCATCACACACACTTGCATAAACCATATTTATATATTTTACAGTACTTGAACCAACAAACATTTGACATGAAATATAAATATCACGTTATACACCGTTAAGCCAAAGGCTTATTGGTACTAATTAGTAAGGTTTCTATCATAAGTTAGCGGGTAGAGTTCTAATGAAAATTATTTGACATGGTAAATTAATAAGAATGGTTCTAATCAAAATGACCCAATTTTAAAGAGATACGTAGTACCATATATAGAATGCATTTTAATGCCCTCTCAAATGATTAAATGATCAAGTACGCAATCTCAACATCTCCAAAACAACTTATACGAGAAACTAACTTGAGATTAATGGAATATTAAAATAAATTTCAAAAACCCATATTTCATTCTTGTATTTTGGCTTTCTAGTTAAGAAAGGGAAAACGTTTTTCTTTACATCACGAAAAAGAAAAAGAATCATACTTTCTAACATATACTGAAAATTATTTTTCCCCTAAGGTCGAATAACAAGTAGCGAAACATATAATTTCTGATATTTTGTTTGAATAAATGAACTAACTAGGGTGTGTTTAGTTGATGAAAAACGTCTTTAAATAAATGATCATCTTACTTTTTTGTTTATCCCTGAATAAGTTTTAACTTTTAAATCACGACCAATAAAAACACTTTTACGATAAAACGAGGGTTCACGGCGAAATTTTTGTACTTTCCTAAAAGTGTGCATCACTATGAAAGCAAACACTTATTTTAAGACAAATGAAGTGTAATTTACTAAAATGTCTTGGAACGAAAAGTTATATGAATGAAAAAAAAAATGTAAAAACATTTTTTAGTCATCCTTAAAATCAACCGGGGTGATGTTATTGATACCTATCAAATCTTACTTTTTCCCATTTATTATTGTTTTTTATTGTTTTTTGTTTTGTATATTATATTTTGTTTTTTTAAATATTTTGTCTTGTTAAACTTTATATTTTTATGTTTCGTAGTTTTATAATAAAAAAATTATAAAATAATATAAAGTGTTTTAGAATATTTTAGAGGAATAATATAACTTGTCCTTAAACAAATTAGTAGTATTTATTTATACTAAAAAAAAAAACATATTTACTTAAAACTTAAATATTTAAAAAATGAGAAACATTATTAGATTAACACACCCCCACTTATAACAGAAAATGTCATCTACTAAGTATTTAATTACAATTTAAACCACTAACTTTTTTCACTTTCACTTACTTCACGTTTATATATACATATAAAAAATTGCATACACAACTTAACGCTATCATACACATTGTTCGCTATGCACGAGTAATTGTCTACTAGAAAACGGTTAAACTTCCGTTTAGCTTTAGAACTTTAAAATTTACAAAATGATAAATATTGTTCGACTAAAATACACTACTATAAAAAAAAAATAATATCTATACTATCCATAAAACAAAAATGGTCAAATTGAAAAGTCAAGAAAAAATATGAAAAATGAAACGTTGAAACAATTAATAATGAGCAATTTCAACTATTAATACATATATGTTTCAAAATGAAATTATTAAATACACATCGAAAATCGGGTTGACCCGGGATGTTTCAAACCTGGCGGGTTGACCCGGTTTAATTTGACCTGTTTTTTTGACTTAACCCGTCGGGATGACCCAGTTTAAATTGACCCATTTTCACCCAGAATAGTTCAACCGGTTGAACCACCAGGGTCGAACCTGGTTTCAAATTTCAAAACATTATGTTTAGTCTTTAAATCTTCAAACTTTTTTTTATTTTTCGTTTATAACTTATAAACTTTTTTTTATCAATACTATCACTATAAAATCTCATTACTATGCACGAGTACTCGGTATAAACAAAAAGTCAAAAAGTAAAATAAATACAAATACAAAGAATTGACACCACCATACAAGATTAATTAAGTCATTATTAAGTTAAGAAGTAAGTTAAAGTTCCTTTATTTGTACTTTTTCTTTTGGTGCAACCGACAATCATACACATACAGAGTCAATTTCAAATATTAAACCAAAAACAAAAATCACTTCTTTCTAATTCTTTCTTTCTTGATCCAATCAATCATTCTAATCAAAGGGTATGTTTTTTATTTATCATAATTCTCATTTTTATTTATTTATTTGTGATGTCTTAGTTTAATCTTCTGTAAATTTGAAAAAAAAAAAAAAAAAAAAAGATTTAGTTATGTTTAGGGGTTTAATTAGGCCAAAATTGTGAATAGGATTAAAGGGTATAAATTTATTTATGGTTTTTGTGTTATTGTTGAAAATTATATAGAATTATTGTATGTTATGAGAGTTTATTATATTATGGTATTGGAGAGAGTTTGATGTAGTAGTTGTTTGTTGAATGTATACGAATGCAGGTACTCGAGTAACCGGGGAGGGACCAGCAGCCTGCTGATGGATCAGAGTAATAATTCATTCGCTTTTCCTTGCGTCGTTTACTTTATGTCTAAATTGCGATGATAACTGTTGTTTCCCGTATGTATTGGTAGCTTTATATGCTTAGCGTTTTGTAAGTTGTTATTCGTTTGTATAAATAACCATGGTTTCCGACCCACCCACAGTCTCAAACCCGGTAAAGCCCTCCCTTTTGATAACCTGATAGATAGCATGGTTAGGGTTTATGTTTGGCGCGGGGGGCTTGTAGGGGCTTATAGAGGCTTCAACTTTTAAAATAGGGCAAATGTTTAAAAAAAGTATCTTACTTGACACCATTTGATTTTCTGGCAGCGAACAAAAATTTTGGCTTATAAGGGTACTTTTCTTTCAAATTCGTCCTTTTTCAGGTACTTTGTGACATTTTTGCCCTTTGATTTTTTTCCTATTAGCTGCGAGGGGCAAAATTGTCTCAAAATTTTGCAAAATACCTAAAAAAAGGCCGAATTTGAAAGAAATGTACCCGTATAAGCCAAAAATTTTGTTCGCTACCCAGAAAAACGAATGATGTCAAGTATGGTACTTTTAAAAACATTTGCCCTTTAAAATAAGCTAGCTTAGAAAGTAAGTTTTGTTTGTCACACATGCTTATGGAAGCCGCCCAAGCCAATTGAAACGGGCTTATGGGGGCTTATAGTTAGTCAAGTTACTTAAATATCCTTCAAAATATAGTGGATCATAACGCAAAAGCTGAAAATACATCTGAATTTAACTTGATGTATTTTTATGCCATTTTACAATAAGCTTCAACTCCAACTAATTCGCCAAACAACTTTAACAAAATATAAGCTCCAGTCCAGCTTATAATATAAGCTCCAGCTCCACCAGCCCCATCTCTAGCCCAATTAGCCAAACATACCCATGATGTTGGTCAATAGAGATATACTTTGTGGAACATGATTCAGGTCTTACAAGTTTGGTTGATGCACAATAGTTAGTGGCCCCTTAGATTCGTAATGCAAAAGTTTCACCATCTTTGGAGGTGAGAAAGTAGTAAAGTACTTAAGTACGTGCTTGCTAACCGGTCTTTGTTACTAGAAAAACTACTATTGCTAAGACTAAAACATATAATTTTACCCTAACTGGTTAGGGTAGGAAAGACCAAACGTGATACTAGAAATTATATAGAAATGATTTGGAGTATTGCACAATGGTGACATGCATACTTGAAAACTTACGGGATATTTGTCTAAGCTTATTATGTGGGCTTAACCTTTTTTTAAGTATCGTTTGTGGTATCTTTATCTACAAAAATGATAACTTTCTGCAATGTTTTTATTGGTAACTTTATATGATTAGTTGTATGGACTTTGTATTGTGATATTGTATTATCATTGCTTATCGATGTGTTTTGGGTCAAGTGTGATGTGCTATGCGATTTTATTCAACTTGGTTTATGATAAGTGATTTCGTGCATAAGAGTTCGGATCATAGTTATAGTTACGTTAGTAGCTCCCTAGTTTCGTGATACGAAATATTCATCTAGTAGAACTGTAGAAGTCTTTGGAGGCGTGAAAGTATATGCTCGTGTCTCTTACTATAGAACTTTATTATCAGAACACGTACTACTACAAGAGCAGTAAGAATTATTTTTAAGCCCAAACTAGTTGGGGTAGGAAAGACGAAACCTGATAGAGGTATAGAAACCTGACATGTAGATTTGAAAACTTAAAGGGTGTTTGTCTAAGCGTATATTGTGTGCTTAAGCTCATTTTTAATAAGCAGCTTATGGCTTATGATCAATAGGCTCATGCCGAGTGTTTGTATTAGCTTATGATAAAAATGTGAAAATAAGTGGCCATAAGCCTTTATAAAGCTTATTAGCCCCAAAAAGGAGCTTATAAAACCCCCCTTAAATAAGCCTGTATGATGTGCCTCAGATTAAGCTTATCCAAACACTACAGTGAGCATCTTTTTGCTAAAGAAGCTAATAAGCTCCCAAAATAAGCTAACACAAACACCCCTCTTGCACTAGTGGAATAGAATCTAGTTTAGTACAAAAGAAATTGGGGAGTTTAAACTTGCAACCAATTGGTTTTTAAATGTCTAAAAATTGGGACTTTCTCGTTTCACAGATGCTGCAATGGAGGAGGGGAAGGTTTTGAAAAATGGAATTGAATTGGTGAAATCAGTTTCGGATAAGCATCTTGATCTTTTGAGGCCATCATCTCGCTTATTTTCAATCTTTAAAGGTAGATATCCTGTATGATAAACAAATATATCAACCATAGAAGCAAATGATTAAAAAATGTCCCGTTAATGCTTTGTCAGTTAATATCAACTCACATTATATGATATACATGAGACCCGTGAATAAAATATTTAATGTGCCTATTTGAAGAGGCGGTCTATTGTTTGCTCGTTCATATGCACTGGATAAGAAGTTATGTAGAGTGGTTATACTTATGTAGGAGACACATGTTGATGGCAGGGCATACAACCGATCGTGAGAAAGGGAAATATGCGCTTATCAAGGATAGTGATGACTTCCAACAAGGACTTTATGACAAACCGATGCCATGTTTTGGCTGTGGAATTGGATGGTTCTCGTAAGTACCATTTATTCTCACCCCCACCCGAACAAAAAAGAAATGTATGATTAACGCTATTCTTTTTCAGTTTCTTAATAGGGTTTGCATTCCCTGTGATGTGGTACTATGCCACGTTTCTCTATTTTGGAAACTATTACCGTAAAGATCCTAGGGAACGTGCAGGTCTTGCTGCCTCTGCAATTGCTGTAAGTTCTCTACTCTTCTGGGAATGTAAGTGGCAAAATCAACGGCTTGGACAGGTTGGGTAACGGTTCTAAATGTGTCGGGTTGACTTGCCACCATTTCCTCGTCTGTCATAAAATTTCGTAGACAAAAAGTATATCAAATTTGATTTATAAAAAGTAGTACTGGAACAACAATCCATTTGTATTGAATCTAGTATTGCAATAAGCTGTTAATGCATCGGAATGCGTTGGCTGGCTTTTGTAGCCTTTTGACCTGTTCCTTATATAGCCATTTTCTCATAGATGGGTTGATATTACCCGCTCTATGCATAATGTTTACTGATGTGACTGTGACTGTGATTGTGATTGCAGGCGATGGGATGTTCAGTTATCTTGTTCATTGTAGCAATGATCCTACTGTTCTAGCTGACGTTGGTGCAAAGATAACGTTTGAAATTTGTTTGCTCAAAGAAATTGAACTGGAACTGCAGCAGCTTGTAGATACAAATACAAGTCTTTATGAACATGAAAATAGTTTAAAATTGCATTACCTACACACATCTTGTATACCGACCCAAATATGTACAATCTTGAGAAATGTTTCCGCATAGTACTTTTGTGCACTAGACTTGTACAAAAGTTTTCGTTACAGTGAATCAAAACGTCGTCTCTCGTTGATCCCTAGTTAAGTGCTTTAAGGGTTTATTGTTAGAGTTGTCTTGTTATATAACATTCAAAATTGTGCGAGTATTGGAATGATTAATGACTCATTTACAATTAAAGATATAAAGTAACCCAGATCGATTCATTTATAGGCGAACGAGTTAAAACTGAACATGTGCTTTGCAGCACTTATTTGCAAAACATAGTTACTATGTTGAGGATCTGATCACCTAACAAATGTAAAAGACAGTCTGTGAAGTTGAATCCTTGTATGACAGCTTGCCTGGGAATAGGGGTGTTATTCGGGTTGACCCGGTCGGGTTCGGGTCAACTCGGGTCGGGTCAACTCGGGTCAAGCCTTAAAAAAACATACCCGAACCCGACCTTGTTTAGAACTCGGGTCAACTTGGGTCGGGTCAATTCGGGTTTGGGTCAACTCGGGTCGGGTCAATCGGGTCGGGTCAATTCGGGTTTGGGGTCAACCCGAGTTTTTTATATTGTAAAAGTGTTGTTAAGCCGGGTTAGTCGGGTTCGGGTCGGGTCAAGGCTAAAAATATATACCCGAACCCGACCTTGTTTAGAACTCGGGTCAATTCGGGTTGACCCGATTGACCAGAATATAATTTTGAACCCGATTGACCCGGCCCGAATTGGCTCGGGTCGGGTTCGGGTCGGGTCAGCCCGAATGACACCCCTACCTGGGATGCTGCATTTGTCTCGGACACGAGTTATTCTTACAAAAAGGGCAATATCTGGCCATTTACTCAACATGAACCAGATAATGAGCGAATGTTCTTACAGACCGTCTGGATAAACATATGTTTTTGTTAGCAGTCACTTTTAGTATCGAAAAGGATTGACTACACTGATTTGCAATAGTTGAACTGAAGGCGACTTTGGATGCGTGTCCAGACAAAAGCTTCAATTACCATTGGGCAGTGGGACACTACGACAAGGCTTTGTTGCGGTAGTTAGTTTAGTCTAAGTAGGCATACTAACAAAAACAAATGTTAATAATAGCACTTCACTGGCAACACTAGAAACTGTAATTGGAAATATACGGAATCAGCTTAAGTGTCATCATTTCAAACAAGCCGAGGCCTGAACCATGTTTCTATTCAAGCAGAATCAAGTTACCATGAACTTACACATCATCGTAAAGTAGTTCCTAGCAAGAGGTACAAGCGTACAACAATAAATAACAGCTACAAGATTTTGTTAGTCTCAAACACAAAAGAAGGCCGGTAAAAGAATATAAACCATTCAAAATAAGGCACAAAGTTGCTGTCTTATATAAAATTTTAAGATATATAGAACATACCATTAAGAAATTCAGTAAGAGTAGAAACACAAGAGAAAGAGGATTACCAAATGAAGTGCGGGTTGCAAGATGGTCTACGAAACTTTTTGAATTATCTTATCTGTGCTGGAGAACATAGTAAACCAGAAGCATCTGATCCAACCACCGCAAGTCAACCCAACACGTTGAAAAAATTAGTACACAATGTTCATCGCACTCTTTGCTTATATTGCGACAAAATAATCACATTTACACTAACACATGGTAGATCCATCTTAACGTATTTACTAGTCCAAACACCCTCTTGTCTTGATAAGCAGATTTACTGTTTTAAAATACATCCGATGTCAATGAATAACTTCTTAAATCGTTTTGTTGTTCCTAGTCATTTTTGTAAAGATCAAGTTCCTACTAGTAGTAATTTGGTTGTGGTTATAAAGGATTATGTTATGTTACTGTCTGTGCTCTACATGATGGACTTCAGGCATAACCACGAACCAAGGCCATGGGGATGCCCTTGGTCATACAAACAATATCCGTCTTTCATGGTTCTCCTCGTGTTTGTGTGTAGAACGCAGAGCAGCCAAACCAAAGAATGCTTGATTCCAAACACAAGATATCATACTCATATCAAAGGTCAAAATACTGAAATTATTGTATAGTACCATATCACAAACACCCAACCATAATAACTTAGATAGCCCATATTATAAGCAACTTGCTTCATTGATTCAAAAGTCGGTACACCGAGCAACTTTAACAACATAAACACAGGCCTATACTACACAAACAAGCTCATCCTGTTTCAGCTTACATTTAGAAAAACAAACAACCTCCTTCAATCTTCATCCTCTTCACAGCTTGTGCATCATCATTGCGACCACCATTTGCACTAGGAGGAACTTCAATCAGAACGTCACCCGTTGCGGCGTTCACGAGTCCACCATTCCTTTCAACCCTGTAAGTCAAGTCTTCCCCCTTCATGTCCGCATCTATATACACCGTCGGGTTTTCATCAATCTCTTCCCTAATCAGCATTCGCGCCAACTCGGTCACGACCTTCCTTTCTAACCACCTCCTAATCTGTCTCGCCTCATACGCCTATACAGAAAATTTCAAAAGTCAAAACAACGTAAGTAGACGTCATTATAGTAAACATTAGAACTAGTGAAATGAATAAATCAACATGAATTTGATGCTTACCGGATCATAACTCTGGTTGAGTATAACATCCAAAGGAGCTTCAGAACTCCCAATGCAACACCCTCCTACCAGCAACACGGATGCCACATCTTTCATCTGAAGTCGGCAACTTTCTTCAACTGATCATGAGAAAGAGGAGAAAAACCACAATCTCATCAAGCTGTTTTAGAAGCTCGGGCTTAAAGTGCCTCTTCACTTGCATCACCATTTCACGGCGTTTTCCATTGTGGTCTTCCCAAGACAAACCCTTTAGTAGATACTCAACTCGAGATTTGAAGTCATGATGATGACGGAGTTGGTGAAATTCACTGTGCGACCTTGACCATCTGTCACCTTCCGTCATCCAACATTTGAAGCAAAGTGTTGAACACCGAGTTCTGAGCTTTTTCTACTTCATCAAACAATAAAACACAGTAATGTCTTCTTCTTACAGCTTCAATGAAGTTGTCCATGACCAACATACCTGCAAGAAACACAACTTTTTAGTTAATATCATTCATCAACTAGCAAAATCGTGCAAACTGCTAAAAGACAGGTCTAACTACTTACCGTGGTGGAGCACCAATTAGCCGAGCCACCGAGTGTTGCTCCATGTACTCAGACATATCAATCCTAATCATAAGCTTTTCGTCATCAAACAACTGTTGAGCAAGAGCCTTGGCAAGCTCGGTTTTCCCTACACCAGTTGGCCCCTCAAAACAGTCACAATCTTAACCACGGCGCTAACAGCTTGATTTTATTTTTCATCCTTAAAAATATTTTGGCCCGAACGTCATTTGAGAAAAATACTAAACATGTACTAATCCACCTATGCCAATATACTAATGTTGTTTTTAAGCAATAATAGGTTATAAACTCCTCAAATACTAGTTTGATTTATGCAAAACAAAAAAATTTGCAGCATGATGAATAACTATAAAAATGAAATAAATTGAAACATTATAAACAAAGAAATGATATTTAATTTACCTTAAGTATATTATTATTCCGAGACCACCTATTTCAATAATCACATGCAATATCATCCCCATGGCACATGCCACACACGACTTTCATTGATGAAACTCATATTATGTGGTAAGGATGATCGATCCAAGCTACAAAGTATCCTAGCTAGTATTGAAAATAATTTTATAGAAAACAACTTTGGCTTGCAAGATTATGTAGTGGAACTCTTGCATTTTATAAATACAATTACATATTGAGGTAGTTGTACATGAGTAATGAAAATTAAATGAGGTTGTTGTGTTATTGAAATAGTATGTAACTATGTATGCATTTATTTAACTCTTTCTACCTAATACATATGGATGAAAGAGATTTTGCTAATACAATAAAGACTAAAATACACCGTGGTCCCTAAACTTGTTCAAACGCATCGCGATGAGACAAATCTGGGTATTATCATCGCCACAAGTCCAAAACTTGGGTTTTTAATGCCAAAGAAGTCCCTTTAATAAGCTATGTTTTTCCGGCTTATGAGCTTATCAAGTTGAGATTATGAGCTTTAATAAGCTATGAGTTCAAGTAGATAAGCTTATAAGCCAAAAAAAAAAGTGAGCTTATGATCTACTGTAAAATACAGTGTGCGGGTTAGCTAACCAGAATAGTTATGTTAGCTCCTGCATGTTTAATTTAATAGTTTATAAGAGCTTGTTTCGGGGTATTTACGTGTTTAATGTATATGTTTCGTAAATTACTAGCTTGTTTTGAATTGTAACATTTAGTTTTGTGAACGTGATTTTAGGATATTAGTCAATTTGTGTATTATTGTTAGACTTTTGCAAATGATTTTAGGATATTAATCGTTTTATGCATATGCGTTTGGTTTGTAGGCGCTTGGTTAATATTTGAATGGTTTAGCAGAAGCTTCTAATAATGAAGACACAAACAATTCTGATGCTGATGTAGTTGCGACTAATGTTGTTTTTGATAACAAGTAAAGAAACGAAAACTTTACACATTCGAAATACTGTATGGCATGTCTAAGCCATCATTTTCTTGAACTCATGGAAATCAATAAAACCGTCACAATTGGCATCATAGGCTTTGATCATACTCTTAACATCCATGTTACTCTTATCGTCCCATAATCCCAACCTTGATAACGCCTCCATTAGCTCCTCATTACAAATGAATCCATCACGGTTCTTATCAAACATCTCAAACGCCTTGAAGAGGTCACTTTCTGATTCATCATCACAGGTTACCTTTTCTTCCTTTGTAATGGTACCGTAAAACTCTAAGAACTCAGTAAAATTAATATTGGTTTTACCCGTTAAGTATCTTAGGTCATCGACACTTGAAGACACTTTCATGGTATCAAGAAGCCATTGGAGCTCATGCGGGCTGACAAGACCATCTCCATTTTGGTCTAGCTTCTTGAAAAGGCGATACAGATCGTTGTAGCTAGGAGAAGACATTATAGAAAGACAAATATATGTATGAGTTTATGATAAATATATTTTGTGCTGGATATATATATATATATATATATATATATATATATATATATATATATATATATATATATATAGATTCTGGTTAGTAGTGGTACACAAAATGGGCATATGTATGGGAAGAATGTAGAAGTCGTATCCATAGCCATTTGGTGCCATATTTTGTTTTGTTGAAATCTTTCTATTGATCAATATCCTTGCACCCGGTTAGTTGCCAAACGTTTAGTCTTTTACTTTGACTAGGAAAAGAATATATATTTCAAAACTCTCATTGTTTATTTTGTTTCTTTAGGATTGTTCAAAAAAAGGTATAACTATATTTATATCCTACAATTACGGGTTAAAACTAGGGGTGGCAAATTCTGACCCGACACGAAACCCGACCTAAAATCGACACGAAAGTTAACGAGTTCGGGTTGTCTAAATAGATTTGGTCGGGTTTGGGTTGACCTATCTAACCGTTTATTAAACAGTCGAGGTTTGGGTTGGGAATAAAATAAAGCGGGTCAAACCGCCAACCCGTTTAAGACTTTTTTCATAAACTCAAAATTATTTATATTTTATTATGCGGATTAAATGTATTAAACGGGCTGACCCGACAACCTGTTTAACCTATTTAACTCGTGTAATGGGCCAACTTTTGTATATAAAAAGGGTTAAATGGGTCAACCTGAAACCCGCTGAACGGATTCAACCCGTTTAACATATTCAACCCGTGTAACCTATTTAACTCGCCAACCCAAGTATATATACGGGGTTAAATGGGTTAGGTTCGGGTTATGTCTAAACAGGTTAGGGTTGACATAGCTGACCCGATAATTTAAATGGGTCAGGTTTGGGTTGAGATTTTCTGACCAACCAACCTGACAACCCGAACCCGCCAACCCAAACCCGACCCGAATTGCCACCCCTAGTTAAAACTATTTTGGACTAGAATCTATACCATACAACACTGACTGGGTCAACCCACCCGTTTTAGTACTTGTCCCGTATGTCATGGGCTGAAGAAAAGCTTTAATTAGTCGGTCATAGTACGTTTGCATGTCATGCATGGCAAGATTTTCCAAACTTAAATCGACTTTCTTTTTTTCCTTGTATCATCATCTTATAAAAGTCGTACCGCATTCTTTTCTACTTCTCAAATTAAATAAACAAGCGTTTGAGATCGAGCCATTATAACGTACGTGGAGTTGAGATCCATATAAAGCTACATATTTATCGTAAAGCCAACGAACCGTCATGGCCATCCATTTTCTATCTAAATTAATAAAAATCGTTTCACCATTTTTTTAAAATAACATATCTTGCAAACGGTAAATATTCGCTACAAAAAATACATTATCGTGACGAAATTAAATTATCTTTCTATAGATATCGTTGTTATATAATTTCGACGATTTTTTTTTTTTTTAAATTTCGCGTAAAAATTCGCGTGTGATTCGTAAAATCAAATCACATATGATTTAAACAAATCACATGTGATTTTTCCTGACGAAATTTTTAAAAAGTTCGTCAAAGTATATAACAATGCATATCTATAAATATAATTTAATTCGCCGAGATATGATTTTGGCGTAACGATTAACGGTTTGTGAGATATTTAATTTTAAAAAAGGGTGAATATATTTTAATAAAAGAAATGAGTGGGCATGACGGTTGATGGTCTATGACAAATATGAGATCTATAACGAACTTTTCTACGTGCGTGTGCATTCAAAACCGATGGGTGGGTTTAGTTTTGATCGCCACAGGTTGCAAATCAAAAACACCAAAACACATCGTTGTGGTTTAATCCGATTCGCACTATACATCCCTCTCGCAAAAGTTTCAACAGATACATCACTCCGTTAGTAAAAGTTAAACTATATACATCCACGAGGACGAACAGTGCAAATTGTGTCGTTAACTTGGACACGTGGCAGTTAAGTAAGGGTATTTATGTCATTCTATGTTTCCCCAGCTACTTCACCACTCTTTTAATACCTTTTTCAGTCAAACCCAAATCATAAACACAAATCAAAATCTCAAACACAAATCAAAAACCCAAATAAAAAACACCAATCAAAAACACCAATCGTGCATAATGTATATGATGTAGGCCTAGATTTTACAGGTGTAGGTCTTCTAGGAGGCTAATCTTATAGTGTATTTACAGTTGAATTAGGTTGACTAAGTTACTTTCTTGTAGGTGGAGATCAAAAAAGCAGAACCAAAGAAAGCGTCAAACCCCCCACTATTAGCAGGTTTAGGTCACATTCTTTCCCAGATAAATTTATAGTGGGTATAATCCCTATAGGTCGTTTTGGAAGTAGTGATAAGCATGGTCCATATTTGGTCCAACTTCTAGTTATGGTGGCTTTTATGGTAGCGGAGTCTATGGTGGCGGTAGTCGCTATCATCCTTATTGAAGGTAGAAAAACTATGGCGTTAAGATCCCGCTTCGCTCTAGGAGTTCCAAAAGTTTCATCTAGTTTTGGATCTTTAAATCAAATTAGGCTTCCTCCAAATTTTGCAACTCCAGATGCTATACAAGAGATCCAGTGGTCGGAGAGTTTTAATTTCATGTTTCCTTAGACAAACTTAATATAGGAACTATGTAGTTATGTTTAGTTTTTGATTGGTGTTTTTGATTTGGGTTTTTTATTTGTGTTTGAGATTTTGATTTGTGTTTATGATTTTGGTTTGACTGAAAAAAGGTATTAAAAGAGTGGTGAAGTAGCTGGGGAAACATAAAATTACATAAATACCCTTACTTAACTTACACGTGTCCAAGTTAACGAACAAAATTTGCACCGTTCGTCCTCGTGGATGTATATAGTTTAACTTTTACTAACGGAGTGATGTATCTGTTGAAACTTTTGCGAGAGGGATGTATAGTGCGAATCGGATTAAACCACATATATCTTTTTCAATCTGATGGGTTTTTTGACTGTGTTTTAATATTTATAAAGTCTCGTTATACCTATGGTCTACCCTAGTGCACTAACAGGCGGTGTACCCGCCGTGTGTGTGTAGTAATCGGTAAAGCCGAGGTCAAGATCTATGTGTGTTGGATTATTACTAAGTCTAGGTGTCACAGATTCAATAATGGTTTCGATAAGGAATTAATTATTAAACTACTAAAACAGAATAAAGCAAATAAAGGCAGATAAAAGGTAAAGGGTAAATTAATAGAGGAGAGTGGTGCTAACCTAGTTAATCCTCCTAGCTAGTTATGTCTACGTCTACTTACTTCCAATTACTTGGTGGGGTCAAAGTCGAGAGGACAATATTTGGTCAATTTTCCTAACCTATCGCCAAAGATGCCACCACAGTGAAGTCAGTGTCCCTCATAAGTCCTGTTGTTCACGGTCCCTAAGCCAGTCATTAAGTACCGCTACATGCTAGATTTAAAATAGTGAGTGCCGGGCGTTAGCTACTTAAACACTCACCCCTAATTATTAAGTTCATCCAAACGGTGGGTGATCGGTTGGTCAATCGCACAAGTAGAAAGGGTCGTCAGGTTGGTCATATCTTACCCTTCCCGTCTCGGTCCAGCTCACCTAGGGTCACTTGGTCATATCTCCTAGGCAATTGGCCTCTACCGCCATTCAAAACTACCGAACCAAGGGTGGTTACCAATAAACTATGCAGCATACACTTAAAAATAATTGTACGGAAGTAATGTAAACGCAAACAAAACAATTAAGGAATCATAACTAGGCCGGTGCCAAGAGGTGCTTAGCCGCTCATATTAATCATACAAACCAATTCAATATTCAAAGGTACGAAATACATGAATTGAAAGTAAAGAAAATATAAAATGCTAATGCTTATCGTAGGGAGTGATTTATCCTTGGAGATGACTCAGTATGCTCCTCTAGACATGCCTTGAGCTTTTTCCCGCTCTCGTTGTTGTGTGTGGAATGGGATGATTAGTAATCTTTGAAATTCGTGGGGTATTCTGGGCCGGATATGGGTTCTGGTAACTATAACAAGAGTTACGCCGTTACCTTCAATTCCTTCGTATTTTGCACTAGAACTGCTAGTAACGGCGTAACCTTATTAGTGGTTACGTCGTAGTCTTCAATAAACTTCGTTACGCCGTAGTTGATGAAATAGTTACGGCGTAGTAATTAGTGGCGTGGAACCTCATTTGACCTAATATAGTTACGTCGTAGCTTTTGAGAAGAGTTACGCCGTAACCTTCTGATGAGTTGGTTTTCTGAGTCACGCAATAGTTACGACGTAATGTGAGAGAAGAGTTACGCCGTAACTTCTTCAAAATCAGCATACTATGGTAACTCTTTAGATAATTCTCCAATTCCGCGTCTCTTTAGCTCCAATGCTCGTAATTTACCTGAAAGTGGAAAACAATGGAAAACAAGCGTAAATCCATATAAATGATATAAATCACAAGCATTATCGGGGGAAATTGACACTTAATATTCAGGACTATTTGATGTTATCACACTCTCAAACTTCAAAATCATATAGCTTTAGAAGCTTTTACAAAACAAATCGATTTGGCCATAATTTCCGGAATTTAATTATCTTTAACTTGATATGCATTTTGATACATAAATCACAAACTTTTTTTTAGATTTTAAGTGGTGATAATTTTCTTAAATTTTTTGCAACCTTAGCCCTATTTTTATCTAACTTAAATGTTGAATTTCGCAAAACTTAAAACACGAAAGTTGTAGATTTTTTGTCGTTCTTTATCTAAAAATTTGAATCACTCAATTACGATATGATAGTGTTGAGATCTAGATTAGAATAAACGGTCAGAATCAATTTTTAGACTTTGTAAAAGTTTATCACTTTGCAAATGAGCGCTCACCTTTATATATAACACCGTCGCGTCTTGTAATGATTAGAGAAAATTCAAAAACATATAAATCTGGTTATGTCGCGTACATCATAACCATACTTCAAATTTGAGTGGGCTCTATTATAAACGCATAACCCATCATATAAACGTGTGGTGGCTAGAGGTGTTAATCGGGTTGACCCGTTGGGGTTCGGGTCAATTCGAGTTCGAGTCAACCTGAATAAAAGTAAAATAATTAAAAAACTTGCTTACTTGAATATGTTTACATTGTAAAAGTGTCGGGTTAGTCGGGTTGGTCGGGTTAGTCGGGTTCGGGTCACTTCGGGTTGGGTCAGTTTGAGTTGAGGCTAAAAAACATACCCGAACCCGACCCTATTTAAAATTAGTCGGTTTGACCCGAATAAAATTATTGACTTGACTAACCCGACCCGAATAGGTTTAATCTGATTCGGGTTCAAGTTCAGGTCGAGTCGGTTACCAAAAATAACATCAAATGTATGTTACCAAAATAAATTTAATACACTGTGGATTATATATACGTGCACCACACGCTTCTACACAAAGCTATAAATATATCTTCATCTTATTGCTTCCTAGTTATCGATCGAGTTAGATTATAACCTTTTCTCAATCGTTATTCATTACTTAACAACAAGTTCTTCTGCGTTTCGATGATGAAAAGGTCAATCAGTGCTCGCGCATCCTGTACGTACACTAGTTAACTCGAATAGCACTAGCACATCTGCACATATATAATGTAAATCATGTTTGGTGTCTATATACATTAATGTTTTGTAATATATATGAAGGTTTTTAACGTATGCTTGCAGGCACGTATTACACCAAAAGGACGACGGCATGCGCGAAAAGGGCGTCGGACCACAAAAAAATACACTTTTCAAAAAAATAAGTGGGTCCGGACGTCGCTTTTCGTGGTCCCACCGTTCTTTCGGTGTCTTAACGTGTCTTGACACGTTAAAAACCATTTGGGTTGTTTTGTTATGCTTGTTCGTAGTTCATAATTAACTTAATATTATCGAACGGAGATATATAAGGATATTAGTGCATAATTCGAAAGTAAAAAAACATGATTACTTAGAGTATGGTCTTGATTAGTGGTACATATAATCTGGGACGGAATCAAGGGTTTACGGGACACCCATTAATTTTTCTCTCGTAGTGTTAATTTTGTTAAAAACCTTTTTTTTATTTTATTTATTTATTTATTTTTAATAAATGCACTTGATTTGTAAAAGTTGTGCGTATAAGCTTGTTTAATTTAGAAATTATCGAAAAGCGTGAACTTGCTTTTTTTCTTTTTTGGCATCGAACTTTTTTTTTCCTATTGTGCACTAAACTTGCCTAATTTTCCTATTGTAGATGAACTTGCCTAATCACACTTAAAGTGTAATTAACCTTCTTAAACCCGTTTTTAAGTGTGATTTTGTGTCACAAAAGAAAATTAAGCGACTTTAATCTTCTTATAGGAAAATTAAACAGTTTAGTGCTTACCGTTTTAAGTGTGATTTCGACCGTTAATTTTTTATTGCACCGCTAGTCCTTTTCGTCTGCTTTTAACGAATCGTTATTATATTATTGCACCGCTAGTCCTTTTCGCCCGCTTTTTACGTTTTCGTCCGTTTTGTTCGTTTTACGGTTTTGTCCGTTTTACGGTTTCGTCCGTTTTACACGTTTTCGTCCGTTTTGCACGTTTCGTCCGTTTTCTGCGTTTTCGTTCGTTTTGCGTTTTACACGATTTTTTAGTTTTTGCGGTTTCGTCGTTTTACGTTTTACGCCACGTTGTTACGTTTCGTCCGTTTTACGTTTCGTCCGTTTTGCACGGTTTCGTCCGTTTTACGTTTTCGCCGGTTGTTACGTTTTTGTCCGTTTTACGTTTTGTTCGTTTTGCACGTTTCGCACGTTTTACGTTTTCGTCCGTTTTACGTTTTGTTCGTTTTGCGTTTTTTGCACGTTTTACGTTTCGTCCGTTTTACGTTTTCGTTCGCTTTTGCGTTTTGCGCGTTTTACGTTTTCGTTTGTTTTGCGTTTTTGCGCGTTTTTGTCCGTTTTGCCGCAGTTTAATCCGTTTTACGTTTTCGTCCGTTTTTGCGGTTTAAATCCGTTTTGTCCGTTTTATCCGTTTTGCGGTTTAGTCCGTTTTGCACATGTAAAACGAATGAAAACGTGTGAAAGAACAAAGCGTGTAAAGCGAGCGAAACCGTGTAAACGGATGAAACGAAAATGTAAAACAGATTTAAAACGAAAAGCGGCGAAAACGCAAAACGAACGAAAACATGAAAACGGACGGCGTAAAACGGACAAAAACGCGCAACAACGAACGTGTAAAACGGACGAAAACGTAAAACGGCAAAACGTAACAACCGGCGGCGATGTAAAACGGACTAACCATGCAAAGACTAAAAAATCATGTAAAACGTGCAAAACGAACGTGTAAAACGAGACGGCTGCAAAAACCAGACGGCGATGTAAAAACGGCGGAAAGGACTAATAAAGCAATAATATAATAACGGTCGTTAAAACAAACGAAAAGGACTAGCGGTGAATAAAAAATTACGGTCGAAATCACACTTAAAACGGGTAGACTAAAACTTGCTTAATTTTCTATAGTAGCACTAAAGTTGCCTAATTTTCCTTTTGTGACACAAAATCACACTTAAAAGCGGGTTGAAGAAGATTAATTACACTTTAAGTGTGATTAGGCAAGTTCGATCTACAATAGGAAAATTAGACAAGTTCGATCTTCTGATAGGAAAAAAAAGTTCGATCCTGGAAAAAGAAAAAGTGCAGAGTTCGATCGCTTTTCGACAATTCTTGCCTTTAATTTATGATAAATGCACTGTGATCAACTCATCTTACGGTTCCGTCCTTGAATATAATATTTTGTTTAGAAGTTAAGTTAATGATCTATGGTTCATCGTTGTTAGATATGCTTCTAAGTGTCTAATAAAAAGTTTATAACTAATTATATCTTATGGAATACATACATGCAGCAAGATTTTTCAAAAGGCTAAAGTTCATTGCAGTGGATTCGAACACAAGTTCGATCCCAAGAAAGGATTCTAGCGACATACCCGTTGAATAACAACACTACTTTCCATATCGCCTGTGTTATCAAAACAACGCATCCTGGGCTCTATAACATAACACCAGATACATTTATCGTCAAACCACACACGGAATGTCACTAGAAAGGTGGTTCAAGATGAAGAGCTATTTGATGATGCTGAGGAGGAAATATATATAGAATCAATCTGTGTCCCTGAATATAAAGATGATATCGTAAATAAGCCAAAGCTGTGTCTAGATTTTATACCCGACGATCAGGAGGAGACACAGGCCGAAGTAGAAGAAAGGGATTTAAGAACAGTGACTGTAGTTCAGAGAGTCTTTGAGTAGGATTATTAGTACCTATTGGTTGATTGTTTATGTTTTGCCAAAAAATTTCAGTTCTAGTTTTTTGTTCTTGTTATCGGAACTAAATATTCGGCCGTTTGTTTGATCACTTAAATCGTTTAATTACTTAATTTTTTCTGCACTAATAATATTTGCGTTTATCAATACTAGTTTTAGATCCTCTTGTACGCACAAGGTTTTGGAATAGATTTTTGCTTATAGTTTTTTTTACCTTGTTTAATAAGTTTCCTTTTTAATAAACTTTTAGGGTGTGTTTAGTAGCGGGAATTGAGGCAAGAGAATTGGAAATGGTTCCATTTCTCTTGTTTGGTACACAAAGAATTGAAAAAGCGGAGAATTTGAAAGAGAAATTGAGAGACTTGGGTAGTGTAATTTGGCTAGCTCCATTTCCCTTATTTTGGTGGAGAAATTGAAGAAATTGATTATTTTTTTATTTTTTATTTTTTTTTACAACTATAATTTTGTTAAATAATGGATTTTGTTTTAAAAAAATATATATATGTAAACAAATTATTTTTTAAAAATAATTTAAATTTTTTTTTTTTTTAAATAATTTTTTTAAATTAATACATTCTTAAAAAACATTTTTTTTTTTAAAAACAAGTTTTTTTTTAAATAAAAACATTTTTAAAAAATATTTTTTTTAAATAATTTTTTTAAAGAAAGTACATAAATTTTAAAAAAATAAATTTAAAAAAAAAGATATATTTTTTTTTAAATAATTTTTTTTAAATAATTTTTTTAAATATTTTTTTTAAGTATCTTTTTAAAAATTGTTATTTAGAAAAAATAAAAAATATTTTTTTAAAAAAAAATCAACAAACAAATATATGTTGAGCCTTATATGACAAAATGTTATTTAAATATTTTTTTTTTTTTTTCTAGTTCTGCATTGTTACCAAACATTAGAATTGAGCAAAATTCTCTCGATTTCTATTCTCTCGAGATTCTATTCTCTGCTTCGTTTCATTTATCCGAAATTCTCTACCAAACGTCTCTTAATGGTTTTGTTTTGGATTTAGACTGCATGTATGTAGTTGTGATGGTGTATATATATACATAAAGTTCAATTAGAGGTACTTTGAATAGGTCACTCTTCAAGAGGGTTGGATATGGTGGCACCCAACCTGCTAGAGTCCGACGTGTCACCTAACTGGCGCCGTCAATCGAGCCGCCATCATACCAGAGGTGGCTTGCATGAGTTCCGACGAGAAATCTTTACAAAACGTGCAAAAATCGCGTGATTTGCTTCACCACTATAACCAGATAATGAGCAAATGTTCTTGTTGTCAGTAGATAGGTGCTTGCAATTATATCAGAGTTTTGAAGAAATAAAAACTGGCCGCGACTTTCATTAAACAACCATTTCAATTCAAATAATAACAGATCTCGTCATTTGTTTATAAATAAGGATGCCTCTCAAAATTTTCATCTGCACGAGTCTATCACAAAACAAATGCTTTGATGCCCGGAAACTAGGCAAGGTGCTCTCACATTATGCGATCAGGTGATAAATTTGAAGTTCTTGAGGTACTCACTTTGCAAACACTAAGCTTCGGTCTTTAACTTTTTGCAACTAGTTGTACATGCTTCCCATTAACAGAAAATTTGGAGCTTGAATTGACCTGCACAAAAATGACATTTTGTTAAGACTGCAAATTGTAAAGGGTAAGGAGTAAGGACGTTGTTATTGTTTGACATCACAAGGTAGGAAAAAAAAAGAAACTAGTTCGAACTAACCTTATGCTCAAAGGTAGATACGAGTTGGTCATCGTCTATTGTTGAGCCAGATTCCCTAACAATCTTCAAAACTTCTTTTTGTAGCTTTCTGATCTTCAAAGTGCCATCAGCCTTGTATCACACACATCAAATACATCTTAAAATATATAGAAAGAAAAAAACTAAGAAAGGCATGACTAGCTTATGGAACAAGTTTCACACACATACCGATTTCAAGGCTGCGGTTATTATCTTCTTCCACTTTATTTCCTTCTCACCGTCTTTTTTGTTTCCTTTGACTTTCTTCGTTTTCTCTGATTTGGCATTTTCATTTTGAATCACTTCCCCACTGTTTTCAACTGTTTCAATCTTTCTCTTCTTGCTTTCAGATGCATCCGATTCCTTAACATTCCCGTTCACTGGCAAATCATTATTTTGTCCGCTTTCAGATTTAACTTCGGTATTAGGTGTGGGTTCCTCCGCCTCCTTGGGTGGCTGGTTTGCTGCATGGAATGCTCGTGCTTTTGCTCTGTGTTTCTTCCCATCAGCATGTGAAAGCAATGTTTGTTGACTAGTAGCACTAGTATTACACAGACTGCAAGTTGAAAGAACATTCCGTAAGACATTACGAAATCATTTTAGAAACTTATTATTGTTGGAGTAAAACAAGTTGCTAGTTAAGCAAACCTGCAGAACCATGGAGGACGTTCTGATAATCCGACATTGATATCGACCTCTGGTTTCGGCTTTGAGGCACTGTTTGGTTTTCCTGGTGTGCCATTTGAAGGTTTATTTACGCCCTTTGGACCATACTTCTCCTGAAAACCAAACAAATAAATCAATAAGTCCAACGGATAGTGCTCAGAATACAATAATACCAAACAAAATCCCAAGCAAATCTGATCCTGCTTTGAGAAACTGTTGGCTATTAAGTTTGAAATGCTAAATCTCCAAAACTATGATTATCCTCAAACCATAAGAAGAAAGGTATGCTCAATATGATGGGGATTAAACAGCTGGAAGTATCGGGCCAGTAAAAGAAAACATGCACAGATGATGAGTGCAGCATATTCGCATACATTGACGTAGGTTTAGAAATTCCCCATTTTTGTAGATATTATTCCTAATTTTAACACTCAAACCCTCAAACCGAGCACATATCATTTCAATTTAGGAAGAGTGTTGCAGTTTGATGTTCATAGACTTCGCAAGCCCCTCGTTAGACTCAAACAAGTAACCAAACAGACAAATATAATAGCACTCATGATGACAGTGTGGAAACAAGATCACGTCATATCCTAATATGTATTGGCACTTAAAAAAACCTCTAATATCATCAGTTTTGCAGCTTACAAGCAGGTCTAAGTGTCAAACTAACTACATACCAGATGACACTTTCCAAATGACCACATGTAAATCAACAATCAACACCTTATTATCGCAAATGTGACAGTCCAACGGATAGTACTCAGAATACAATAACACCAAACAAAATAATGAGAAAAACATATCCCGCGTTTGTGGTACTATTAGCTGTTAGGTCCGAAATGCTAAATCTCCAAAACCACGACTATCCTCAAACCATAAGCATAAAGGTAGGCTCAATCTGATGGTGGACAAATAAGCAAAAAGTGCTGGGCAAGTAAAAGAAAGCATGTACAGTAGGTGACTGCGAGGCCACTGAACGACTAACAAAACTTGAGAAGAATATGGGTGCGACAACATAAAAAAGGTTTCCTCAAAAATGTAAATTAAAACTCTGCGGCAAGAGGTATTAGGAGATGTAAATGTGAGTGATTCGGTACACCCAGGAGTAGGGTGTATAGAAGCTTGTGGGCGGTTTTCATATCTAGTATCAGAATACTTGAGGACTAAATTTATATGTTTTTTTAATGACTTTGCCATTCTTTTGGACTCATTGTAGCATATCCCTACTACTTTGAAATATGACGATAACCATACCCTTAAACGTCACACCTTCTATCATTTCCAATTAGGAAGACTGTTGCAGTACGGTCTTGATAGACTCTGCAAACCCTTGTTAGCATATACAGCACTCAGAATTCACAAACCAGGAACACATAACCAATCTAGCATGTCTGAAAATGTGGAAGCATGATCAGACATGACTATAACTCCATATCCTATAATGCATTGCGACTTCAAAATATAAAATCGTTCTTTTTTCAGCTTAAAAGTAGGTCCATCTAACTACATATCAGCAAACAACAATAACATCCAATTACCGACATGCGAAAGTCTGACTTACACGATATATAAAAGCAACACGAATCTAAAAAGTTAATGCTCAATCCATCAATTACATTGCTTGTCAAGGGGGTGTTTGTCTTAGCTTATATGTTGGACTTAAGGGCTTATTTGAATTTTGAAAAGCTCATAAGCCTGCTTTCATTGGCATTTGAGCTTATCATCAATTTAAGCTATAAGCTCAAGTTGGTAAGCTTATGAGCTGAAAAAAAGTGAGCTTATGAGCTAATCATATTTCAAATAAGCCCATAAGTCCAAAAAAATAAGCTAATCCTATGAGCTTATAAAGTCCATAAGCTCAAGTATATAAGCATATAAGGCCAAACAAATGAGTTTATGAGCTTATCAAACACTTTAACAAGCTCATAAGCCCATCAAATAAGCTAACACAAACACCCTAAAACTACTTGTCTTTTATAAAATAATCAAATAAGCAACCCATAAACTACTTTTTCAAAACAGTTTACTTCACTTCACTTCACATTCACATCCACATAACCAAACAATCCGTTTGCATTACCCAATCACATATTTCCTAGTTCCTAATAAAATACTAATCTAGCAAGCAGGTCTGAAGGTGTGGAAACATGATCACACATGTCATATCCTAAAATCTATTGGCACTAAAAATTAAACTAATATAATCATTTTTCAGCCTACGAGTAAGGCAGATGACACTTACCAAATGACTAGTCGAACACAAGTGAAGTTAACACTCAGTTACCACACATGTGAAACGCCAATTCACATGTAAGCTTGAGCAACACGTCATGTTTCACCACTCTAGAAAAGTTAAAGCTTAATCTCTCAATCTATTGGTGTCTTACATTGCTTATTAGGCGCGTTCATATTATATTATTTGATGGTCTTATGAGCATATTAAAAGCTTGATAAGCTCATTTCTAGGGAGTTTTGATTAGCTTATTTTCCAGGCTTATGGGTTGTAAGCTTACTTTTTTCCCAGCTTATGAGCTTATCAAGTTGAGATTATGAGCTTTAATAAGCTATGAGTTCAAGTAGATAAGCTTATAAGCCAAAACAAAGTTAGCTTATGAGCTCACTTTCATTAGGCTTATAAGCTTATCAGGTTTATAAGTTTATAGGCCGACAAAACTAAGCTTGTGAGTTACTCCATTTAAACTTATCTAAATTTGGCTTATAAGCATATATGATTGATAATCTAAAGAGAAATGATACATGAACCTAAACTTAGACCTAAAATCACTTGGCATCATCCTGATGGGTTATAAAATATGTGGGTCCCTCTCTGTAGCCATCAGGATGAAATAAGCTATTAAAACTTAGCTTTACAAACAACCTAATCCAAACACCCCTAAACATTCAAAAAATAAAAAATTCTATAAAACAAAGATGTCGAAAGCAAGACCGTACCGTTTCGGTGATACACTGAGTGTGAGACTGAACACTCTGCTGCCCAAACATTTGTCCACAGTCTATACATGATAACTACACCAGCAATAAACAAACACATATATTAGCATACAAAAAAAAAAAAAAAAAAAAAAACATATATAAGAATAATGAAACACACATATATAAAAAACCATATATAACAATAAACACATATGTTAACATACAAAAAAAAAAAAAAAAAAAAAAAAAAGAACCCATATATAAAAATGAATGAAATTTATATATATATATATAAAAGAGGACCTTGGTAGCAGAGCAAGATCTGAAGTGATTAGCAAGCTTTGGTTTCTTGAGATTATCTCCACAATCTTCACACTGAAACCAAACCATGTCTGGCTGGCTGCTGCTCTTTCAAACACACGAATGTTCTTGTAACACAACAACAGAACAGGGTTTAAGGTTAGTAGGGCTTTCACAATGAAACCAAAGTAATGTTTTGGGGTTTTAGATTAGTTGGGCTTTGTTCTTGGGCTTTTTTTTAACAATCAAATTGGCCTGTTTGAATTAGCTTATGATTTGTTCAAAAAGAAAAAAATTAGCTTATGAATATGGTCACTCGTAGGGTCTTCATGGGTTGGGTAATATCCGAATAAACCCAAAACCAAAACTGAACTGAACCGAAAATAACCGAACCAAAGTTGCCAAAATCGAACCGAACCGAATTAAATATTCGGTTTTCGGTTCGGTTATGGTTTTTGCAATCCAAACCGAAAACCGAACTCGAATAAATCTATATATATTTTTATATATTTATATATAAAAAATATATTAAAACTCTTTTATACTATATATATAACATCTTTTAGTTTGAAAAATTTTTTTTGCTAAAAATATATATAAATAAATGGATAAATAATCAAATTTATGTAATTCGGGCTATTCGGTTCGGTTTTCGGTTATGGGTGTTCGGTTTTATTCGGTTCGATTTAATCAATTTAAGTTCGGTTCGGTTCTAGGTTATACTCAGAAAAAAATTAACCGAACAAACCGAATAACCCGATAACCGAACCGATAACACCCCTAGTCACTCGGGTTGGCCTTTTTTTTTTTTTTTTGCATTGGGTCTAGTCACTCAGGTTTCAAATATTATGGATCCAGTTCAAATTCCTGCGTAAATGGTCATTGGGATTTTCAAATTACATAAATGGTCATTGAGGTTTTCCAAAATTAGACTAGGTTGTAACCATTTGAAGTCTTAATGGGACACGGTGAAAAAAAAGGATAAAATCTATAAAGCGGCAAATCATCGGAGTGACCATTTATGTAATTAAATCTTCCCTGTTTCGATTTTTGGTCAACTAATCCATGTGGTTTAAATCTATTCTCATATAGATTCAAATCGAGTAAAAAGAAGCACTTTATTTCCTAGAAGTTGGCGATATCATTTTGGGCAGTTTGCACCTAGTAAAAAATTGATTTGAGATCTTTTACATTTAAGTAACGAATGACCTTTTTTTTTTTTTTTTTTTTTTTTTTTTAAATTGTCATAAGTTTGTTGACTTGATATTATGACTTAATATCCATATATTATATAAACTAAAAGTATGAGTTCATTGGGTGTGTTTAGCTGGTGAAAAGTTATATGTTTTAGTGAAAAAATGTTTGTAAATAACTTCAACATGTTTGAATCAAATTTTTATTTAGAAGCTTTCTATATTTATTAAAACACAGGATAGAATCCTCTCATGTTTATACCAATATGATAGGTTATGTAGTAAGATATTGTGACTGTAAATAGATCAAGTAGTGGGTTCTTGATTTTTTCTACGAAGCTTTTAGTTATGTTGTTACGCGATTTATATTTTACATATTAACTCAAAGACCAGTCGGTGACCCGTAAAGAGGTTTGTTACCATTTTTGTACTTGTACTACTATTGATTTACAATCAGTTGTCGCGGCCATATGTATTACAGGTAATGTCGCACCTCATAATCATCCCCGACTTCGTTGTTTTTTCGTATAAAAGTCAACTTGATAATTGCAAATTTTCTCTAATAAGGTTCACATTATTGCCAAATTATAAGGAGGAAAACAGGGACAAGTTGTATTGCATATGTTTTGGGTGCATTACAACTCTCTAAAAAGTTGTAAATGTTAACTTTGTAGCTTAAGTTTCTTCCTTGATCAATAATTAGTAACTTGATGTTTTGAACCGATTAATGAATCCCATTTTCCTTCCTTTTATCCGCGATGTCGCATGATGTCTTTGGTTTTCATTGCACCAGCATCTAATCATCACAAGCAAAAACTTGGAGTCATTTAGGGTGTTCTATCGGTTCAATCGGGTTATTCGGTTCGATTAGTTCGTTAAAAAAAATTTCTTAGTAAAATGAAACCGAACCGAACACGATTCAAATTTATTTAAACCGAGTAATTGAAAATTAAACCGAATAACCCGAATTACATAATTTTAATTATTTATTAATTTAAATATATAGGTATTATACCAAAAAAAAAAATTAAGTGTAAAAAATGTTATGCGTATACTATAAAAGAGTTTTAATGTTGTTCTTTTAATATAGATAATATATAAAATAATTTATGTGCATTCGGTGTTCGGTTCTGTTTGGTTTTTATTTTGCCAAAACATAATCAAAAATTGAATATTTAATTCGGTTCGGTTTGGTTTTGAAAAATTCGGTTTGGTTTTTATTTTGCCAAAATATTACCAAACCGAAAACTGAATATTTAATTCGATTCAGTTTGATTTTAATAAATTCGGTTCAATTTCGATTTTCGATTTTTGCGGGTGAAACCCGAATTCTGCAAACACCTAGAATCATTATTTTATGGTCGATTTTATCTCCATTAAGAGATATTTCGAATATATGAAATGCAAGTAGGTTTGCAATCAAACAAATCAATATGAATAAAATCATTTTAACTTTGTTATTTTTTTTATAGATTCTCTTTTGGGCCCAGCCCAATATATGGAGCATTTTAATCAAAGCAATCTTTTTATTTTTATCGTTATTGTTGTAGTACTTGTTGGATACGGAACCCATTATGAATAGCCTTATTTTTTTATCTCGTTTTTGTATTTTATTTCTTTCAAATCAATATATGCAAAGATGAAGAAGACAAATAATAATATTGCCTTAACTATTTAAAGTAATAAAAATGATTCTCCAACCCTCGTGTTTGTCTTTTTCTCATTTAAAAGACGTAAAAGATGTGCATTATCTTCGTGGATACGATATGCCAAATATGATGAATAATGGTAGACAAAGATTTTCTTAATATAATCATCATTAACAAGTATCGTGCTTAGACCAAAGTATCAAAGGGATTCAAAGCAAGTATCATGCTTAGCCAAATTAGTGGCTACTTATTAAAACCTTAACCATGTTGCTAAAGATTTAGATGATTTAATAATATCTTAGGCTAGTCACAATGGTGACTCGTGAGAGCCAGTGACGTGCAAAAGTCACGTGTCACACCATTGTGAGGGAGTGGCTCACGCATGATGAATGGGCAAAAAAAAGGACAAACGGTGAGTTGCTAAACATTTAGACATTGTGCAAAAAGTAGGCCCTCCAACTATTTGTATTGTTTGATTATTTGATTTGTGAGTGTGTATCAAGTATTTTGTGAGGTATACTTATATAGAGTGAGTGTTTTATAAAGTGTGAGTGGTGGTGACCATTGTGGAAGGTGGCGAGGAGAAATATGATGTGGCTACGGCAGAAAGGTGAAGGGTGTGACAATTGTGGGTAGTCTTAAAATCAAGCGGTTGTCAAAAGCAATAAATCTTTCTCCAAAAATCATTGCTTGCATATGGTTATTATGTTGGTTCTGAAAGCGAGCAAAGGTGGAGTGTCGGCTAGGGTTGGATAGAAATTTGGGCATCGGGTCGAAACCGGCCGTCCCGACCCGATCATGACCCATCCCGAAACCGACAAGACTGAAAATCATAACCGAATCCTGACCCGATTCTAGTTTGGGTAATCCGAATCCCGACCCGAGTCTCGAAACGAAACCGGTTTGTAAGGTTTTCATTGTGTTATCCCGGGTAATCCCGTCTCCTGACCCGACCCGAGTCCCGACAAAGCTGAAAACCCAAACCGAGTCACGACCCGAGTTAAGGTCAGTTTGTGCCGGTCAGTGTCGGTCTGAGTTGGGTGTCGGTCGGGATTGCTCAGCCCTAGGGTTGGAGGAAAGGGTGGTGGGAGTGAATTGTTTTGAAGAGATGTAAAAGAATTGGAGGCCAATTTTTTGTTATTAGAGGGTGTGTGTATTTTTCTTGTGAAAAAAGTTTAATCATTCAATTGTAAAGTTTCATACCCATTTTTTGAAAGTTTTTTTCTCAGTTTGACACACATGTTTTTTTACTGGTTTTACTCAAAAAACGAAATTACTTCAATGTTTACCATATTTTTACAGTTTTGACTTCTCAATTAGCCAATGAAAGAGCTTGATTTTGCAACTGAGTCTTTTTTTGTTAGTTAATTAAAACATCCGTTTTGTAAAAAATCAGATTCTCTTATTATATAAAAGATTTTTCTATTTTTTTCGAACATTCGATCGGGATCGACATCGGGAAACCTCACGTAACATGGTGAAGCCGCACGCACTCAAGACAACAAGATGTTGACCATGGGCGTTACAAGTATTCGGAGGAAAACCCCAAGGCTTGCCATCCATGAGGATCGAACTCAAGACTTGGGTAAAATCGAGAGAATCTCACCACTGTGCTAGCGGGTCATTGGCTTTTTCTAAATTAATATGCAAAAATGAAGAAGATAAAGAACAATATTTCTCCAGCTATTTAAAGTATATAAAAAAGATTTTCAAACCATCGTGTTTGTCTTTTTCTCATCTAAAAGACGTAAAAGAAGCATTATTTTCTTGGAAACTATATGCCAAATATGATGAATAAGAGCACAAGTGATCAAAAAGCATGAAAAAACGGATAACACGCTATTAGTAAGTCATTTTAGTGTCATCTTATCACCTCCTCAATAACACACAAATAACTAAAACATCTTTCCTTATAAGACATCACTAACTATTATTGATCCCATAAAATACTTCACTCAAAATACTTACTCACTAAAAAAAATATATAAATAAAAAAAAAGGCTCGAGTCATTTAAATAACTTGGGGACCTTTGGCACACCACAACACATAACACGGTATGGTAATAACATGTTATTGGTTTTTAGTTGGGACAAATGACATGTTATCGGTATCCCGTACTGAGTGTTCTAATGGTAGACAAGATTTTCATACATACATATTGGGTCATTCTCATTATTTTGTATTTCGATCTTAAAACTCAAAAATTTAAAGGCATTTTTATCACTAAAGCTTATCTTAGTTTTGTGGTTACTTAAAATCCACCATATTTCACATTTCCACCTGTACTTGCACTTAGGGACACAACTAAAGGATTTCATGATATAAGAAACTTTACTGTTTTGGTTTCTCTTAATTGCACAGGTATATATATATATATATATATATATATATATATATATATATATATATATATATATATATATATATATATATATATATATATATAAATATTTTCTTTTTTGGGTTTTAATCACGGTTTAGTTATTTAACTAATAGATGAAAAGTAAACTCACCTTTTAAATAAAACTTTTATATTACAGTTCAATAATTTTTATGTTCCGATGCTGCTTTCTCCGTTACTATTGTGACAAATCATTTTTATAAAGGCATTTTTATTACTAAAGCTTAACTTGTTTTCGTCATTTCAATGTAGGTTACTTAAAATCCATCATATTTCACCAATACTTGCACTTAGGGACGGAACTAAGGGATTTCGTGATATCAGAGAATACCGATGAAATTTTGTTTCGTAATATTGATTTTCGTAACTCGTAAGTAGGCATTTTCTTCTTCCAAATTACAAGCTTGTTTATTTTTTAATTCTAAATAAATGGTTTTGATTTAGATGAAAAAGACATTATGTTATAATTATTGGACAAAAATACCAATGATTGAATTGTAAGTAAATCCAAGACGTTATGTATCATTGGACGACAGTCGGACAAAAATACCTATGACTTGGAAGTAGAAATATGAAGACGTGTAATGCCACTTATTATTTTGGTTATTAAATGGTAGACTATATTCATGGTGCATGAGGTTTGTTTGATTATTTAAGTGATGACTTGGAACTACAAGTGGCATAACTTGCCAAACAGTATTATTACACAATTGAAAAAACAGAATTTTACTCAATCTTGTCTTTGTTTTTTTATAAAAATAAATAAATTGTAGTGATAGAAACATACTCAATGCGTAACATGTTGTATGCCAAAGTAGACTTAGACTAATAGTAATCGCGACTTCAGGTTTTTGGAGTCACCCCTGCCACCTCAACGCTTCTTTTTAAGATCAAACACATAACCTAATGCTCGTAATAAGACAACTCCAGTACAACAAAAAACATACCTTACCAAAACTAATTAAAAAAGACACAAACTTTGCATTTAGTTAGGTCGCTTGGCCAATCGAGTCAAGCAAAAAGAACGAAGGAATGCGGTAACAAAGATCGCTGTAAAGTGAGTGGAGGGGGCTGAGGAGGGTAGACCTACCCTAAGTCGGGTCGCCATTACAATTGGCCTTACTTCATATCTAGTAAATGCATGGTTTACATGTCGAATTGAAGACATTTATTTAAATGATTGTTGGTTAGTGATTAAAAAACACACACTCTTATATGATATAGGTATTCAACATTAGTTTAGTGATATGCGGGTGATAAATCAAATAAGTTTGTTTAGTTTTGAATAGAGTATACAACATTAGCTACTAGGGGTCGGGTTGGTAAAAAATCTGAATTCATAAACTCTCATACGAATTGAATCAAAACTAGCTTATTAGAGTAAAATTATTTGGGTGTATGTATTTCAAACGGGTTACGCGGGTCAATTTGATTAACTCGGATAGTTAATAGGATCGGGTTTTGGGTTTGCAAGCTTAGTTTATTTGAGCTTCGGGTTAATCAGAATAGTGTTTATTCGGTGGACCCAAAATCTGCATAAACCATATCCGGATAACCGAAATAACTCAAAATTTTATTAGGGTAAGTTACATGTAAGTATGTAGCGTATTAGTTGTAACACCCCAATTATAGGTACATGGTGTGGTATCTTGTCCACGATTATGCACCCCAATTCGCAATGAATTCAAACTGGTATTACTTGATGGCACAACAATATAATAATAGAAAACGATCTCTAAAGGAGTCGTTTAAAAAGGCTTTATCATTCAAATATATCGAGTTTACAAAATAGGTCCCAGTTGGTTCCATTGATTACAAAAGACATCAATATAAAGTTTTGATGCTTTGTGAATGATAAATTATTTATGTATAGCCTTCTTGATCTTGCCCTTCCGTGCGCCTTCCGACTTTATGGACCAAATACATGCTTAAAACTCACAACACAAAGGTTGAGTGAAATTCATAGAGTTTGTTTGATGGTTGAACACATTATGTTGGTAGTGTGAGTTAATTTGACTCACACCAAGGTTTTGAAAACAAAAGCTTATTATTAGACTAAGCATCATGCAATCAAGGCGTTAACGTGTTCCAAAATTAATTGGAGAAATTGTTGGTACGTCTATCCGGTAAAATTGCCATTTTACCTAATGTTACTCAAATATAGTGCGTTTGTTTGCCTTTAACGGGCCAACACAAACGGGATTCGCAATCCCAATAGATCTATTCACAATATTCGCGCCCACCTCACATAGTGATTAATGATTCATGATTTAGGGACTTATGTTTGGCAAATGCGGTAACTTAGTACTAATAAAACAATCGATAAGCATACAATTTGAAAGCAATGTGTTCGGTTTAAAATAAAGCATGTATCTCCCCCAAGGGTTTGTAAAACAATTAAGTAATAGAAAGTGGGGCTATGAACTCACCGAGAGTTGATGATTTTAAGTACTAACGGATGTGATGGATAAGTCGGAAGACTTCTACGTACAACCTAAAAAAGAAATGTTGCGACTTAAGTTGGAATAATGTTTTAGGAAAACATAAACCATCCTATATATATCCCTATGTTGATCATGATGTAGTCAATTTTCATTTGATGTTTATAGAAAGATCTTTAATATGTGAAAACGTATTTAGTTTATAGATATCGTACTACCGCTCGGGCCATCATAATTCGGAGGTCATGCAAGAACGCTCGAGGAGCTAGGACACTTTAATTCAGTGAACCAAAGAACTCGTCGACACGCTTTACTCAAATGAAACCCCTCACATGAAGCTCCCTACTATTGTAGCACTTAGTAAATACAACATATGTTTTGAGTGAAGATTGTTATAACATAAAGTTTATCATGTTTTAATAACTATCTAGTTTTTACAAGTTCTCGTCGCTTCAAACAAGCCTCGAGGCTTTAGCCATGGCCTTGCCGTGACTTTGGTCTTGACTTCCATGGTCTTGAGACTTAGCTTTGGCCTTAGCCGTAGCCGTGGTCTTGGCTAATGGCCATTAGGCCTCTTGGTTTGCTTTTAGTTGTGACAAAAGTATAGTTGTGAGACTATATTTACGGCAGCTTCGCTTTTGAAAGATTTTGGCCTATTTAAGCGTTTTCAAGGTCCGAGCTTCTTTAATATTGAAGGAAAACGTCGTTCGGACAACTTTCGTGTTTTAACTTTTTATGATTCGGACCATAAGTACGACTTTCAAAATGGCGAACCAAACAGTCCCCATATGGCGCTTTTGGCGCTTAGGTTTCGCTAACTTTTTTGCCTATAACTTTTGACTCGTTTGTCCGCTTCGGTGATTCAAGTTGCTATGTTTACCTTTTTATCTTGTCTACCATATTATGTAAGTTACATAGTCCATATGTTACTGATTTTAATGGTCTCACATGTATAGGATATGACTAGTTTTCTAGTTTGTTACTTTTATGACAATATGTGAATTAAAACAAGTGATTGAGTATATGTACATCATGAATCAACATAGTAACTATATATATAGCATGAAATAGTTAAGATTATGAATAATAAAGATGAGATGATGGTGGTGATAAGTTGCTTACAACTTTTGGCTTTCAAAATAGAAAGGAGTAACTTAGTAAGGATAGGACTTTGATTGATCACTTTAGACTTTGGATTGAGCTAGCTTTCCACACCTTGGCACCCTTGCAAACTTGAAGAGTTGGTGATGAAGTACTAAGTGACTTGAGTGGATCTAAACTCAAGAAGATCACTTACTTGCTAGAGATTGGATGAAGTAGCTTGATCTTTGAACTTTCTTGCTTAAACTTGGAGTTTAAAGCTCAAATGATGGAAGATATGAATATTTTAGAGTATGAACGACCCAATTCAGTTTGTGGAGGTCTTTGGGATGAATATCACTTGCTATTTATAGGAGGGTAAGTTTGGTTAACCATATATTGGGTTAAATATTAACCATGGTTAGGTTAGGACACTTGTAATGATCAAAATGAACCTTGGTTAGGATTAAGCCACCAATATGATGACTCCCTCCCTTAGAGTCGGTCTCAATGTGTCTAGGTGTCTTAGATGATAAGTTTTGATAATATCAAGAGTTTAGAGTAAGTTTTGGTTCCGCTAAATGCCAACCGTAAGTCTTTAGGCCATAAAACGAAACCGGTATCGTAAAAATACGAAACTTACAGGAATGATGAGACTCATCATTATACTCCATCTAAAAATATAAAATGAGTGATAAGTCTCATTGGGTGCAAAACGCGCTTAAAGTCGGAAACACGGTCAAAAACGCAGAATTGCAGCTTATCGAAAAGAACGAAATTTCGTGGAAACGACCGTGAATTTATTTAGAGTAGACTAAAATTAGTCTAAAAGTGATATGAGATGTCAAAATTTGGTTTTCTTCATACGCTGGATAACTTAATGCTTATTTGGGAAGTTTAAAAGTTACGCGATTTATGCAAAATGTAGAACGACAAGGTTAATTCCTTTATGGTCAAAGGAGGAGGGAAATATGTTTGACTTTTCAAAAATGTAAAAGTGTCAAAACATTTTAGAAACACAAGGTGAATCGTTAAGTCCGGATGTAAGTAGAATTGTTTAAAACGTAAGTTTAGTTTTTCAAATAGGCTTATTTGGTAACATAAAATGAATTTTAAAATTCTCAAATTAATCATGAGTGATCTAAGAATTTATCCGATGTTAGGAAAATTATCGAGTTGATTTTCGTTATGCGCGTGACGTTTAAACGATGGACCGTCCAAAATGAAACTTTATAACGATGTTTTCTTAATAACTTTTGCGAAAATGATCTAACGATTGTCAAACTCTCGTGACATTACTAAAATAATTTATCTTACGAGAATGTGAAATAAAAATTTTACGGATGAATAGTGAAAATGAATAGTAAATGTGAATAGTAAAAGTGAATAGTAAATTCTCGAAAATGAAAAGTAACTCGAAAATGCGGGTGGTTACAGCCTCCCTCGTTGGAGAAATCACGCCCTCGTGATTTAATTGTTTCTTGATGTTGATGCTCCTTCAAAAGGTGAGGGTACTTTCGACGATTTGGTCTTCTCGCTCCCATGTAAATTCGGGCCACGTTGGGAGTTCCAAATAACTTTGACAATTGGTATTCGACTGCTTTTAGTTGTTTGACCTCTCGGTCCATGATCTCCACAGTTGTTCAATGAAGTGTAGATCATTGCTCGAGTTTGAGTTCATCGAGTGGAATAACAAGCGATTCATCGGATAGACATTTCTTTAGGTTAGATACATGAAAAGTGGGATGTACATTACTAAGTTCCAATGGGAGCTCAAGTTTGTATGCCATCGACCAACCCTAGCGAGGATTTTGAATGGACCTATGTATCGTGGGTTTAGTTTTCCGTGTTTACCGAATCGTATGACACCTTTCCAAGGTGAGACCTTTAGCATAACCTTGTCTCCAACTTGGAATTCCAAGGGTTTGCGTCGTACATCGGCATAACTCTTTGTCTATCTCTTGCTTTTTGTAACCGATTTTTGACTTGTATGATTTTCTCGCTTGTTTCACGAATGAGTTCGACCCGTGAGTTGAACATCTCCCACTTCGCCCAACAGACAGCGATCGGCACTTTCGACCGTAAAGTGCTTCAAAGGGTGCCGCCTTGATACTCGCGTGATAATCATTATTGTAGGAGAATTCACCAATGGTAAATGGTTATCCCATCCTTTCCAAAGTCGATTATACAAGCTCGGAGCATGTCTTCCAGCGCTTGAATGGTTCGCTCACTCGACCATCGGTTTGAGGGTGATACTGTGTACTCATGTCTAGGTTTGTTCCAAGGCGCCTTGGAGTGACCGCCGAAGTTTGAGGTAAATCTACCATCTCGGCCGATATGATAGAGATCGGTGCACCATGTTTTGAGACTATTTCCTTGACGATAGTCGAGTCAATCGATCCATCTTGTAAGTCTCTTTGATTGGTATAAAGTGTGCGGACTTGGTGAGACGATCCACTATGACCCGATGGAGTCATAACCGTTGGATGTCTTTGGGAGTTTAGTGATAAAATCCATTGTGATTCGCTCCCATTTCCATATCGGAATCTCGGGTTGTTGTAAGAGACCGAGGGTTTTGGTGTTCACCTTCACTTTGGAACAAGTAAGGCATTTATCGACGAGGGTGGCAATGTCGGCTTTCATGTTTGGCCACCAATAGAGTAGTTTTAGATCATGATACATCTTATCGATCCCGGATGTACGGAATATTTGGATTTGTGGGATTCAAGCATGATTAAATCTCGTAGACCACCATAAAGTGGTAACCAACTTCGTCCTTGAAGCATAAAGTTCCGCCGTAACGGGTTTCAAATTTCTTCAGATCATGCCATCTAATTTCTCCTTCTCAATGTCTTGTTGTTTTACCGCTCGCTTGAGCATTGAGTATTTGAGCAGGAAATTTGAGTTAATGGTTAGGACTAAAGCTCGAACTCAGAGGTTTAACCCTTTCCTTCCGCTCGTGGCATCCGCTACTACGCTGGCTTTTCCCGATGATAGCGAATGTCGCAATCATAGTCACTCAACAATTCTAGCCATCGCCGCTGCCTCATGTTTAATTCCTTTGATCGAGAATGTGTTGGAGACTTTTGTGGTCGGTAAACACAAGACATCTAGTACCGTATAGATAGTGTCTCCGGATCTTAAGTGCAAAGACTATCGCTCCTAACTCCAAGTCATGAGTATTGTAGTTTTCTTCATGTTTCTTGAGTTGTCGTGAAGCATAAGCCATGACTTTTTCTCGCTGCATGAGTACGGCTCCTAATCCTTGGTGTGAAGCATCACAATAGACTACAAAATCTTCGATCCCATCCGCAAAGCTAGAATAGGGCACTACAAAGTTTTTGTTTTAGGATTTGGAAAGCTTCTTCTTCATCTTCGCTCCGATGTACTTCTTGTTTTTCCGAAGTTAGCGTAGTCAAAGGTTTGGCTATGGAGGAAAACCCTCAATAAACCTTCGATAATAACCGCCAAACCTAGAAATTGACGAATTTCAGAGGTGTCGAGGTGTTGGCCAATCCTTGATAGCCTCAATTTTAGCGGGATCAACATGTAGACCCGTGTATCGATAACATGCCCAAGGAATTGTACTGACTGAATCCAGAATTCACATTTAGAGAATTTTGCGTACAACTTCTCTTTCTTGAGCAAATCTAAAATCGTTCTCAGATGATCTTTATGTTCTTCTTCGCTTTTGGAGTATATGAGAATGTCATCGATGAATACTATCACAAACTTGTCCAAGTATGGCTTACACACCCGATTCATGAGATCCATGAATACGGCTGGTGCATTCGTCAAGCCAAACGGCATTACTTGGAACTCGTGATGACCATAGCGAGTTCTAAAGGCTGTTTTTGGAATGTCTTCTTCTCGAACCTTAACTTGATGGTAACCCGATCAAGGTCTATTTTTGAATAATAGGTCGAACCTTGTAGTTGATCGAATAGATCATCGATTCTCGCAAAGGGTATCGGTTCTTTATGGTTAATTTGTTTAGCTCACGATAGTCGATACACATTCGTAACGATCCATCTTTCTTTTCACGAACAAGACGGAGCTCCCAAGGTGAGGAACTAGGTCGGATAAACCCCTTGTCCGAAAGTTCTTGTAGTTGATTTGCCGCCTTGCATCTCGGATGGTGCTAGTCAGAGGGTGCGCCACCACCGCGCCGCCCCCGCACTAAATCAATGTGAAACTCTACTTGGCGTGATGGTGGAAGTCCGTAAGTCTTCAGGGAAAACTTCAGGAAATTCACGAGCGATAGGAACGTCTTCAAGTCGTTTTTCTTTGGATTCCTTCTCGGTAACATGAGCTAGAAATGCGTAACATCCTTTTTCAATGTACTTCATGGTTTTCAAACATGAGATGATGTTTAAGAGAGTTCCACTTCGATCACCACGGATGACCAAAGTTTCATTGTTACAAGGAATGTGAAAAACTTTTTCGCCACATATGATGTTGGCTCGACAGTTTTGACAACCAATCCATGCTAATAACAACATCGAAACTTCCAAGTTCGATTGGCATGAGATTGATGTCGAATGGATGATCTAAAAGGTTGAGGTACAGCTTGGAGTACAAGATTGGTGTTTACTAAGTTTCCATTGGCTAATTCAATACTATAGTGAGTATCCATAGTGGTTGGTGCAATATTAAGTAAAGGTGCAATTTTGGAAGATATAAAGCTCATATCAAGACCGAATCGAATAAGACCTTAACAAGATGATTGTTGAGTGAAAACGCACTGCTGACTACGCTCGGGTCTTGTTGAGGTTCACCGCTGCCCATAACATAGGCTCTACCACGAGCATCTCCGCCTTGTTGGCCACGGATTTGAGGACAATTGGGTTTGACATGTCCTTTCTCCCACACCAAACATGTAACTATCGGTTGAAGGTTAGCTCCAGAGCTACAACTTTGCTTCTACAGCCTTTAGCAAGGTGTCCCGGTTTTTGACACTTGTGACACTTGGTCGGGCAAGGACCCATATGGTGATAGTTGCATTTATTGCACTTTGGGTAGGTTCCACCATAATTTCCTCCACCGGTGCCGCAACATAAGTCGTTGAGGCTTCTTGTCTTTGTTTTGTTGTTGATGGTGTTGGGTGTTACGATTTTGGTTGTTGAAAGTGTTTCTTTGGTTGTTATCCCATTGTCGCTTGTTGTTGTTGTTTCGTTGTTGTTGTTGTTGGTATGGTTGTTGTTATTACGGTAGTTGGTGTTGTTGGTGGTAGTGTTGAGATTCTCTCTTTGGGTAGCTCCTGCTCGAACCACTTGATCCATGAGACTTCGAGACATTCGCATAGCATCATCAAGTGACTTTGGATCAAACGATGTCACATTTCCTCGGATGATAGGCGAAGTCCCCGATATATCTCTAACAACTTTTCGCTTGTTGGAACCATTGATGGACATAGTATCGCCAATTCTTGAAATCGACGGTTGTAAGTTGCAATGTCAACACCTTTAGAACATGGTTCCAAAACTCTACTTCCAATTTCAGATTTCACTACGAGGGCAATACTCCTTGATCATTAAACCCTTTAGAGCAACCCAAGAGATTTGATAAGCACTCATGATGCCTATTGGTTGAGCAACTGAATTCCACCATGATAATGCCTGATCCAGTAGTGTACAAGTGGCATATTGAACTTTGTCATTTTCAGCGCATTTGCTGATTGAGAACACAGACTCCATTCTTTCAAACCAACGAGTTAAACCCACGGCTCCTTCTGAACCCTTGAAATTTGTGGGTTTGCAACTCATAAATTCTTTGTATGAGCAACCTCTAGTTGCATTAGTCAGAAGCCTAGCACCTTCAACAATAGCTTTCAAGCAGCAATACATGGCTTTATGGCAATAAGGCTTCAAGAATCAGCATTTCAGCTCAATCAAGGCTTCACATGGGGCTTCATCTGCAATGGCAATGGCAGGGCTTCAATGATGCAAAGGGTGGTTTCAATCACAATGGCTTCAATGGTCATGGTTGTTGCAAAGAATGTAGAAGGCGGTCAGCAGAAGAATGGCAACAAGGACTTCAATGGCTATGGTCGCCGTTCGCTAATTGTCGATTCACTCGGGTAGTAATCATTCGCTCGATGGCACCGGAGTCATTGGTTGAGGTGCTTTAGCTTTCTTTGGCGGCATGATTCTATCAAAAGAGATATCAAGAGTTATAAAAGATCACGATTTTTGATGGAAGGTTAGAAATAATAAAGTTTGAGTTTTAAACCATAACACATGATAGCATAAAACCGTAGTTTTTATTCACATAACGTTGATTGATTTACAAAATCGAAACCTATTACAAGCTTCTTCAAAATTTACTAACCGAAACTTTCGCTTTAGTAATTTCAACGCTTTACTATCGCTAGCTATTACATGAGTTACATAGAACTAATCGAGTCTAATCGCTTTAGTGATTACAAAAGATTACTAGTAATATGCTAATCTATTTCGGCTTGGTGGTTTTGTGGTGGTTGAGAATTCCTTTGACCGCAAGAGCATCAATACTATTATTGTCCGTACGGCACATATCAGGGTATGTATTTGCAATCCATGATCGTAATTGGTGTAGCTCTCTCTCTAGCCTATTCTGATCAATCCTTGCAAAGTCATTACTGATTTGAGCGGATGTTAACTGATGTTTGAGTATATTGATTTCTATGTTGTTTTTCCTTTCTCGTCGTTCATTGTTATAGTTTTCTTCGAGGATGTATATCTCGAGGCGCCTGCGGGCTCTCTCAGCCTCATCTTGGGCCTTAGAAGTTTCTGTTTTACGCAATTTCATTTCTTGCGATAGATTTTGGTAATGTCTTGTAGTTCGTGCATTTTCGCTTGAGGCAATATAGGTCGATTGGGAGAGGGTTTCATGGCCATTGTCGAGGAGGTTCCACCATCCTCATAAATGGATGTTGGTTCTTGAGTAGAGTAGCAAGATTTGGTTCGGAAGAGGTTTCCGAAGCAGGAGGTGGTGATAATGGTGCTACACCATATACATAGTTTTCCTCTTGATCATCCTCGGATTCCACCCAATCTTGAACATTATACTCAGGAGAATCTGGTTCAACCAGATCCTCTTCTTCTTCGTCATCCATATCCTCGTATGGTTCATCTTCGTAGTCAACGGCATCGAGGTAATCATCATTTATATCAGGAAAGTCAAGTTCGGAATATTTGGAATGTTTGGAATTGGTTCGGTGATGCCGAACGCACTCGTGAGATGCAGTACGCATATAGTGACTACAAAAGGATATGATGTTAAAATAGTTATAATATTTGGGGAAGGTTTTAAATAATTCAAGTGTATATATCAATATACTAATATGTTCATGTTATTATAACATGTCTTGAAAGTCCATAATCGTCTGGAGGATGGAAGGCACGGAGAACGGAAGGCTATAAAATGTTTTGTTTGTAAAAGCGCTATAGTTTAAGTCATAATTTAGACTCGCTTTCTATAACTATGGCTCGATACCAATCAGAACACCCCAATTCATGATATGCAATGAATTCAAACTGGTATTACTTGATGGCACAACAAATATAATAATAGAAAACGATCTCTAAAGGAGTCGTTTTAAAAGGCTTTATCATTCAAATATATCGAGTTTACAAAATAGGTCCCAGCTTGGTTCCATTGATTACAAAACACATCAATATAAAGTTTTTGATGCTTTGTGAATGATAAATTATTTATGTATAGCCTTCTTGATCTTGCCCTTCCGTGCGCGCTTCCGACTTTATGGACCGAAATACATGCTTAAAACTCAAACACAAAGGTTGAGTGAAATTCATAGAGTTTGTTTGATGGTTGAACACATTATGTTGGTAGTGTGAGTTAATTTGACTCACACCAAGGTTTTGAAAACAAAACAGCTTATTATTAGACTAAGCATCATGCAATCAAGGCGTTAACGTGTTCCAAAATTAATTGGAGAAATTGTTGGTATGCGTTCTATAGGTAAAATTGCCATTTTACCTAATGTTACTCAAATATAGTGCTTTGTTTGCCTTTAACGGCCAACACAAACGGGATTCGCAATCCCAATAGATCTATTCACAATATTCGCGCCACCTCACATAGTGATTAATGATTCATGATTTAGGGACTTATGTTTGGCAAATGCGGTAACTTAGTACTAATAAAACAATCGATAAGCATACAATTTGAAAGCAATGTGTTCGGTTTAAAATAAAGCATGTATCTCCCCAAGGGTTTGTAAAACAATTAAGTAATAGAAAGGGGCTATGAACTCACCGAGAGTTGATGATGTTAAGTACTAACGGATGTGATGGATAAGTCGGAAGACTTCTACGTGCAACCTAAAAATGAAATGTTGCGACTTAAGTTTGGAATAATGTTTTAGGAAAACATAAACCATCCTATATATATCCCTATGTTGATCATGATGTAGTCAATTTTCATTTGATGTTTATAGAAAGATCTTTAATATGTGAAAACGTATTTAGTTTATAGATATCGACACCGCTCGGGCCATCATAATTCGTAGGTCATGCAAGAACGCTCGAGGAGCTAGGACACTTTAATTCAGAATCCAAGAACTCGTCGACACGCTTTACTCAAATGAAACCCTCACATGAAGCTCCCTACTATTGTAGCACTTAGTAAATACAACATATGTTTTGAGTGAAGATTGTTATAACATAAAGTTTATCATGTTTTAATAACTATCTAGTTTTTACAAGTTCTCGCTGCTTCAAACAAGCCTCGAGGCTTTAGCCATGGCCTTGCCGTGACTTTGGTCTTGACTTCCATGGTCTTGAGACTTAGCTTTGGCCTTAGCCGTAGCCGTGGTCTTGGCTAATGGCCATTAGGCCTCTTGGTTTGCTTTTAGTTGTGACAAAAGTATAGTTGTGAGACTATATTTACGGCAGCTTCGCTTTTGAAAGATTTTGGCCTATTTAAGCGCTTTCAAGGTCCGAGCTTCTTTGATATTGAAGGAAAACGCCGTTCGGACAACTTTCGTGTTTTAACTTTTTATGATTCGGACCATAAGTATGACTTTCAAAATGGCGTAACCAAACAGTCCCCATATGGCGCTTTGGCGCTTAGGTTTCGCTAACTTTTTTTGCTTATAACTTTTGACTCGCTTGTCCGCTTCGGTGATTCAAGTTGCTATGTTTACCTTTTTATCTTGTCTACCATATTATGTAAGTTACATAGTCCATATGTTACTGATTTTAATGGTCTCACATGTATAGGATATGACTAGTTTTCTAGTTTGTTACTTATATGACAATATGTGAATTAAAACAAGTGATTGAGTATATGTACATCATGAATCAACATAGTAACTATATATATAGCATGAAATAGTTAAGATTATGAATAATAAAGATGAGATGATGGTGGTGATAAGTTGCTTACAACTTTGGCTTTCAAAATAGAAAGGAGTAACTTAGTAAGGATAGGACTTTGATTGATCACTTTAGACTTTGGATTGAGCTAGCTTTCCACACCTTGGCACCCTTGCAAACTTGAAGAGTTGGTGATGAAGTACTAAGTGACTTGAGTGGATCTAAACTCAAGAAGATCACTTACTTGCTAGAGATTGGATGAAGTAGCTTGATCTTTGAACTTTCTTGCTTAAACTTGGAGTTTAAAGCTCAAATGATGGAAGATATGGATATTTTAGAGTATGAACGACCCAATTCAGTTTGTGGAGGTCTTTGGGATGAATATCACTTGCTATTTATAGGAGGGTAAGTTTGGTTAACCATATATTGGGTTAAATATCAACCATGGTTAGGTTAGGACACTTGTAATGATCAAATGAACCTTGGTTAGGATTAAGCCACCAATATGATGACTCCCTCCCTTAAGTCGGTCTCAATGTGTCTAGGTGTCTTAGATGATAAGTTTTGATAATATCAAGAGTTTAGAGTAAGTTTTGGTTCCGTTAAATGCCAACCGTAAGTCTTTAGGCCATAAACGTAAACCGGTATCGTAAAATACGAAACTTACAGGAATGATGAGACTCATCATTATACTCCATCTAAAAATATAAAATGAGTGATAAGTCTCATTGGGTGCAAAACGCCGCTTAAAGTCGAAACACGGGTCAAAAACGCGAATTGCAGCTTATCGAAAAGAACGAAATTTCGTGGAAACGACCGTGAATTTATTTAGAGTAGACTAAAATTAGTCTAAAAGTGATATGAGATGTCAAAATGTGGTTTTCTTCACGCTGGATAACTTAATGCTTATTTGGGAAGTTTAAAAGTTACGCGATTTATGCAAAAATGTAGAACGATAAGGTTAATTCCTTTATGGTCAAAGGAGGAGGAAATATGTTTGACTTTTCAAAAATGTAAAAGTGTCAAAACATTTTAGAAACACAGGTGAATCGTTAAGTCCGGATGTAAGTAGAATTGTTTAAAACGTAAGTTTAGTTTTTCAAATAGGCTTATTTGGTAACATAAAATGAATTTTAAAATTCTCAAATTAATCATGAGTGATCTAAGAATTTATCCGATGTTAGGAAAATTATTGATTTTCGAGTTGATTTTCAAAATGAAACTTTATAACGCGTTTTCTTAATAACTTTTGCGAAAATGATCTAACGATGTTTAAACGATGGACCGTCCAAAATGAAACTTTATAACGATCGATTTTCTTAATAACTTTGAGTGTCAAATACTCAAAATGATCTAACGATTGTCGAATTCTCGTGACATTACTAAAATAATTTATCTTACGAGAATGTGAAATAAAAATTTTACGGATGAATAGTGAAAATGAATAGTAAATGTGAATAGTAATAAGTTTGGAATAGTAACAAAATTGGCAATTTTAGTCCTTGGAAAAAATGAAAATATTCAAATGTAACCATGAATGGTCCTTATTATAAGAAAATGCGGTCCCTTAACTTTCGTGGTTACAAATGGACCTCCTCCACCTTTCCACCTTGCAAACACTCACCATCTCATTTAATGCTAAAACCTGCTTCAACAGTTTTTCCCGCCAAAAACTGACATTTGTCAATTTTGATGACCTGGAATAATTCAAGAGTAGAAGTCAAGTGGGATATGTTCAGAATGTCGACAAAGGTTAAAAAGACCAATATAAAAGGAAAAAGGTGCAATGGAGAAGACCAAGTAGTGTAGATTAGTTTAAATTATGTCGTTTTTTTATTTTAAGCTTCTTATTGTAATTTAAATCTTTCAAGTATTTTATTTAAGTGTTTTCAGTGTATGTGAACATATTTTAGCTATCAATTTCAAGTTTATGTCTGATTTTCAAGTTTATACAATTTCCTAGTTCAAATCATCTTAAAAGCTTCTAACAAGCTATGCTACTGTTTGTTTGAGCTTTGTTAAGCTAAACTATAGCTTATTCAAGGCTTATGTTTATTGCACTCTTCATTTTCTCAAGTATCCAAAACCAGTCAACAAAAGTCAACTGTCAAGGCATCATTTGAATTTGTTCATGATATTGGGTGATGCAGTGCTTATTTTGGAATGCTTGTTGGTTTAGAGCTTATTGGTAAGCTATAGGAGTAATCTCAGTCCTTGGTTATCTGTTTTACACTTGGATTCCAATTTGTAAGTAACTTCTCAATAATTGCATTTTATATTATAAGTACTCTAAGCTTGTTAATTTTAGTATAAATCTGTTTTAATATAGTTATCATAAGATAATTACTAGATTCCCTTCCTTAAAAACTTGTTTTGGTATTAAAAGCTTCACAACAGTCTAAATAAATGGTGTTTGGATTTGCTGAACTTTCTGTGATAGAGGCCATTTGAGCTGTTATGTATTGTTGTAATAAGTCACAATAGGTTCTTATAGATCAGTGTAGTCATAAAATCTAGTACTTATTTAGTGAAAAGTCAAATTAGTTTCTATTCTAAATTTGCAGTCCACTGTAGAGATTTAGGAGTACAAAACTTAGCTAAGTAGCTTATAACTTGATGCAGTAGCTTAAGTTCATCCTATAATAGCTTAATATATTATAATGGATCATTAGAATCAGTTATAAGTTAATAAAAGTCAACTTGTTAGTTTTCCATAGAAAGTCAAAATTTCCATTAAGTCGTTTTTGAATAAAATAAATAATTTTGTGTAGGATTAAATATTAAGATCTAGCTTAAATCCTTTAGGGATATTAAAATTTAGCTGGTGAAATAAAATAGAAAAATATAATTTCACTTATAATTAGCTTATTAGTAGCTTATCCATTAGCTTCTTTTGGATACCTTTTCTGAAACCTCCCATGCACGGTGATTGCTAGCTTGTTTCTAAAGCTCTCACGAGCTTATTGATGAGATTCACTTGTGCATTTTAGCTTTTGAGTAGCCCATCTATCCGTGTCCCTATTTCAGGTCCTTACTTTTCAATTTTCACTTATTCAATAAGCCCGCAAATGCTTATTAATCTTGTCCATTTAACTCAACATACTCATCAAGCAAGGTGTTACCAGTTTTCAAAAGCCTCAGAAAGAGCTTATTAGTGGTTGCTAAACCTTGTGAATTAGTTTTTTTAGATAGTTGTCGGTCAACTAGCTTGTTCGCTTGTTTATTCTCATTTTATAGCTTACCAAAGTGCTTAAAAGTTAGCTTGATAGTTCCTAGAAAACCAATAATGTTCATTTAATGCTTTAGCTTGTGTTAATTTAGAGCTTATTTTGTGCTTATTTTTAAGTTTCTGTGCATTAGTCAGTGTAATTCTAGCTTATTAACATATCTCTTAGCTTATTTTCAGTTTGCAATTGCTCATTTCTAGTTTATTAGCTTTTTGGCTTAATTTTGTGCTAATTACCTTTTAAGGCCACTGTTAAGAAACAATAAGCTCAAATTCAGCTTATTTGTGGTTTTCATAAAAAGTTGTAGTTGTAAATTTTGTTTATTATCATTAGCTTATTAAGTTGCAAAAAGAAAATCAAGAAAAAAAAATGGTTGTGCAAAAAGGGAGAGGCAGGGGTCGAACCTGAGACCTCTCCCTTATAAGGGTGATAGTGGTGTACCTGTAAGCCAATGCGCCCTTGGGACTTTCTCGTTTTTATTTTGCAATGTTAAATATATAAGGTAGTTTGTCGAGTTATAACTTATTAGCTTATTTGATTTTTAGTAGCTTATTTATAGAAGCTGTTACACCATTTTTATTTTTCTTAGCCTTGTGTTAACATAAAGTATTTTTACAAAAAGTTTCAGATTTTTCTCTATAGTTTTAGTATTTTTAAACATTTAATTAGTGTAAAATCTTATTTAATTAATAATAAAAAATCTAAAAGTCTAAAAAATATAAATCTTTTTTCTAAAATTTTCTTTCATCATATAGTACGTAATAAAATTAGTTTTACACTCGTAGGCCTTTTATTTCATAAATTTTACGTTTTGTCTTGCGCTCCAGCGTAATTTTTGTAAGTAACGCTCGTTTTCATTTTAAGTAACATTTTTAGATATTTTAAGTTTGCGTTTTAGTTAAAATAGTTTATTTAAGTTATTTTGTTTTATAAAATCACAAAAACATCATTGTAAAAATAGTGATAGCGTTTATTTAATATAATTTAACTTTTTAATTTTCTTAATTTGCATTTAAGTCGCTGTAATTTATTAATCTTTTCTTTAGGTATTAATTTCTCAAAAATCCTTACTGATCACTATCATTAGTGATCATTCTATCATCTGAAGTTGTTTAAACACCAATTCATCCTCCGTGGGACTTAACGACCCAGGAATACCCTATATTCCTCTGATCTAAATTGCATTTGGTGTTTGAGCTGTTTTGAGTTTCTTACAGTTGGTCATTCACAAGTGGCTAGCTTGTGTGATTAGACTATAGTTCAAGATAACTTGACGGTTTAGCACCAATCAGGAATGGTTCTTCTATTCGCTTTTGGGATGATGTTTGGTGTGGGAATCTTCCTTTAAAGACCTTATTTCCGCGTGTTTATATGCTCGATACTGATAAAAGTTGTCAGGTTGCTAGTCGGATTCCTCCAAACCATTGGAGTTCCTTTCTTAGAAGGCCTGCTAGAGGAGGCATTGAAGCTTTTCAACTATCCAGTTTGCAGGATTTTATTCACGAGGTCTCGTTATCTGATCGTTGTGATTCATGGACGTGGAAGCCTGATACTTCTAAAGGATTTACCGTTGCTTCTGCTCGTCACATGATTGACGCAAGATTTCTGGATGTTAGCTGTGACAACTCGTACTTCAGGTCATTTCTCGAAACAATTCATGCTTCACAATTTCAACATTTATCGTAAACTAGATTTACGTGTTCCAAATTCGCGTAACCTTAATGGTTTAGCGGCGAATTCATGATCATATCATCACGAACATTTCATATGTACTAAGTTTAGTCTACATTTCATTAGCATCATTTGCATCATGTTAGTTCATTCATGACTTTGCATTTCACCTTAAACGCGTAAATTTTATATTAAATAAACGTTATCGCGTGAGTTATTATTTTGAACATTTAATCCGTTACTTCCAAAATGATCCCGATATATTTTTATACTTACATTTAGTTTATAAAACTATATTTTGAGTTTACCTAGTGTTTTAAATTTATTTTGTATATAAATCGTTAAAGTTATATTATTACGACGCTTTTCTTAAAAACTACACGATAATTATTATATCACTCAAATTTTACAAGAAATGTATTTTTACAATTTTATGATCTCATTATACTTTACTTGGACCTATTAAAATTACTTTTACCAAAAACTACCTTAAATACACTAATGTATATTAAATCTTACAAGTATTATTACATGTACATTTTCTTACACTTATTACAAATTATACACATTATATATATATAAAAAAAAAAAAAAAAAAAAAGATATTGGTTGACAAATATCCCCAAAATTGGCCCTATGGGAGGGTAGCATTAAATGGTTGGTACATTATAGTCTTGATTGTATATAGTCATACTCCAAGTAAAATTTCAATCATTCCATCTCAAATAATTCAAGACAAGTAGAAAAGTTTTCTTCCTCTTGTCTTCTCTCCATAACCGGTTCTCACAAGGAGCACAAAGGAATCACAAAATTTTTACAAGCTCAAGTATTCACAATCTAGATCACACTCTTATTAAGGTTTTGAAATAAAAACCTAGGGTGTTTAGGTTAATCCTTGTTCTAGTCACCTCATCATAGTTTACTTGTAAGCATATCATTTACATTTTCATTTTCCTTATCATTTCATAAGTATTTCATCATTTTCTTAGCAAGCATGCAAGACTTGTGTTTATTTATACCATTTTACATTGATTTTAAGTGTTTGATATATATAAAGTCATCCTATAATTATTCCCTTGGTATATATTGGTCTTGATGATGTTTAGGAACCCATGACACCCTAAGAAGGTGTATGGTAGGATTAGTATAGCTTTGGAGTTGTTTTGAAGGGATTGGAATAGGTTTAGTACGAGAAAAACTATTTTCGACAAGTTATAAAAGTGGTCTGATCTTATTTTGTTTTTCTGGAAAATCCGACAGAGAACATGAGTTTTGGCCTAGATATTTATAAAATATACTTTAAAACGAATCCGTGGCCGCTTGAACGGATTAAAGCGGAGTTATAACGAAGAAGTTATGAATTTTTCAAGTTTGACGACGAAATATATAATTTCGAAAATTTCAAAGAAAGTGTTTTTGTTTTGTACGAGTCAAAAGCGAGTCCTAAGCTTGATAAATTATTTGAATTATCAAAATATATTAGTATACTTTGATACGAAGCTAAGGACGATAATACGTAGAAAGCGGATTTGAAACGACTAAGATATACACGCTTTCATAAAATTAGTAACTATTATTTTTAGAAAAACTATATTATTTTTACAAGACAAGTGTTACGGTAACCAAAACGACCATGTTGAAGGTCGTTTTTAACGATGATGTGGAACTTTTGTAACGAAATGTCTTCTAATAAAATCGAGATCACCAAGCATATTTTTCAAAACGACCAACCGTTTGTATAGCGGAGTTGTAATAAATTATTCTGATTGCTTAAACTTTGCCGAAACTCACTTTTTACACAACATTTGGACAAAATCACCATATTTAACCTCTATTATCTTTATGTTCGAAACCTCTATGACGAAACTCATGAGCTAAAACTTCTAGATTTTGATACAAGCTTTCCAAAACCATCGAGTTCGTTTCCTAACGCTCGACGTACACCATTTTACGATTAGTTTTTCAAGCCATTTTTGTCACTTTCATGAAATTTCCGACGACTTTATTTTACTTACTTAAAAGTGATAATTTCACTATAAATCATTACGAAACCATTGTAGGATGACATTTTGACGTTAATACTTGTAAAGTAATTTAAGAATGGTCAAGAAGTCAAAAGAGTATTTTCGATGATAAGTATTATTTTCAAAACTCACAAATGGTATAAATAACATACTGAAATGCATGCATAACATTACATCATAACTCATTACATATCATATCATTCGTAATAGGTCAAGGTTAAAGTATCACGCTACATCTCGATGTACTCACTCTTGTCATCATACCAATTTATCAAGTGAGTTTTCATAGCCCCGATTTATTCAAGTTTTACTTATTTCAAACCTACGGGGAGAATACATTGCACAACATTTTATTACGATACCAAGTATGTTAAATTCATTTACATTGCTTAAGTTACCACGTTTCCGCTTAAATGTCCCCATTTCATATGCATGAGCCGTTAATTTCCTAGGCGTGTGTGAGTGGATAGATCTATCGAGGTGACACCTCCATCCGGGTTGGTGAATCCCAACTAGTCATACTGGATGCATTTCATTCATAAACATTATTAGAGTTGTTTGGCAAGACACTGCTGGGACGAACATCGATCGAAGCTTCGGTATCATGCGCTTAACAATTGTAACATTATTTTGTGACATCATTGTCATACCCGATTTATACTTGTGGTAGTCGATTAACATTTACATAAACCTATGAACTCACCAACCTTGTGTTGACACTTTTAGCAATGTATTTTCGGTAACTAAGGTATTCACTTCATGGCATGCATTTGGACACATCATGGAGTCGCGGTGACGACGCATCTCACTTGGGTTTTACGACTTTAAAACATCGTTTGAATTGTAACAAACTTATTTCCGCACAAGTTGATTTTCATTTTGGGACCTATATTTTGTAAACTCGATTATTTTATTAAATCAAACAACGTATTTTCCAAACGACACTTTAGGTCGTTCAATATAACTGTGATTGTGATGCTATGACAAAATCCCAGAATTCCATTCACGCAAAACAGAAATTTGGGGTGTGATGATTGGCATCGAGCTTGATTATAGAGAACTAGGTTGCATCATTGACCTAGACTATTACTACATCATCATAGCATCTCATCATTTCATCATAAGTGATTAGTCACTATACATGCGGTTTCATACGTACATTTTGCGAGTCATTTACTTTCATTTCGAAATCGATTGTCACATAGATGCCTTCAAATACCCATCCCATCATACTTTGACATGGAGAATGCCCTGTCATTCCCTATCACAATTTTAACATCGTTGACTCAACACCGATAACATCGATGATGACATCGAGACCTTTAGGAGGACGAACCGCACCTACACCATCATGATCACTATTGATTTCTTTGAGAATCGGGACAATTTTATCATTCATTGGGATGATCATACCATTTGGTAGAACTTATAGGCTTAGTCCTAATGAACCTATTTTCTTAACTCACCACAAGGATTTCCATTATCATCATTGTCATTATTTTCATCATCATTATCACTTTGAGCACCATCCGTACCATCACATCTCAGACACGATACTCATACAACTGACTTGCAGCTTGGGAAGCGTGCATGATTTGACACACCATTACCATCTACCACTAAGACTATAGACACTACACCATCTCATAGGTTTAAGGACTGTGAGAGTTCTAGGGCTAGTGTTGCTAGACCGCCTACTGCTTCTGCACTTGAAACACGATTAGACTGTCGACAAGAACATATAATAAGTACATTTCTATTTAGTGTAATCTTTATCCTTTACTATCTCCACGATAATCACAACCTTTGTTCATTTCATTCTTTATTCCAATTGCTCAAAATTTTCAATCATTTCGCGATAATACCTCACTATCTTACTAGGGGTTAGGCCAACTTTAATTCTTGACCAATTAGGAGACTATTACTACTCGACGAGGTTCTCCCATGTATCCTACAAACCATTCCTCAAATTATATTTCAAGTTATGTTGCTACCATTTCATAACATTATTTCACTTAAATTTATTTCGAGCTATTTTATCACCATCTTAGAAACGTTGTTTCATAGAGTTTTAAAGCAAGTTGTTTTATTACCAACTTATCAATTGGTTTCAGTCATTTTATCAACTATTTAATATCCTCATACGAAACGATTTTCATGTTACTCTGAAAAATCATTGAGCCATTATCTTACAAAACAAAACGTTGAATACCATCTAAAACTTGAGGAACATAATACCATTTCAAGAAAACAAGCATCACATCATTTGTCCTTGATTATACATGGCACGATCACCTATGTATAATTCAGGAAGAATTATGTCATGAAAGTAACAAGCATCATTTCAAATCTCCTAAAACGATTCTCATTTAAAAGCAAAACTTTGAAATCAAATAAATTGTTCATAAACATTTATTTCGTTAACACTCTATAGATACCTACGTCATTCGTCACTCACTCAACCGATAAGTTGAAATTTTTACTAGTGACCTTTCTAGGAAAGGACTTCCTATACCATCTACGAGGAGGATTCCTCAATACAAGAAAACAATGAAAGCATTCTAGGACTACCGACAAGGACTAGAAGTATATAGTGAGACGTTTCAAAACTCAACAAAAATCTTAAGACATCACGAGACATTTCGAACCACTATTTTGGATTAGAATCCAAATTCTACCATTTCATAAGTACTAGCTAGACCGAGTTACAAGACTTAGTACTAATTGAATACACACTAAGCAACACTATAGGAATAAACCAAATATTCTAATCGAGACTACAGAATATTTCACTAAACATAGCTTCAACAATAGGTGAATTTCCCTACAATGAGTTTTCCTTAAAGGAAAATTTGGTTAGATTAAGGTTATCGATATAAACTTTCCCTAAGGCATTGTGTTCTCTAGGAATTACGGATAATTTTACTTTCACATCAAGAGATGCAACAGGTTTGAACATATCGGACAATCAATGACTCCCCATCTACAAGTGAAACTAGAACAAACATTCTTCGACATAGTATGAGCTGATATCTATTTTCTTGCTAGCATGATAACAATATTAGTGATGAACTATTTTTGGAAGCACGCAATATCGGAACAAATTTTGAAAATCAACCACTACACCACCTCACTTAAATATTTAAGGTTTGTGACTTTACAACATGGAGTATAGAAACACTTCGATAATCAAACAATAAACATTTTAGTCATAGAGACTAAGTACCTTAGGCAAGTAAGACTCAGGTCATGACATTCGATAGGACTAGAACGCGAGGAATCACAATCATACCTATAATCTATTCTTTTCAATAAGGTCCTTTCCGATGATTTAACATTTTGAAATCTAACACGAGACACGTGGTATCAATTCCATTGTATCTATTATAAGCTATTTGATTCACCTTAGATCACGACGGTCATTTCGATTTCCATGAAACCTACTAGGACATGATTACCGTCTACTATCCTCACTCAATGGTTAGAAGCGAGAGAAATTCCCACATTAGATAATATGCTCAAGCCAGTGCGACTTTCTAGAAATGGTTAGACAAATCATTCTCCATCGACAAGTTTCTTCACAACAATAGTTAGCTCATGAAAATATTGACTACACCAATTGAGGCACTATAAGGTTGAGGTATCAATCACTTATTCACGGGTTAAAATCATGAAAGTCCAATTCATTAGTCCATAACTCATTCATGAAACAAACAAAGAAGTCATACAAATCAAGAATCAGTTACAAGTAACAACTTATAGTTAGACAAGCTACATCGTTATACGATGCAAAATTTGGAAATATGTCCCATAAGCCGCAAACCATTAGAATTTCAAGTTGGTAACAAAGTATGTTCAAAATCTTGCCTTGGAAAGCGAAGTGTGATTCAAAAAAACATTGGACGAACCAATACGACCCGGATATCCTCACCTTTCACCGATAACATCAGAGAACCTAACAACGATCAATTCGTGGATGAATTCCTTTTAGATGGGCGAATGTGACAACTCGTACAGGTCATTTCTAAACAATTCATGCTTCACAATTTCAACATTTATCGTAAACTAGATTTACGTGTTCCAAATTCGCGTAACCTTAATGGTTTAGCGGCGAATTCATGATCATATCATCACGAACATTTCATATGGACTAAGTTTAGTCTACATTTCATTAGCATCATTTGCATCATGTTAGTTCATTCATGACTTTGCATTTCACCTTAAACGCGTAAATTTTATATTAAATAAACGTTATCGCGTGAGTTATTATTTTGAACATTTAATCCGTTACTTCCAAAAATGATCCCGATATATTTTTATACTTACATTTAGTTTATAAAAACTATATTTTGAGTTTACCTAGTGTTTTAAATTTATTTTGTATATAAATCGTTAAAGTTATATTATTACGACGCTTTTCTTAAAAACTACACGATAATTATTATATCACTCAAATTTTACAAGAAATGTATTTTACAATTTTATGATCTCATTATACTTTACTTGGACCTATTAAAATTACTTTTACCAAAACTACCTTAAATACACTAATGTATATTAAATCTTACAAGTATTATTACATGTACATTTTTCTTACACTTATTACAAATTATACACATTATATATATATAAAAAAAAAAAAAAAAAAGATATTTGGTTGACAAATATCCCCCAAAACCGGCCCTATGGGGAGGGGTAGCATTAAATGGTTGGTACATTATAGTCTTGATTGTATATAGTCATACTCCAAGTAAAAATTTCAATCATTCCATCTCAAATAATTCAAGACAAGTAGAAAAAGTTTTCTTCCTCTTGTTCTTCTCTCCATAACCGGTTCTCACAAGGAGCACAAAGGAATCACAAAATTTTTTACAAGCTCAAGTATTCACAATCTAGATCACACTCTTATTAAGGTTTTGAAATAAAAACCTAGGGTGTTTAGGTTAATCCTTGTTCTAGTCACCTCATCATAGTTTACTTGTAAGCATATCATTTACATTTTTCATTTTTCCTTATCATTTCATAAGTATTTCATCATTTTCTTAGCAAGCATGCAAGACTTGTGTTTATTTATACCATTTTACATTGATTTTAAGTGTTTGATATATATAAAGTCATCCTATAATTATTCCCTTGGTATATATTGGTCTTGATGATGTTTAGGAACCCATGACACCCTAAGAAGGTGTATGGTAGGATTAGTATAGCTTTGGAGTTGTTTTGAAGGGATTGGAATAGGTTTAGTACGAGAAAAACTATTTTCGACAAGTTATAAAAGTGGTCTGATCTTATTTTGTTTTTCTGGAAAATCCGACAGTAGACATGAGTTTTTGGCCTAGATATTTATAAAATATACTTTAAAACGAATCCGTGGCAGCTTGAACGGATTAAAGCGGAGTTATAACGAAGAAGTTATGAATTTTTCAAGTTTGACGACGAAATATATAATTTCGAAAATTTCAAAGAAGTGTTTTTGTTTTGTACGAGTCAAAAACGAGTCCTAAGCTTGATAAATTATTTCGAATTATCAAAATATATTAGTATACTTTGATACGAAGCTAAGGACGATAATACGTAGAAAACGGATTTGAAACGACTAAGATAACACGCTTTCATAAAATTGCCGTAACTATTATTTTTAGAAAAACTATATTATTTTTACAAGACAAGTGTTACGGTAACCAAAACGACCATGTTGAAGGCTGTTTTTAACGATGATGTGGAACTTTTTGTAACGAAATGTCTTCTAATAAAATCGAGATCACCAAGCATATTTTTCAAAACGACCAACCGTTTGTATAGCGGAGTTGTAATAAATTATTTACGGTTGCTTAAACTTTGCCGAAACTCACTTTTTACACAACATTTGGACAAAATCACCATATTTAACCTCTATTATCTTTATGTTCGAAACCTCTATGACGAAAACTCATGAGCTAAAACTTCTAGATTTTGATACAAGCTTTCCAAAACCATCGAGTTCGTTTCCTAACGTTCGACGTACACCATTTTACGATTAGTTTTTCGAAGCCATTTTTGTCACTTTCATGAAATTTCCGACGACTTTATTTTACGACGAAAAGTGATAATTTCACTATAAATCATTACGAAACCATTGTAGGATGACATTTTGACGTTAATACTTGTAAAGTAATTTAAGAATGGTCAAGAAGTCAAAAGAGTATTTTTCGACGATAAGTATTATTTTCAAAACTCACAAATGGTATAAATAACATACGAAATGCATGCATAACATTACATCATAACTCATTACATATCATATCATTCGTAATAGGTCAAGGTTAAAGTATCACGCTACATCTCGATGTACTCACTCTTGTCATCATACCAATTTATCAAGTGAGTTTTCATAGCCCGATTTATTCAAGTTTTACTTTTTCAAACCTACGGGAGAATACATTGCACAACATTTTTATTACGATACCAAGTATGTTAAATTCATTTACATTGCTTAAGTTACCACGTTGCCGCTTAAATGTCCCCATTTCATATGCATGAGCCGTTAATTTCCTAGAAGCGTGTGTGGTGGATAGATCTATCGAGGTGACACCTCCATCCGGTTGGTGAATCCCAACTAGTCATACTGGATGCATTTCATTCATAAACATTATTAGAGTTGTTTGGCAAGACACTCTGTTGGGGCTAACATCATCGGAGCTTCGGTATCATGCGCTTAAGCAATTGTAACATTATTTTGTGACATCATTGTCATACCTGATTTATACTTGTGGTAGTCGATTAACATTTACATAAACCTATGAACTCACCAACCTTGTGTTGACACTTTTAGCAATGTATTTTCGGGTAACTAAGGTATTCACTTCATGGCATGCATTTGGACACATCATGGAGTCGCGGTGACGACGCTGGCTCACTTGGGTTTACGACTTTAAAACATCGTTTGAATTGTAACAAACTTATTTCCGCACAAGTTGATTTTCATTTTGGGACCTATATTTTGTAAACTCTGATTATTTTATTAAATCAAACAACGTATTTTCCAAACGACACTTTAGGTCGTTCAATATAACTGTGATTGTGATGCTATGACAGTCAATCCCCAGGAATTCCATTCCGCTGCAAAACAGGAAATTTGGGGGTGTGACATTAGCCCCTTCGCTACTCGTTGGATTCGAGACATTCCTATTAAGGCTAATGTTTTTTTATGGAGACTCTCCCTCAATAAGCTTCCCACTAGGATGAATTTGGATAAGAAAGGTATTGACGTTGCTTCTATTCTTTGTCCCATATGTAACGAAGATATCGAAACGGTTAATCACCTTTTTTTTCTCTTGCGATATGGCTAAGGACTTGTGGTCTTTATTGGCGAGATGGTGGTATCTTGATATTCCTTTTTGCTTGTCTATCTCGGATTGGTATAGCTGGCTTGACTCCTTGTCCATTTCTCGTACAACGAGGGTGACCTTTGAAGGCGTGGGAGGGACTCTAATGTGGTGCATTTGGAATTTTCGTAACCGGTTGATTTTTTCTACTCCTCCTCCTAAAAAGGCTTTGATTTGGGATAGTTTTGTTTCTCAATCTTTTATTTAGATTTCCTCTAGAAATCCAAAATCTAAATTCAGTTGGGTAGGATGGTTGCAAAACCCCTTAGCTTCTATTGCTTCCTTGTAATTGTTTCTAGCTTTTGCTAGTTTTTATAAAATGCCGCCGTTCAAAAAAAAAAAAAAAAAAAAAAAAAAATCCTTTTTGCATGACAATCTGCTTTATTGAGCTTAAAACTTACATAAAATTTTTGTCTACATTTACGTTAAGATAAATAAATACTTGGTATAACTAAATTTTAGGTTTCATATTAAGTCGTGGACAAAAATATTTTTGATATTTTTTTGAGTTGTTCATTAATATAATAAAGTTGTTTAGGTTTTGACTTAGCACGATTTCTTAGCTAGTAATGTCAACATGTTTCAATCATTGGAATTTCTTAATAATTGATTTGATTATCATAAACCATTATTATAAATGCTAAGAAAACGAATTTCAACTTGAATCTTTGATATAATATTGTAAGTCATTGACAATGAACATTTATGTCGTTCCGTGTTCGTATTTTGTAGCTCTTTACTCGTTTTGTACGTTTTTCAAATTAAAAATACATAATTACAGATAAATTTCACGTCTTAATAACAAATACGCTAACGTATTAGTTATCAAATAATCTTAAAAAAACGAATATGCTTTTATAATTTCATTAACCATTAATTTGTTAGACGATTGGAATATTGGCCGAGACCCGATTGTAAACTTATAGGATAATCAGGTTTGGGCCAATAATTCAATCGTCTGACATAATCCTGTTTGTGTTCGCCATTACTAAGAAATTTGATATTCAAATTTGAGTATGTGTCATTGATTTAACATGTGATTATTGGAAAACAACTTTATAAATGAAAATGAAAACGACTTCATTGTTAAATGATTGGGGAAATTAATGGACACTAAATACTATATGATTGATTGTAATAAAAGCTTATTCACGTGTAATATTATACAACGTGTAACCTAGATGACTAAGCAACCTAGCTTGTGCCCAAATGTTAATTGAGCTTTTACTTTTATACAAGTAAAGCAAGAGCGGAGCTATAAAGTTATATTCAAACGATAAATTTTGATAATTTTTAAAAACTGTGTTACCAATCTTGTTACGAATAAAAAAAATTATGAAAAAGAAAAATACATTTTAAATAAGTTACACTATAAAATATATCATATGATAGATTGCGGGGTGTCTACTCTCAGCTCCATCTTTTTATCTTTGCCCTTCTAAGTATCTTTTATATTAAGTACAAGAAAAAACATTTATGCTTAAACTAAATTGAGAAACCGGACCTAATTGGCCTGTCCGGACCGGACGTAATAGATTTCGGTCCGGTTCTCGGTCTACTCTTTTAATCATTTTCGGTATTCGGTTCAGTACGATACATCCTGTTCGTTCTTATAAAGCATATATTAGGCTTTATTAGATCAGATTGAACTGACAAACTGAACCGACCCAGACATAAACCAAACATTTAGGTCCAATCCTCAGTTCGGTATTTCAAATCAAATCGATTTTTAGTCTGATACGATTTTGATAGTCCGGTCCAATTTTCGAACCATGCTTAATCATACTTGGATGTACAACAATGATATGGTTAAGACAAGACCATAATTGAATTGTTATACAACGATAGCACATAAAAAACAAGCTAGCATGAGAGTTTGATTTGGGACGTGATGATCTGGAAAGACAGGTGTCAAGGTAACTTGGAAAACAATATTTACATGTCATTTTCATATTTCGAGTTGTCATTTCATTAATTAAATTATTCATTCATTGTCTATATAAATTAAGGCATATCATTTGTTTAAGATTTTACGTAATTGCCATGTAAATGCGGTAAAGCTTCCATATAAATTAGGATTATACGAGTGTGAACCCGCGACGATCTGAATCGGCTCAGCGACTTACTAGAATGACACTTAAACCCAGGGACTAATTTTGCAGTTGCTATAGTTAAGAATTAATTCTACATGACTTACTTTGCAACGCCGCTTAAACCTTAGGGACTATTTTTGCCAGATTGCTATAGATTGCAATTAATGATGCAAGACTTATTTTCCAGTACCACTGAACCTCGCGACTATTTTCACAAGTTGAGAAAGTTTAATTAACGCCGCTTTCATACAAAAGTGTACGCTTTTTAGTATATAAGAAGAATATGTTGGTTTTGTCAAGGAAATTGTTTACCTTTATTACTGTTTTTTATTATAAATTATGTCGGTGATTTCAGTGTTATCAATTATTTTAGTTAATTGTGATTTATAAAAGATCAATGTAATTTCATGTTAATTTTAGATACGAATAAGAGAAGTGTGAAACACACACTTGTTTGAATTAATATATTTTCATCATGACAAAGACCCATATGAGTCAAAGGGCAACACCCTTTGTTGGGTCCCGCACTCAAGTGAGCTGGCGACTAGCAGAGTCGAGAGAAGCCGCCCTCACCGAGTTTTGGAAGCGTCTTTATGGGTCAAGAGACAGCACCCCATTTTTCCCAAACGATATTGATGCTCCAAATGAGTTACCCAAATGTTGGCCAACAGTCATGACTGTTGGGATCCAACCGTTTCAAACTGCCATCTAGTTAATAAACTTATGTTTTGGTCTCATTTGACATTCACGAAAAACACACAATTTTCTTTGTTTTGCTATGTCTTCTGTGCCTAGAAACAGGGTCCTTTGATTGTCTAATCCCAATAACGATTTTGTGTAACTTAAGTAATAAGTGTCGAAATACTTTATTTGAAAAATAGTTTATACCTAATTCAGTCAAATGTCTAAGTTTATCTTCAAACTTTAACCTCAATTTCTAACAAATTGAATGATCCTCTAACTGTGAAATAAACAATCTTTATTTCTGTTATTTACGTTACTACATATAAGTTAAATATAAGGTTAATATTAAAAATATGAGGAATTGCATATATATCATTTCAAAACTTTTTAACTGCATATATATATCCAACTAAAAGCTATAATTTCGTATGTATCTTTCCTAAATTTAAAAATGTCAAATATGTCTAAATAAGTACTTTATATATTTTTTAAACTCAAAAATACATGATAAATATAATTTAAACATGAAATGTCCATTATACCCTATTTCTACATCAACCAAAAAATTAATTATTTGACTTCCTATTACCAAATCACTGTCGGTTGGATTTATGTTACTAATTAGATGAAAATAATTCAGCTTTTGATATTATTTTTAAAACACCCTAAAATGAAAAGTACATATTATTATACACATTTTACAAATTAATAAAACACACAAAGCTTCATACAAGCTAACAAGTTGATGGTATATATAGTTTTGTAAACCGGACCGGACCAAATGGTTCAACCAGGAACCGGTATCGCCATCGGTTCGGCTAACCAATAAAAGCCATCCGACAACGAACTAGAGAGGACCCGTTGAAACTGATACAAACTGGTGGAATTATGTCATGAGATCTATTTATCCGTTTAATCGTTACAGGGTACCCGCCGCTGAAACGTGCTGATACACTGCTATACTATATATAAAGGAAAACCAAAAAAGTAAAAAGTGAAAAGATGAAACTAAAAAAAGAAATGTTAAAAACATATATTTCAAAACGAAACTATTAATACAAATCGAAAACCGGGTTGACTCGGGACGCTTCAAACCCGGCGGGTTGACCCAGTTTAATTTGACCCGTTTTCGATCCAACCTATCGGGTTGACTTAATTTAAATCGACTAGTTTTCCGACCAGAACGGTTTAACCGGTTGAACCACCCGGGTCGAACCGGGTTTCAAACAATATGTTTAATCCACAAATATTCAAACTTTTATTATTTTTTGTTTATAACCCATAAACTTTTTTTTATCACTAAATGATCTTTCGCTATAAAATCTCGTTGTTACGCACGAGTAGTCGTATAGTTTATTTTTATATATGTAATTATGAGAAATGATATATATGTAATTGCCCCAAACATATTAGGGTAAATAAGGGATTATACTAAGTTAATCTTTCATTATTACACATGTTTTAAAATCTTCTTTTCTGCTGACAATTAAACTAGAACGAATAGAGTACTTGTTAGTTTCGTAACATATATTTGTGTAGTTTTAAAAGAAGTATTGTAATGCTTAAACTAAATACTAGTTTCCTAAAAAGATACTCATCCTTTTCAAATGAAACATTTTAATAATGTGCTTAATATATCCACTTATGAAAATACTCATCAATTATTGACAACTGCATTGTAGTTGCTATTTAGGTTTATTGCAAGTGGGGAATACACTAAGCTATAGAAATACACAGAGGTTATGTTTAGCGAGGGCTTAAATGAGGCTTATTAGAGCTTGGGCTTTTAAAATAAGTCGGCTAACAATATAAGCCTCATTTGTCATAGAGCTTATGGAAATGCTTATAAAATAAGTAGGCTTAAAACTTTAGCCCTATAAAATGGGCTAAAAACTTTAGTCCGGGGCTTTTGAAGAATAAACTACTTATTTACTCACAAAAATATCTAAAATATACAAAAACTCATTTAATTATATCATTTTTAGTAATTTTGCAATAATAAGCCAACCCATTTGCCAAACAAGTTTATGAAAATACAAATTTTAATTTTGGCTTATTATATAAGGCCCAGCCCCAACCCATTTCGCCAAACAAACCCAAAGTATTCCAGACGCAAGGGTCAAAGGGTTGCACCGTTGCAGGGTCAAGAGCCAACACCTCTTGTTGGAGTCCCGCTCTATTTGGTGCTCCAAATGAGTTACTCGTTTTTCACCAAAATCAACCGACGTAACTGTTGGTCTCATTTTACAATTACGAAAACAAATAATTCTCTTTGATTTACTCTGTCTTCTGTGCCTAGAAATAGAGTGCTTTGCTTGTCTTATACGATTAGAGATTTCGTGTAACATTGGCAATAAAGACCAAAATACTTTATTTGAAAAGTAAGTTATACATGATTCAATCAAATATCCATCCAAAGCTTCCTAATTACGTATATATATATATATATATCATTCCTTAACTTTAAATATTTTAAAAATGTCAAATATGTTCAAATGATTACTTTAGTAATTTTTTTAACCCAAAAATACATGATAAATATAGTTTGAACATGAAATATCCATTATACACCTTTTCTACAACTATCAAAAAAATCAATTATTTGATTTCCTATTACTAAATCATAGTCGGTTGGATTTGTGTTACTAAATCGATGAAATTAATTTAGCTTTTGATTAAGGCACTACTTTTGTTTAATGAGATGTGTTAAAATAATAGATCTGATTAAATGAATAGTCAAGAAGATGAGTCCACAAAGCGTGTGCTCACCAAACAAATACACAAGACAAAGATAGTCCCCTTCAGAAGGATCCTATCTACCTCACTACAAAGATTGTAATACAAAGAACCTCACTACAACACTAAAACAATACCTATCAAACTATGAAACTGATCAAGATGATCAGAGTTAACCCAGATTATCAATACCAAACCAACACCAGACTTTGAGAGAGAATACGAAACCCTAGTGTGAGAAAATAATGAGAGAGAGATACAGCCAAAGGGTTAGGCTCCGCTTTTATAGCAAAGAAAGATACACTTTAACCCTCAAGTAAATAGAACCACGCTAACAAGGGCCAAACATACAAACATTAGACCAACTTGGCGTAACAAGCCCTTTGACTTAAAGTCAAACATGAGCAGATACAAACACTAGATATTTCAACACCCTCTCAAGCTCATGGCTCAACAAATCAACCGACCAAGCTTATCACAAACCGCTTGTGTTGGGAAACACTCAACCCTTTAGTAAAAATATCTGCAACATTGTTAGCAGAAGCAACCTTCAAGGTTCTAATGACCCCTGAAGCTACATTCTCTCTAACCAAATGTAAATCAATTTCAAAATGTTTGGTTTTTTCATGAAAAACTAGGTTAGCAACAATCTGAATAGCAGAACTACTATCACAAAACAAACTTGCAGGCAACAAATTCTCTATTCCCAGATCCTTAAAGACTTTTATAATCCAAATAAGCTCACAAGTAGTAGTTGAAATACATCTATACTCAGATTCAGCAGAAGATATAGAAATAGTGGCTTGCTTTTTACTTTTCCAGGAAATTAGGTTATTGCAAAAATAGACACAAAAACCAGACACTGGTTTCCTAGAAACAGGACACTTAGCCCAATCTGCGTCTGAATAAGCATACAGATTAAGCTTTTTGCCATACATAAACTGAATACCTGTACTAGGAGCCTGCTTTAAGTATCTCAAAACCCTAAGTGCAGCAGTAAAATGAGAACTAAGAGGAGCATGCATATGCTGACTTAGGCAATGAACTGCATAAGAAATGTCAGGCCTAGTAACAAACAAGTATATAAGCTTTCTAACCAACTTTTGATACTCAGTCATGTTAGATAAGAATTTATCATTCTCAGTCTCAACATGACTCAAAACCACATTCTGCTTCAGAGGAGTAGCAGCAGGCTTACAAGCCAACAACCCATACTCAAGTAATAAACCCAAACAATATTTTCTTTGAGAATGAGAAAGACCAGAATCACATTTTAAAACTTCAATTCCTAGAAAATATTTAAGTGGGCCAAGATCTTTAATCATAAATTTTGAATTTAGAAACTTTTTGAACTTCTCAATTTCACTAACATTATTACCAGTGATGACAATGTCATCCACATAAACCAATAATGCCAAGAAAATACCATCAGAATCTTTAGTGTATAAAGAATAGTCATTAAGACTTTGTTTACAACCATTTTCCACCAAGGCAGTGGTAAGTTTTTCATTCCACTGCGTAGGAGCTTGTTTTAGCCCATACAAAGATTTATTCAACTTACACACTCTAGTTTCATTCTTATCATAATAACCAGGGGGAAACTGCATATACACATCTTCATACAAGTCACCATATAAGAAAGCATTATTAACATCCAGTTGAAATAAAGGCCAATTGTTAGAAACAGATAAAGCAATAAGACACCTAGCAGTAACCATTTTGACAACTGGACTAAATGTTTCTTCATAATCAATACCTTCCCTCTGATTATAACCCTTAGCAACAAGTCTAGCTTTATATCTATCAACCTCACCAGAGGACTTAAATTTGATTTTCCAAATCCACTTGCATCCAATGGTAAACCTACCATTAGGTAATTCACACAGCTCATAGGTGTTATTCCTATGCAAAGCTTCCATTTGAGAATTCATAGCATCTTTCCACATAGGATTTTGAATAGCCTCAGAAAGAGACTTAGGTTCACAAGACTTATTAAGAGTAGTAGAGAAACACATATTAACTTTAGACAGATTGGAATAAGACACATATTTCTCAAGACCATACTTCACATTACTACCAACAACAAAGTCATTAAATCTAACAGGATGACTTCTAGTTCTACTAGACCTCCTAACACTTGGTGGTGCTTCCATTTGAACATTTTGATCCTCACCATTAAAAACATTTTGATTTGTGCCCTCAGAGGTGATAGCATCCTCTATCTGGCTTGCTGTGGTTGCACCTCCTTCATTGACTATGCTAGTACAATCATCTGGAGGTACCATACCACTACCTTCCTCATTAGAAGGGTCCCCCTCTTCATCATAGGGACTTTCAGACCCATGAATGTAAAAAAAGTTCAAGTTGTTTACTCCATTATCATCAAAGTTTGGTTGTGAATTTTTAAACTTAGTATTAAGTTTACCAAAATCATTTGCAGACTTATGAAAAACATTTGATAACTTCATCTTAAAAGGAAACACAATTTCATAAAATGTAACATCTCTTGAGTAAAAAACAGATTTACTTTCCAAACCATACAATTTATAAGCTTTTTTAACACTAGAAAAACCAATTAAGACACATTTTTCAGATTTAGAACCAAACTTATCACGTGAATTTAAAACAATGGAGTAACACAGACATCCGAAATATCTGATGTGAGAGAGACTAGGACCCTTACCATAAACTAGAAAATAAGGGGAAGCACCAGACAAGACAGAGGAGGGAAGCCTGTTAATAAGATATACAACAGTTAAAACATACTCAGGCCACATATTCAAGGGAATCCCCCCTGAAACATAAGACTCCTAGCAACATTAAGGAGGTGTCTATGTTTCCTCTCAACAATCCCATTTTGCTGAGGAGTATAGGCACAAGAAGTTTGGTGAATCATCCCTAATTCAGAAAAAAGAGTAGATAATTGATTGTTGACAAACTCAGTTCCATTATCCGATCTTATAATGTTAACTTTTTTATTAAACTGTGTAAAGACAAGTTTTATAAAATTTGTAATATGATCACAAACTTCAGTTTTGGATTTCAGAAGATAAACCCAAACAGCTCTACTAAAATCATCAACCAAAGTTAAAAAAATACTTAAAACCTTCCTTACTAGTAACCTTATAAGGATCCCAAACACCACAATGAATAAGATCCCCAACAGATTTAGTTTTATGTTCACTTAATGGAAAAGGTTTTCTAGTTTGTTTGGCCTTGTGACACACATCACAAGGTGATAGATGATCCACCTTTTTAAAACCAATTTTATTACCCAAAGTAGACAAGACTTGATCAGCAGGATGACCAAGCCTTTGGTGACACAACTCATTAGAAACATGACAAACAAACACATAATTACACATAGCAAGATTAGACTCACCACAATCAGTTTCATCAAACAAATAGAGACCACCAGAGACATTACCAGTCCCCACAATTTTACCCAGTTTCAAATCCTGAATGTAACATTTATACTCATCAAAACCAACAAAGAACTTACTGTCCTTAATCATCTTATTAACAGACAACAGACTCATATTATACTCAGAAACAACAAGAACATCAAATGAAACCACACAAGAAGTGAGTCTAAGACTACCAATAGCACTAATATTAGCAACAGTACCATTAGGGTGGCCAACGGTTAACATAAGACTAGAAATATCAACAACATTAAACATATTCTTAGTAGAGTCAGTCATATGCTGATTAGCACCAGAGTCAATAACCCTTCCTAAAGTTACATGATATTTTACAAAACTAGACTTAGCACATAAAAATTTCTCAAAGTGCATATTAAACATCACATTGTTATTGAAGAAAGTGGGAGATATACCTGCCATACTTGCAGAACCATTAGCGAGAGGGTTTTCATTAATGAGACTTAAGAGTTTCATCATTTGATCATTAGTGAAAGACCCACTCATAGAACCGTAAGAAGTGGATGGTTGAGACACATCCGCACTATTAGCATTAAATTTTGACAACAATGCATCTGCTTAGACAAATCGTGATTCCTTTTAAAACCGTGAGGATAGCCATTTAACTCAAAGCATCTTTCAATAGTATGCCCAATTAGACCACAGTGTTTACAAACAAGATTAGGATTAGGTCCCCTATTACTAATATTATTATTACTATTACCATTTCTCCTAACAAAGTTGTTATTAAAGTTGGAATTATTATTGGTCTTAGTAACAAAAGCAGCAGGTTGAACCTTGCTGTTAGAACCAGAACTTGGGTGGAGTCCTCTATGAGACTCCTCCCTAGAGACCACATTAAAAGCCTCTTTAACATCTAGTAAAGGATCCCTAGCCAGGATATTACTAATAATAGGTTGATATACATCATTTAAGTCCATAAGAAACTGCATAAGTCTAACAAGCTTATAATGTTTCAACACACCCTCATGAGCAGCACAAGTACAAGCAGGTAACAAGGTTAAAGTATCAAACTCTCTCCAAAGAGAATTCAACTTATGATAATAATCAGGCACAGATAATTATATTCACGTTGCTTAAGAGAGTTAATCTTATGAATCACATTAAAGATAACAGAACCATCAATTTTATCATAAGTTTCCTGTAATTCATCCCAAACTTCAGATGCAAAATTTTGAGTAAACCTGTCCTAAGTACAACTCAGGAGACAAAGACCCAAGAATCCAGCCAAGAACTATGGCATTACATCTTTCCCATTGTTGGGAAATAACAAGGCTAGTAACAGGTTTAACACAAGAACCATCAACAAATCCCATTTATTTTTACCTTTTAAAGCAATTTCCATAGCAGTAGACCACATTTTGTAATTATCAGACCCAATGAGTTTAAAATGCACAATAGGAACATTAGAATTATCACTAGAATGCAAGTAGAGAGGATTACCAGCATCCAAAGAGCTAATGAGAACTTCAGCCATAACAATAAGAAATAAGACAAACAGATAACAAAACAAAAGAAACTACCAGATAGTAGATACCAAACAAACCAAGCAGATAACAAACAAGAACCAAACCAACTAAAGATACCAGCAACTAAACAACCAAGAACACTAATACACACACCCAATTCTACTGAAATACCCAGTCTCACACCTATATGTGGGAAGAGCAGGTTTCCGTACCTCTCAAGGAGGCAGGTCAAGATGTTACCCACAGAGTTTGTCGTGATACAACTAAAGTATTTAGAGAATTAAGAGAAGAGAAATAAACCTTTCAAGAAGTAACGCAACGGAAACCAGACTACTGATAACGCTACACGCGTCGTTCGGGGTCAAAGGAACTTCTTTTTCGTCGAGCAAGTTTTTCAACACCCTAGGCAGTGAACCTAATCGTTGTAGTGTAGTATTAGGGTAAGCCACGGGTATTGATATCGTTCTCTGGGGAATAGGAATGCTAGTGAGAAGTTACTACACTAAGGTTGGGGTTGAGGAAGATTATTTTTATCTTTTATATTTTTAGGGAAAGGAAAGGTACGAATCTCGAGGTTTGGATTTGGGGGGTTGGTATTGCTACCGATTACTCTAATTATCTAATCTAAGGTGTATGGCTAATTATTGTGTGCTCGTATGATAGTTTAAAGATGTGTTTACTTAGGTTTTACTACTCCTTAATTATCTCCTATTGGTGGTTGAATTGTCACGTCCTTATTTTTAGTTGCATTGTGTGTCTAAGGTTGTAGGGTATGCGTTTCTCCCTAACTCTTTGAACTTACCAAAGGGTCTCGTCTACAAAACCTACTAGGGATAATAAACTCTTACTCTAAGGCACTCTTTGGATGGTTTAGCTTACAACTACTCAAAGAGTTATATTCTAAGGTTCACAAAGATTTAATCAAGCATTAAGTACACAACGAATGACCTATCACATTACTAGATCATTAATCAACTAAGATAAGAGACAACCAATCAATATTCAATAATTAAGTTTCATCTTCCCTAAGCAAACACACAAGTAAATTAGCCGGACATGGAGAACATGCAAGCATACACACAAATAATCAAAGACATAATTGTTATAATGAAGTAAAACACTTATCTTGATGTAAGATAGGGTTTGGAACCCTAAAATACTTGTGACAAGACAACCTTGGTTCGGTTTAGGTTTTTACTCCAAAAGACTACACACAAATCCTGAAAAATTCGATTCTATATATCGATTACACATGCGACGGCGTCACCTTATGTTTTGTGACGCGGTCGTGTCATTATTAGGGTTTCGTCTTGCCACGTTAGACTTTCGACGGCGTCACCTTATGCTTGTGACGCCGTCTCTTCGCCTTCGACGCCGTCGGATTGCATCTAGGCCGTGCCCGAGTTGCGACGGCCTACTCTTTTATAACTTGACGTCACTTGAAAATAGGAGTTTTGGCTTCATTCAACACAAAATCCTCCGACGGCGTCACAGATAAGTCGTGACGCCACCTTATGTTTTCAAAGCTTTGAGTGTCTCGATTATGACTTTGGCCATTTTCTTCAGATATTCGCGCTTTTCGTCCAAATAAGTGCCATTCCAACATTTTGCCTTCAAGAGACCTAAAAGTGAAAAGGAACGATATTACAATAACGGATACAAAAGTGATCAAATAAAGGCTTAAACGACCCCTTAAAAAGGTACATTTTGAAACCTTATCAAATATCCCTACACTTGGTATTTGCTTGTCCTCAAGCAAATGTGCTTTTAGCCAATTAATTTATAAGTTAGGGGTCATGAAACATTGGTTTAAAACGGTCCACAACACATATAAGCCCCATGAAAGTCATAACAAGCACGGAAATTACATACTAGCACCTCACATGGGGTTTTGGATACTCACATCTCTCTCGGTGTATATGAAATATAACAAATTGGAAATGGAAGATAAACACTCATTAACCGGTCCTAGTACATAGATTACCATAGGCTTGAGAATAGATCAAACCTCCATCGCTTTGGCGTAAGCACCTAGGAAAGACTATCAAAGAGGTCTTTAAAGGGTTGTAAAGTTAGGCTTACTGTAGGGAAACAAAGGGTTTGGTGGGATAGGCTATTTAGTGGTGGTAAGTCAAAATCTCTATGTTAAATGCATACGAAGAATGGCGTTGCTAAGCCAAGACTCGACACTCTAGACTCTAGCTAATCGAAATAAACAAACATAAATTTAAAGGATAGATGTAGGATGGTAGCCCGCTTTTTTTTTTTTTTTTTTTTTTTTTTTTTCATACACTTTTACTCTACCATCCTCTACAGTAACATCAAAATGATAGGGATTATAGGCACATCCCTACACTTGAGTTTTTATTAATCTAACACTAATTTGACCCGAATTGAAAGATCAAAACACTGGGGTACATTATTATGCAAACAAAGGGAATTTGAATTTAACGCCCCTTCCGTCATTTCATAAACTTTAACTTTTCCTATGAATCCCAATCGTCCCAAAGCGTGTACAAAGGATATGACTCGACTTAGCAACTCATGCAAGCAACCGGATAATTGAACTAAGGGTTTAGGGTGATAACAAAATGCACTAAAAGTGAGTGCATACAAGGTAGGCTAAGGCGATTTGGGTGTATATTTGGGGTGGGGTGTAAACAATGTTTTCATTGATATTCGGAAAACCGAAACATCACGAGAACCGCGAAAAGGATAGGCTCGGGGGGTTAACTAGGGTATCGTGTACTAAAGATGAGTACAACGCAAAGGGTGTGGGGAATTACTCAACCAATGTGGAAGAAGTAATTATATTACGGGTATCAAACAAGGGTTATCCTAATGCCTCTTATCATTTAGTTATTCCTAACTACTCAAGTGTAGTCTTACTAGCGATCTCGAATGCATCACAAAACAAGTTCTAGAATCTAATATATTACCGGTTCACACTCTAAGCATTAAAGATGAATGCTTTAATTCCTACTAATCTAAGGCGATCCTCACATTTTGGGTGGAATTTAGGTGGTAAAGGGTTTTGTGCTAGTCATGCAACTTCCTATCCGTGAGACGTTTTTGTTAAGACTAATGGCCCACCCTATATGTCATGAAAATTTTAAATTTGGTGCCAAATTACCCTAACCGAAATTTTCTCATGGTTTATTACACAAATACAATTGGACAAAGCAAATATTCAAGGATAAGCATAGTTTTAAAGTTCCGCTTTATTTTCCCTCCCTACACTTAAACCGAACATTGTCCCCAATGTTCCCAAAGTATCAAAGTTATGATAATGGAAGGTAATTAAAACGAAAGAAACTAGTACTCGACGATTAGCTCGGTAGGATCCGTGTGTGAAGTAGTGGTTAAATCCTTTCCAAGAAGAATTTATGTGAAAAGCTCCTTCCAATCTTATGTAACTTCTTCTTGATAAATTAAACCGCACACTTGAAGAAAACAAGCGAAACCTTCGCGTAAATCGGCGGTAATAATATATATAAGACTCGATTTAAACTAGGACATAATACTTGTGGAATGGATGTTCACCGAATTTACGGAAAATTAAGACACGAAAAATTTCAAAAATTTATTAGTAGCTCGAAACGAGAAAAAAGTAATGCATTCTTTTACTCCTTCCCGAGCGCCGTCAGTTGCGATCTGGCGACGTCAGGTTATCCCGACATAAAGCGGTCTGCGATTTTGGAGAAAATTCGAAAATTTACATCTTTAGAATCTGGAAAAATTTCGAAAACATCCATTATACTTTATACAAACATTTGACTCGAACAAACACATATATATCTTTTAGTTAATTGTTATTCTCATGTTTACGTTTCTTTTGAAAACGTGTAATCCTCCTACACTTATCCCTTATGTAAAATACCTTTATATGCAATTAAGACGAGATTAAAACAAAATAAAGCATTTTACAAATTTAAACATGAGAATAAACAATCAATAAAAGACATATGACACTAACAAGCAAACAATTAAGCATGGGTTACCTCCCACTAAACGCTTTTCTTTATTTAAGAGTCTTGTAGCTAGACTCGTAGTCTTGCTCCTATGTACCGATATAAGTAAGCCTATCCTCAACAATGTCATAAGGATCAAACTTATCATTCAAGTTCCTAGTAGTACGCTCGGTTAGATATGCCTTTTCAAACTTCTCCATCGGGATCATAGATTGTTATCCTAATGTGCCACTCTCCATCACCGTCACTAAGCGGTCTATCCCAATCCCATTTGTGTTTAGATTTCTCAACTTTCCACTTATTCATGATAGGTTGATGGAAAGCTTCCTAGGAACTCGTCATCTTCCTAAATACTAAGGCGTCCTCGAACGGGTTCACTTCCATGTCCCTAGCCATTTCTTTTTCTTGGAAAGTTCCTTTACTAGTGAAGGCTTAATCTAGGTAAAAAGGTCTTTGGGGCCTATGAGGTTCTTATCTATCCAAGGTCCATATCTAGAAGGCTCTCTATCCAATCTAATATCATGTGGGATTTCCTCTTCTTTGTAGTACGATGCTTTTGACATCGTAAATTGACCTAGCACTCCTCTCCTACCACTATCTTGGACATCTTACAATCGATGATGGCACTAGCGGTAGCTAAGAATCCTCTTCCTACTAGCAATGGGCATGCCGGGTCCTTATTCATGTCTAGCACATGAAAGTCGGCCAAACGAGTCAACTCTCCTATGTGTACTACCATGTCTTTTATTATTCCTACCGGACGTGCAACACTACCGTCCGTTAGACCTAAGATGGTTTCCATTGGTTCTATTTTACCTAAGTTAAGGCTTCTATGGAGGGACAACGGAACAAGATTGATGCATGACCTTAAGTCGGCTAGAGCGTCGAGAGGTTTGGAAGTTCCAAGCCTACACGGACGAGTAAATAGCCCGGGATCGTCTAAATTCTTAGGTAAATTATTTTGTACAAAAGTGGACCCATGTTTTCCAAGCTTAAGTTCTAACTCATAATTTTATTTTAAAGCATTATAATAAGGTGCATGAGCTAAGACCTCAAGAATCGGTTTCTCTTGATGGTGTTCCTTGTACTCCTCCTCTAAACTAGGTTTGGATTCTTGGTTGACGGGTTTCTCAAGAGTAGGTTCTACCAATGGCGCAGGGCCTTGGTACTTCATTTTGGATGGCTTGGAACCCTTTTTGATAGCATTTACCGAGTGAACCGTTGGGTGTGAGGGGCATGGATGTGCATTCTCCCATGGTGAACAAGAACATGAAGTCGACGAAATCGAATTCACTTTTGGGTTCTTTATAGTATCACTTGGGAGTGTTTCAACTTCCCGTTCATTAAAGGCTTTTAAGAGGGCATCAAGCTTGTTTGTCATCTCGCTTTGTCTTTGCTTAAAATCGGATTCAAGCTTAGTCAATCGAGTCTCTTGAGATGACAGGAATCTAGATGCAATTGCCTCAAGATTAGTGGGGTTCCCGGGGTTTAGAGAGTTGAACCTATTAGGTGGACTAGATGAGCTTTGGGGTGTGCTTGAGTTTTGGTTCCACTTAAGGTTGGGGTGATTTCTCCATGAGGGGTTGTAAGAGTTTCCTAAGTTGTTTTGTTCGGGCTTGAAAGTGTACCACTTCTCTCCCGCTCCGTCGGTACGCATGGAGGCGTATTCCGCAAAAGCTTGTTCGGGGAGCCTTGTGCAATCACGAGTGTCATGCGTACCACTACATAACTCACAAGGTAGAGTGATTTTATTCACTTGACGTGAGGACTTAGGATTTTCGTAGGAACTCATTAGGAATTTAACTTGATCTTCAAGTTCGATCATCCTACGGTCGGAAGATCGTGAGGTAATGGGAGGCAAGGAGATTGCCTTAATGGTTTTGGGCAACTCACGGGGTCATCCAACTTTCGTTGTCATAGAGGCAAGGTCCTCTATTATACCCCATGATTCTTCCGCGGTGAGATCACTAAGTTTTCCACCGCCGCTTGGTCAATGGATCGCTTGGTGGGAAGTTGACATGATCATAAAAGATTTGGACTTGGAGCCAAAGATCAATGCCGTGATGAGGACTTTATGAAGTAAGTCCTGAATCGAGTCCATGCTTAGAGAGATTCACCCCGACGTTGTTGGAACATCAAGATGTCATTCCTAAGCTTAGTGGTTCTCCGGGTGGGAAAATTGAGCAAGGAAGCGAGAGGTAAGATCATCCCAACTTGAGATGGAGCCGGGGGAAGTCGCTCAAGCCAATTACTAGCTTGGTCCCAGAGAGAATGGAAGAGACGCAGCGCGTGGTCTCCCGAGTAGTAGCATCAAGGTCGATGGAATCGACAATTTTAAGGAAATCCCTAAGATCTTGATTTGGATCTTGAACGAAGTCCATGGAATGCACCTCCGTTTTGCACCAACCGGATGGTGTCGGATCGCAGGGCCGTAGTTTGGGCTTGGTCGGGAAGCTCAATGGTGTTACTATAGCCTAAGTGGCTTGGTCTCGAGTATTCACCAAGAGTACGGGCTTTTGGCGGGTCATTTGGTGGTGGGTTGATGAGTGGTGGTTGGTTATCACCTTCCATGATGAAAAGTGATGGGATTACGAACAAAGGTCACGAAGTAGGGGGATAGACTACGAGATAGCTAAAAATGAGAATAAATTTACTTGATAGGAATCAAGCAAAGAAACCTAAGCGAGGTGGACTACTAACTAGCTATTCTATTCCGGCAATGGCGCCAAAAACTTGATAACGCTACACGAGTCGTTCGGGGTCAAAGGAACTTCCTTTCGTCGAAAGTTTTTCAACACCCTAGGCGATGAACCTAATCGTTGTAGTGTAGTATTAGGGTAAGCCACGGGTATTGATATCGTTCTCTGGGGAATAGGAATGCTAGTGAGAAGTTACTACGCTAAGGTTGGGGTTGAGGAAGATTAATTTTATCTTTTATATTTTTTAAGGAAAGGAAAGGTACGAATCTCGGGGTTTGGATTTGGGGGTTGGTATTGCTACCGATTACTCTAATTATCTAATCTAAGGTGTATGTAGTCTATGTCTAATTATTGTGTGCTCGTATGATAGTTTAAAGATGTGTTTACTTAGGTTTTACTACTCTTAATTATCTCCTATTGGTGGTTGAATTGTCACGTCCTTATTCTTAGTTGCGTTGTGTGTCTAAGGTTGTAGGGTGCGTTTCTCCCTAACTCTTTGAACTTACCAAAGGATCTCGTCTACAAAACCCACTAGGGATAATAAACTCTTACTCTAAGGCACTATTTGGATGGTTTAGCTTACAACTACTCAAGGAGTTATATTCTAAGGTTCACAAAGATTTAATCAAGCATTAAGTACATAACGAATGACCTATCGCATTACTAGATCATTAATCAACTAAGATAAGAGACAACCAATCAATGTTCAATAATTAAGTTTCATCTTCCCTAAGCAAACAAACAAGTAAATTAGCCGGACATGGAGAACATGCAAGCATACACACAAATAATCAAAGACATAATTGTATTAATGATGTAAACAACTTATCTTGATGTAAGATAGGTTTGGAACCTAAAATCTTGACAAGACACCTTGGTTCGGTTTAGGTTTTACTCCAAAAGACTACACACAAATCTTGAAAATTCGGATTCTATATATCGATTACATTCGACGGCCACCTTATGTTTTGTGACGCGGTCGTGTCATTGTCATTAGGGTTTCGTCTTGCCACGTTAGAATTTCGACGGCGTCACTTATCTTGACGCCGTCCTCTTCGACTTCGGCCGTCTGGATTGCATCTAGGCCGTGCGAGTTGCGACGGCCTACTCTTTTTATAACTTGCGTCGTCACTTGAAAATAGGAGTTTGGCTTCGTCCCGTCACAAAATCCTCCGTGGCGTCGCGTATAAGTTGATGCGCCGTCGCCTTATGTTTTCAGTGACTTTGAGTGTCTCGATTCGATTTTGGCCATTTTCTTCAGATATTCGCGCTTTTCGTTCAAATAAGTGCCATTCCAGCATTTTGCCTTCAAGAGACCTAAAAAGTGAAAAGGAACGATATTAAGCAATAACGGATACAAAAGTGATCAAATAAAGGCTTAAACGACCCCTAAAAAAGGTACATTTTAAAACCTTATCAACTACCAACCCTCTTGATTCACTTAGTCAAGATAGTCAATAACCAATCAAGAACTCCAATAACACCACCAGGAATCACCCGAATCAAGATCCCCAAATTTACCAAATTAGGGTTTCAAAAAACCCTAACTGATAAATCCAAGCTCTACCACTAGAATCAACGATTAACACCACGACCGTTAAGAAAACAGCCTCACAAGATCCCAATTGCTCAAGAAACAAGAAATCCCCAAATTTGAGATCAAACCCTAAAAACCCTAATATCAAGAACCAACGAAGATCAAAGCCTTGGCTCTGATACCATGTTAAAATAATAGACCTGATCTCAGAATCAACCACAACACAATCAAATCACCCACCCAACCACCTCTTGGTGAAATCTTTTATTAACTGAATAGTCAAGAAAATGAGTCCACAAAGCGTGTGCTCACCAAACAAATACACAAGACAAAGATAGTCCCCTTCAGAAGGATCTTATCTACCTCACTACAAAGATTGTAATACAAAGAACCTCACTACAACACTCAAACAATACCTATCAAACTATGAACCGATCAAGATGATCGAGTTAACCGCATTATCAATACCAGACCAACACCAGACTTTGAGAGAGAATACGAAACCATAGTGTGAGAAAATAATGAGAGAGAGATACAACCAAAGGGTTAGGCTCGAGCTTTTATAGCAGCAAATATACACTTTAACCCCTCAAGTAAATAGAACCTGCTAACAAGGGCTAAACATACAAACATTAGACCAACTTGGCAGAACAAGCTCTTTGACTTAAAGTCAAACATGAGCTTGCATACAAACACTAGATACTTCAACAAGATGCATCACTTGTTTGTTTTATTTAGTGCACTATTTGGTTGACATATATATTTTTAATTTTGGGCAAGTAAAGATGAATCAATGAACATTAGATAATAATATTTGTTTTGAAATCCAAGCACAATTACATGAAAAAGAATCCGACGAAATAGAGTATTATGATGTTGTAAGAATCTGACCGAATCGAGTAAAGTACTTTTTTTTAACTGCTGAAATATATATAAGACAAAACCACTAGCAAGATGCTAGGAGCAAAGTATTGTGATATTGTAAATAAGGTTATAATGGATAATTTATTATTAAATTATATTAATCATGTATTTTTCGGTTTTAAATATATGTAAAATAAGTATTTGAATGTATATGACATTTTCAAGATTTTGAATGACATATATGCAATTATGAGACTTTAGAGGGATATATACATTTACCCCAAACGTATTAGGGTAATTAAGGCATTATACTACGTAAATCTTTCATTATTACACATGTTTTAAATCTTCTTTTTTTTTTGACAATTAAAGTAAAACAAATAGAGCACTTGTTAGTTTCGTAACATCTATTTGTCTAGTTTTAAAGAATAATTGTAACGCTTAAACTAAATACTCGTTTCCTAAAAAGATAGTCATCCTCTTCAAATGAAACATTTTGGTAATGTGCTTAATATATCCACTTATGAGAATACTCATCATTTATTGACAACTGCGTTATAGTTGTCATTTTAGGTTTATTGCAAGTGGGGTTTTATGTTGATAAATAAATACACTAAGCTATAGAAATACACAAAGTATATGGTGATCATGACATAAAAGAAAATGCTATGGTTGTTACTTGTTAGTAGCGCAAAATATTTGAACTTAAGTTAAAGGAAAGGGGATTTTGGATTGTCGTCGATAGAAAGAGACGGGGCGGTGGACGAGGACCCTCACGTTGGTGTCTAACAGGGACCGGAGGTCGTTGCTCGTTAGCAAAGCTTAGCGGAAAGGACTCGGAAGTTATTTGTAAAAAATATCTAATGCCTTTATCTTTTTAAGTTCAAATTTCGCTTTATTATTGACACATATATTGAAGTGTATATGGTTTCTCCTAAATATAAGTGGTCGATAAGGATCCTGGGCCGGCCTAGCATAGAAAAGCGGTCGTAGAAAAGAACCCGGCCTCCTATTTTTACTTTGATGTTATGGGCAAGGGTCCGGCCGATTTGACTGGCTTTTGCTTTTGGATAACAAGAATGCGAGCTTCTCTGAACTTTACAGAATGAATTCAAAAGTTAGATTCATAATTTCTTAGTTAAACCTGGAAATTGCGTATGTGATATACCTTAAATTTATAGATTTAATAAAAAAAAAGTTTAATATACATTGACTATATATTAAGACTGGAAAAGAAAATAGTGCAAGGTGCACTTCATTAAAGGAAGTTGCTTTTTAATTGTTAATATCAATGGACATTTCGAAAGAACTAAAAAGGTAAAAAGAATTGGAAAAGGTAAGTTTATGGTAATCTTATATAACATGCAATTTGCTTTTAGATTGCTAGTTGTTTTCGACGAGGCCACCAAAAGGACCACCATTTAAACCTCATGATATAATCATTTCAAATCTACTTATATTGTAATTTAGCTACTAGTAACTTTTTAGTTTCTTAAAGCCAAGTGTAATGGTGATCGCGGTCTAACTGTCACATCAACGCCAATTTATTGTAATATTCTTCATGACCAACATAGTGTAATAAGGCGACTGCGGTTATCACCAAAAACATATTTTTAAACGCAAATATATCCCACAAGACCAATTAAATAAAACACACACACACAAACATACTCACAAGACTCGGTCTTATTTTAGATCGACGTTTCTTTTTTCTTTTTGGTATAAGACGCGTCCATTTAAAGAGTTGTAGTGAGGAGAACGCATCTTTGGCAGGATGACTAAGTAGATGACAATCCATTACGAATGGTCTTAAAAGATACAATTTTTTTTCTTGTCCCATGAACGCATGTTATGTTTCTAGTTCGTGAACTAAGTATTTTGTAAATTGCTTGCCTTCTAGCTCTTTGTTGAAAAGTAGCCTTATTTGAAGTTTAACGCAACATCTAAAAGTACAAAGAGCAAGTTCCTATAAACAAAGCCTATAGTGTTGTGGTCATATAATATTATGGATTAATTGTACTTCAATCAAAGTCACGAAATGAAGGAAATCAAAGGAAGAGTAAACCCTAGACTTTCGAATTAAAGCAAAAAAGATATATTATTTAAACACAAAACGTACAATATAATTTAGAGTACCAACAATCATCCTATTTTTTGAAAGAATGTTGTCGTTTTGTTTTAGGGTTTCTTCTGGTGAAAGTGAAAGTTTGTGTAGATAGTTGGTGAATGGAAACATGCAAATGAAAATGGCATTATATTGTGTTTCAATGATTACAACCACGCTCCAACATTTCAATCTATAGTACCATGTCTATATCTTTCCTTAAAGTATTTAACCCGGTTGCCGGAGTCCGGAGGTACCCAAAACCAGTCTCTCTATCATCGGGTAAAGTTATGACTGTTAACAGTGTCTCTCGTATTTTTATCTGATCAGGATTCGGTATTCTTGTATTGTGTTGTTGTTAAAAAATTTTGACCTGATTCTTACACTAAAACATTTTACTTGATCTTTCACATGCCAAGTTCGTGAGATCGAAGTCACATGCGCATTTGAATCATAATAATACTTAGGCTATGCACAGTCGTGATCCAAGTCATCCGTTGTCACATCAGATTTCTCTCTCCGGTGACCAGACATGACCAAGTGTCACAATCGATTTTTTTTATCAACCGATAACATTTTTTGAAATTAAGTGTGTATACAATCGGTTGAATTTGAGATCGATAGTTTTTTGGGAGCTCGACTGATATTTGACCAAAGAGCCACATAGGGCTCGACCGACTAAAATGTCGGTCACCCTAATGTATCAACCGATAATTTCCGTTCCACTGTGTGCAGCCTTATAGAATTATAGAAATATCAAAGATGATCTCTTTAGCAAAATCAATAGTTCAAAACCTAAAATTTAAATTTTCTTTAGCTAAACAAATGATGATATAAAAATCACATTAACTTATGTCGGGTTTTGTAGACCTGTTTGACTACCTTTTTCATAAATTTGGACCACATCAAAAAAGTAGCTTTTGCCTTAAAATTGGGCTAGCTTTAGCTTTTTGGTCATGTAAAATGACATTTTCCTCCTTAAGATCTTGATACACATAATTACAGTTTAAAGATTACTTGTGATTATATATTTATATTCGTATTAATCAGATCGAGTTTGAATTGCAATAACTTGTGAGTTCGAGTATATTGCCTATCCACGTAAGTGTTTCGTTTTGGAGTTAAGAACGAAAATGATGTAAGTAGCCATTACGTGAGTTTTCGGCTGCACATAACCAATAATCATGTATTTGCTTTTCGAGAATTCTTCAATCAAAATCTGGTTTTTTCTACTTTGGCTTATTGCTAGAAGAGACATGGTCGGTCGGACCGTACAATTATTGAATCATTCATGACATGTTAACAAAATTCAACCACAAAGAGGTCACATCATTTATACAGGGACGGAGCCAGACTTTCAAGTGGCTTGCTTTCAAAACGAAAACTAATGTTCAGTTGTACTAAACTAGCTTGCTCTAAAAAAATATATAAATTTCATGTACAATGAGATTATTTGAATCCGTTCGACTCTATGTAGCTCCGCCCCTGCATACGTTGATCCGTTATAGACTAGTTCATCATTCCTGAATTAAGAGATCACTAGAAAGAAAATTGTTGCATGTACGAATTTCACCATAGACCACATCCATATCTCTCATAAGAACTTGTCTATTGAAAATAAAAATAAAGTATTTGACAACAAATTTGAAAAACTAAGGGTGCGTTTGGTATGCAGGAATGACAATCAAAGAATGAATTTTCATTCCAATAATGATGTTTGTTAAAACTTTTGACATTCAAACTGGAAATGATATACAAATATCTTTCGTACCTGATAGTTACCAAATGGGTAAGATATGATAGTTTCGTACGTGGGTTCACATTCTTCCTCTACATTATTAACAAGATAATAAAATAAAATACCAAATATGATAATTGAACCAAACAACAATATTGGATTTAATTACTTGACACATATCTATTCTTATTTTCCGTTATACCGAAACTCATATCGATTGTTATTCATAAGAGCAAACCAAACGAACCGTAACTATAATGAACCTAAACCAAAACTTGGTTAGTTATATGATTTTTGAAACAAAAGTCAGTAATGGGAATGGAAGGTTTCAAACCAAGTACAGTTGTAACATAGATATGAAAATTATAAATCATTGGAGAAGTGGTTGCTAGTTTTACATCTCAAAATTTATGTGGTCTAGACATCATCTTCATATCTTCACATTAACATATGACACGATATTCTTTAGTAATAAATGCATTTTTGTGCATGGTTAACAACATGCATTGATGCACATGGTTTTGTACTTTTAAGTTTACATTTGTAAGCTCTAGAATGAATGATTTGTAAATCTGTCTAACTTAACCCGAATCTGTTTAGACCCGTTTTTAAGACTCATTTTTTTAAAGGGAGAACTTTACATGGTTTGAGTCATGTGACGGTGGGTTCAAACCCGTGGATTAGTCGGAAAAGGTGGAAATCACTACTAAAAAAAAAAAAAAAAAAAAAAACTCATTTTTGACCCTATACTTGACCCGACCGTTTTGCCACGCTATTACAAAACAAATTAAACTCTTTCGCTTATATGCTAAATGACACATTGTAAATAATGATGCCACTTATATCCACTGGCAGAGACGGAGAGAAATTAGGTGGTACGTGTCTTCCCATGCTAGCTAAAAAATGATTGTGTAAATTCTTTTAAAATATTTGGTAATTTTTTGTAATTTGACTTCTACCAAATCGATTTGTAATGTAGTTTTTAAAAATTACTAAAGTTTGGCTCATCGAACATAACGAATGATTTTTAAATCTGTCTAACCTGTACCTGTTTAGACCCGTGTTTCAAAAACACATTTTTTACCCAAGTACTTGACCTGTCCGTTCTGCCACGCTATTACAAACCAGCCGAAAACTGTTTCGGCTTATATACTAATTAAAAAACACCTTGTAAATAATGATGCAACTTACATAAGCTAGTAAAATATGTTTCATGCTCCATGCGTAAAACTCATAACAGTTAAATAAATAATTTTCCAACATTATTTGAAAACGATGGTCTCATGGATATATACACATTATAGTAAGCAAACACCATTTAAATTTGCCATGTGTTATTGCTTCAAAATTTTAATATAATCAATATCAATATTATTTTATACACATCACCTATTCACCTCTATATATACCTTTGCCTCTCATACTTTTTTGTTTACACAACTCATACCAATGGAGCAAGACCTCGACTCACCACCAAACATATGGTTCCAACCACCACTAGCCATCCCTCGACGTCGAAAACCGCCTATCGACCCGGTCATTCTCATAATACTAATCCCAATTTTAGTACTTTTGTTCTTGTTCTTTTTCCTGCAACCTTTTTTAACACATACGTCACACATACTCAAACCAGGTTCTGTAAAGTCCACGTGGGATTCCTTAAATATTTTCCTTGTTATTTTCGCTATTCTTTGCGGCGTTTTGGCACGTAAAAATGACGAGGTTTCGGGAGCTAGTGAAGGTGTAATTGAGGCTACCAGTTTTGTAGTAGATAGTAGTAGTGTTGTTAGTACTAGTGTGGATAGTTCGGGTCAAGATTTCGGGTATTCGTATACGAAAGTGGTCTCGGGTGGGTTGAGAAGGAGTAGCAGTTCGTACCCGGATTTGAGAAATGAGTCTGGTTGGGGAAATAATGGCGAAAATGTACGAAACCGATATTACGACGATTTCGACGTGTATAATTCGTCTCCGATGAGTAGGTATTATGGGAGAACACGTCGGAATGAACTTGACCCGGTTGAGTATTCTGATGTTAAAGAGATTGTTGTTGATACGGTGGTTCCGGTGGCGGAGGCAGTGGCGGTGGTGGCGGAGGCGCCACCACCGCCACCACCGCGGGAGAGTCCGAAAAGGCATTCGTTTCGAAGTGTTGGAAGAAATGTTGAAGCTGATGAGTTTGAGAAAGTAAGATCAGAACCTCTTCCTCCACCGCCGCCTCCGCCACCGCCAGTGATGGCGGAGACGGCAGTGAAGGTGCACAGGCCGCGTCACAAGCATAAAAAGCTTGAGCGAAAAGTTAGCGACGCGACTAAGGAAATAGCTACGGCTATTTCGAGTATATCCTCCTTGTATTACAACAAACAAAAGAAAAGAAAAAACAAAAGGAAGATAAAAAGTGAATCGAATAGTAGTTCGGATTCATCTCCACCGTCCGTTCATTCTATTGAATTAATAGAATTAACGGACGTGGAGGAGCCACGTTACTCATTTATACCAACACCTTCTCCGCCTCCGCCTCCACCTCCACCTCCACCGCCTCATTTCAAATTTCAAAACCTTTTTAAAAAAGGCGCGAAACATAAAAAAATACATTCAGTTTCACCTACAATTTATCCCCCACTACCGCCACCACTACCACCACTACCAAACTCTATTTTCAACAACATATTCAAAGGCAACAAAAGCAAGCGCTTTAATTCTAGTTCAAATCCTTCGTCAATTATGAACAATATGTTCAAAACCGGAACGAGGAGTAAACGGTTCATTTCAGCGCCGCCGCCACCGCCTCCACCACCACCACCAATGACTCCGCCACGATACACAACACATGCAAGATCAAAGAAATTATCCGCGCGTGAGAGTCACGCGCCACTGGAGGATCGTAACCGTAGGTCAACGAGCAAAGGCAAACCGCCTTTACCGGCGAAAATAAGCTATTACGAAAGAGAAGACTTTTTACCGAGCGGTTCACAGTCTCCGTTGATACCAATGCCGCCACCTCCACCGCCGCCATTTAGAATGGCGGCGATGAAGTTTGAGCTCCGTGGTGACTATGTTAGGATACGGAGTACACATAGTTCGGTGTGTAGTTCACCTGATCGTGATGACGTGGCATCGATCGTGTCGGATAGTGGAGATTCGGTTGGGCCTAATTTGGGGCCTGGTGGGCCCGTTTCGTTTCCTAGCCCAGATGTTAACGCTAAGGCCGATAGTTTTATATCTAGGCTTAAAGATGAATGGAGGATGGAGATGAATAAAAAATCGGCCTAAAAAGCCTATTAAGAAGCCCAAAGAGGCTCGGTCGGCCTCGATGAACCCGTTTAAATCAAATGCGATCCTAGACAGACATGTGACACGCCTACTGTTTACTGGAAATCGTAGATATATGAGATTGTACATTATGCGATCGCTTTAGTATATTACACGACCTCGATATGCACTCGGATAGACTTTAGAACATGTTGTTAATGTGTTAGCCGTCACGAGCTTTTGTATTTGGCCAAAGTTTTTGTGTTAATGATATGACTTAATATAAAAAAGAACATTAAAAAGCTGGTTTAGCATTCACACGTCTGTCTTAATGAAGTGCTACCCACACTTGTTGATTTCGTTGATTAGATTAATTAGGTATAGGTTAAGTAAATGATTAGTTTTAAACATTAATTGTCTAGTAGAGTTGTTATCATGGAGTGAATGGTTGAGATGTCAATTTCATCCAAGGGATTTCAACTTTGAGACATAACTATAAAAATATCACATTCGCATGCATTTGCTTCATAGCAATCATATAATTTGTTTGAGGCATGACCGGATAGCATGATCAAGCTTTACATTTTAAAAGTTGTGGCGAAAATACGACTTTTTTAAAGCCTGATTTAAAACGACACAAAATATTTATAGATTTATATATGTATATCATATTTCATTTATATCGAGTTTAAAAATGTTATACATAAAGAATAGAAGTCAAGAAACTATCACTGCATGTAATATTTTTTCATTTCTTTTAAAAGACATATACCATACCAAATTGCGATTACCCGGCCCGTATACGTGGTATGCATAACATTGTAACCAGATTCTTTAAAAACGTCTCAAAAAAGACGGCACTCCTCGCGCTTTTCCACGTCTTATCTCACGTCACGCCTAAAAGCCGACGCTTAGATCTCTTCGTAACATGAATGTCACGCCTCGCGTTTTAACGATGCCATAACAAAAATCTACTAAAAAACATGGTTAAAGTACACGTTGATTGTGTATAGATTTGCTTTACAGATTTAGAAAGTAAACTTGATGTTACATAAAGAATGATCAAAATATGATAAAAAGCAAACAACATTTTAGTTGTCATTTTCCGGATATATAACAAACGTTAGGTTAGGTCATAAAGTTTTTATAGATGTAAAGGGAGAAAGTGAATCTAAAGGAAACTTAAAAAACCATTCATCCAAAAAATGAAGTCATTGTATACAAAGAGCAATGCCTTGTTGGGAAGATTGCTTTTTGTCACTTTTGAACCATTTAGAAGTAAAGCATTATAATGCTATGGCCCTCTCTAACCAAACATGCTTTTAAAGTGCTCATATTTTATGTTCCAATTTTTGTGATCATTGGTGTTTAATTATGTGTGTTGGAGAATTTAGATATTGTTGACAAGACACTATGTGATTTTCGCGGCAAAAGTTCATCATGAACACAAATATCAACACTTTTATAAAGGGTGATAATTCGATATTTGAGGTGCTTTTGGTGTTTTTGGTGCTTTTGAGGTAAATGACATTATATCGTAGCTTTTTTTATGAAACACGAAATAAGTACCCTTAGCTTTAACATGTGAAATGATTTGTGATGAAGTTGCGGAAACGAAAATGTGAACACCCTTTCAATTGCGACGTACTAGTAGTGGCAAAATAAGAACGTCGAAGTAATATAAACCATGTCGATTGAAATCTACCATTACACATTTTTTTTACACCAATTTTTTGGGTCCGTGACAAGAAAGTGCTATTTGGACTCGGCCCAATGGGCTAATTCTACATTGTTTCTACTGCACCATTCTATAAAATCAGGTTAGTCTTTTGGTTCCTCTTGATATGAGTACGAATAAATTCTAAGTGACATGCAAATTTCCCCTTGGTAAGTTTATAATTGTAAGACTGAAATAACTTAAAGAAATTACCAAACAAGATCCATAATAACAATCTACAACATAATTCAGAACAAGAAAAAGAAACATAAAAAGTTTCTTAAACTTTATGACTTATGACTACACATCATACATATCGATCAAGCTAGCATTAAGTTACCGATACACACATGTTCATCCAAAGTCGATCATCCACTGACAATAAATCTTGAACTTGGCGCATTGTTGGCCTTTCCTGTGGGTTGTAGTTCAAACATGCCCGTGAGACATTTAAAATTGAATGAGCTAGTTTCTCAACTAGAGATGATGGTGGCGGAATCCGTCTATCACCTACATTGGCTAGCAATAGATCATCGGTAGACAATATTGGTAGAGATGATATAAGTTCTCCAGGATGCTTTCCCATAATCACTTCTAGTGCAACAACTCCAAAACTATACACATCGCATTTCTCTGTCGCCACCATCGTATAAGCAAGCTCTACATGGAAAAAAAAATTGTTAATGTCAGAATTCAGTTAAATGTAACGTAGATAAATCTGAAACTTGAGAAGAAGTACGTATAGATAACTTTAAAATGTAGGGTAGTTACCGCGCAATATAGCCATAGGTGCCTACAACCGATCAATTCGATGAATCCATCTTTAGAAGCTTCATTGTTCCAAAATCCGAGATATGTGCCTCATAATCGAATCGAGAAGGATATTAGCGGTAAATGTCTCTATGAATTATAGGTGGTGTGCAATCATGGTGCATATAAGCCAAACCATTCGCTACAACCCAACAATTCCTACCCTTTTCACCAATCCATTTCCTTTCTGTGATATCGCTACTTAAGAGCGATTTTAGACTTCCTTCTCAAGATATTCGTAAATTAAAAATGAGTGACGAGCATGGAAGCAATATCCATAGAGTTTAACTATGTTTCGTGTCTTATGTTTGTTAATGCTCGTACTCATTTAGGAAGCCTATATGATCGTTATTCTCGGATGATGAATGAAGTTTCTTCACAGCTACTAAATTGTTTGGTTGTAACTCGCCTTTATACACGATCGTATCCTCCGATCCCAATACAATATGCATCATCAAAATCATTTGTTACCTTGATGATTTCATCATACATCGCTTTGTCCATCAAAACTTGTAATTGAGAAAATTTGCCACCTTCTTCGCTGATGGTATCGTGGAGAAGTTCGCTTACGCCGATAAGCAATGAGGCCACACATGAATAAACCAAGTAAAGAGCCGCAAAAGTGGGACCATAGTTACAAGGATGAGCTTATGATGAAACCGATTATTTTTCTTCATTATCTTGTGACTTTCACAAAGTTCCAAACCTAACATTTCCACGACGATGATTTCCTTGTAATGCTTCTCCGACACATTCGGAAAGACAAGATAAGGGGAACCGGACTGTGAGCTCATTGTAAGACAGATCTATATCAATCCTTCTTGGCAAGTTACTGAAACCATTAGGAATAGAACCAGAAAGCTTATTGTGAGAAAGATTCATCATTACCAGACTTTTTAAACTTCCAATTTCCGATGGTATCCCTTTTGTGAGTGAATTCCAAGATAAATCAAGAACATTTAGTTGGCTTAATTTACCTATCTCAGATGGGATCTTTCCACTGAGCTTGTTATTACTAAGATATATGCGAGTGATTTGTACCCAATCACCGATATATCTTTGTAATGACCCGTTTAACCTGTTTTTGGATAGGTCAAGAGTAAGGAGGCCATGCAGTGATCCAAGCTCTTGAGGTATAACACCGGAAAGGTTGTTATCGCTAAGGTTTAAATTTAACAAACTTTTCATCTCCCCAAACTCCTTTGGAATTTGACCAGCTAAATGATTAGAAGAAATATCAAGCACTTGAATTGAATTTCCAAAGTCCGGTGGTATGCTACCACTGATGTTGTTATATCCCATCATTAATGTAGTCAATTTTTTGCATTTACCCCAGTTTTGAGATAGCTGCCCATGAAAATTATTATGACTGACATCCAAGAAATTTAAGCTTGGGTAGACACCAAAACTATCCGATATATCTCCACGAAATTGATTAAAATCGAATCTTGCTCTTATTAAGTTGTGGCAATTCCATAGCCCTCTTGGAATAGGACCAGAGAGTTGATTTTCACTTACAGATAAATTTTGAAGCTTTCCCCCTTGGCACAAATCATCGTGCAACCGCCGCATAACCGATTTGTTTGGAGTCAGAGCGCAAACAATTGTAGACTTCCGATTCCTTGTGGGATAGGACCGAATAACTTGTTTGCACGAGAAATGTAAACCAAGCCTTCTGTGTTTTTAACGATGAAGGAATTGAACCATTGAGTTGATTTTCGCTCAAAATTAATCTAGTGAGAGACTTCAAGTTCCCTAATTCAATTGGAATGGGTCCATGAGTTGATTTATCTCAGTAGAAAAGGATATTCAAAGATTTCAAATCACCCAACGATGAAGGAATTGAACCATTGAGTTGATTTTCGCTCAAATCTAATTCAGTGAGAGACTTCATATTCCATAATTCAATTGGAATGGGTCCAGAAAGTTGATTTGTGTACAGATAAAGGATATTCAAAGACTTCAAATCACCCAACGATGAAGGGATTGAACCATTGAGTTGATTTTCGCTCAAAACTAATCTAGTGAGAGACTTCATATTCCCTAATTCACTTGGAATGGGTCCGGAGAGTTGATTTTGGGACAAATAAAGGATATTCAAAGACTTCAAATCACCCAACGATGAAGGAATTGAACCAGAGAGTTTATTGTCTTACAAGAAAAGAATATTCAAAGACGTCAAGTCACCCAACGATGAAGGAATAGAACCGTTAAGTTGATTTCTGCTCAAAGATATATCAGTGAGAGAGTTCAAATTCCCTAATTCTTGTGGGATTGAACCAGTTAAATCGTTTCTGAAAAAATGGAAAACGGTTAACCGGCTTAGTTTACCAATGGTAGGTGGAATTACACCAGAAAACTGATTGGCTGAAAAATCAAGATATACAAGTTTGGAAAGGAGTCCGATTTCTGGTGGGATGGGACCAAAGAAGCTGTTTATACTAAGTTCAAAATGGGTAATATCGCCTAGAATAGAGAACGGGAACTGGTGAAGCGTACCTTTTAACTCAGACGTCGAGAGGTTCAACATGTTAATGTTCCCATCAGCGTTGCAAGCAATTCCAAACCAAGAAGGGCAGGGAGCCGGTGCACTAGTATTCGCTGGAAGGGGTGTCCACGAAGATACAATTTGGGAGTTGTTTGGAATTTGAAGGCTTGCTTTCCATTTTTGAAGAGCATTTGCTTCCTCCAAAGAACCAGAAGTAAAGTTTGGTATAAATGAGAGAGCAATGAGTAGTAGAGCTAGAGATAAATGTTGGATTATTATACTCATAACAATTATATAAAACAAATAACATCATCAAAGCATGCAGCGGAAGACAATAGGAATAATATATGTAAGTAATTAACCGAATAAGAAAAACACGTACCTTTTAGAAATTCAAGTAAACCAAACGAACTTTGAACTAGAACAAAACCCAAAACCCTAACTTTAGGGTTTAACAATTTCGACCCACACAAGAATCGACCACCAAGGATTACAAGCTCAAGCGTGCTTGTTCTTCGTTCTTGTACACACGTACTAATAGCGATTTGATGTGGATAAGCTAGTTCCTTGAATCACAAATAAACCAAACACTTGTTTCTTTAGCTTGGAAAATCGAAACCCTATGGGGAAGGGTAGAACCGATCGGCCAAGGAAAAGAGGGTGGAGAGGAGAAGAGAAATTAGGTTTTTGGTGATCCAAGATTTTTGTTATGAATGAATACAATGAATTGTATTTATAGGTAACTTAACTTGGTGACCAAGTTTGTACGGGTATGGGTTTGGGAACCCATAACCGATCGGCCAAAGACCCACAAGGGGTTCTAAAACTAGCCGACTTCTAATTTCATTCTTAGTCCTTGTAGTTAATATTTAACGACCGTTAACCAAACCTCGTTAATCATTTAACTATCGTTATGTTTATTTCGTGACTAATAATTAACAATAATAACGTTTTATTTATATTAATTATTTACATCAATTCTCATACGTAATGTGTGCAATCCCCAAGTCTCGAGTTTGAGTCTGGACATACTATTATTTAAATATCCATAAAACCTTTCACTCCCACTGGATATTACTAAATATAGTAATGACATTGGTTAGTCTAGCTTTCACACGCCAACGCCCCGGATCGAATCGAGTATGGTCTCCTGGAAAAACCATTTAATGATTCATCATTTTACTTATCCTTTTGTTACTAATACTACATTAACTATGAATATGGATCAAGTCATTTCATAAGTTAACATTCTGCTTCGTTGTATATGATTGAACAAGATTATCAAATCTTCTGAACGTATTCCAGATAGATCTTTGGTATGGCCATACAAACATCTTGTCAACCCTACGAGGGGCCCAAATATAGTATTATGCTTTGAAACAAATTCAAAGGAACAAATTCTCTTGACTACAAACATAACTCATGAACTTTGCAACACTTCGAAAATAGCCCTTATAACTACCGCCACGGATAATAAGTAGACTATCTTACACAAATGCACTATATTCATATCGCTTATCCGTATCTCAAGTCCGAGGATAAACACTTCATGATATACTTAATGACAAAGATCCATAAAGTATCATCATGTAAAGTTGGATGAGTCCTATATTCAATTCATCAAATATCATGAATCGTATGTCCCACGATCAATATACTTTAAAAGTATATTCTACTAAAACTCGATTTTGTCTTAATTCAATGACATTCCCACATCATTGATCGACAACGGACTATTTAGAATAACATAAGTTATTCATGGATTAAACATGCAAATATAGGATATAATATTAAAAATGAAAATAAACATAAACAACTATTTTATTTCATTAAAGTAATATCTGCTCATAACATCCTTTATCCAAATACTAATCACAGATCCGCATGAAACTACTAGCTAAACGAAGTCCTATCCCATCAAGCATGGTCGTAAGTTTTCCTTTGGCAAAGGCTTCAGTAAAGGGATCGCTAGATTATCATCTCAGTATGAACTTTGAGTAGATTGATTTCACCTATGTCGACTTGTTCTCGAACATAGTGATATCGACGAGGAAAATGTCTAGCGCCTTCATGACTCCAGCTCATTGGCAAATGTTATTGCAGCAGAGTTGTCACAATACACATTTGATAACGCCTAAAATGAACATGTTTTTAGTAGCGTTATTGTCGGCTTTGTGCATGATATTCGCTATATTTACTCATAATCATGTAAAAGTGCAAAGATGCGATTGTGTATGTATATGTAGCCGTGTATCGCGAATAATGAAGAAATGAAGTTTTATGCACATTTGGAAGATTCTAAAGGAAGGAAGTTGAGATTGGAAGCTTGTGGACTCAATGATATGGAAGCGTAGTGATTTCAAGCATCTACAAAGAAGGAAAGATCAAGTTTGGCTTTGGAAATCATCAACGAAGCAAAGAATGAAGCGTAAAGGAAAAGTCAAAAAAGTCAAAGAGAAAACCCACCGATCGGTCGCAACCCGCAACCGGATCCGGTCGGCGATGGTCAAAGCTATACCGATTCGGTCGACCTAGAAACCGATCCGGTTTCGCACCGCAGCTACACAATTCGCATTTATTGTTGTCTTAACTCCCATAATCATTGAGTCCGATCATTTCTTGATATTAACTTGGAGAGAACGTTTTTGGGCGCTAAGCAAGTGCTTTGGCTATTTAAAGGACCTAGTACTTGTATACTAAGTGTGACACAACCAAAAGAGTATTAGTTTACACCAAAACTAATACTTACCCTATTATTTCAACCCAAAAGCTTAGTAGTTACCGGAAAACGCCCGTAAGCAAGGAAGGAACCATTCTTGTCCATTGTTTCGTAGTTTGAGTTGTGCGGTGATCCTAGGTGATTGGAGGCGCGGTTGCTACATTCCACGATTTCTAATTCTTGTAATCACAAAAGTTTAGGTATTCTATGAACTTTGTTATGGAAATCTATTCTCTTGAATTGTTTGAATTACCTTGTTATGACTTGTGTTTAGATATGATTGTTTTCATGGAGTAGTTTGTGATATACTTGTGTGTTGGAATGTGATTAATCATAATAATGTTCTCAAAATGTGATGCATGTATATATGATCTTGTTTAAATGAGTTTGTTGGAAAAATACTAGTCTTGGATTGATTTGTCAATAAAACATGTTTTAAGAAAAAGGACCGAAAGGATTTCTCTTGTGTTTTATTCCAAAAGTGTAGTGACAAACTAGTATGGGATATGGTGATTGACAACCACCATGTTTTGCTTATTAAAACAAGACTAGGAACGTTTTCATCACGAAGGGTCGAAAGATTCGTAAGAACAAATTTAATGAGAACATGTTGCAAACAAATGGAACTTTTATAGGATAATCATTGGGATAAGGACCGAAAGGATTACCTAAATGTTTTTGTTCTTAGAATGATTTTACAAACAAATACCATGGTTGGGGAATCATTTGCTTATGATTTGTGCATCATACTAAGAGTATACACCAAACCTTTATGAACATTATCTATGGTTGATTATGAGACTACACACAAGTATATATTTATATTCTTGATTCAGATTTTCACTAGAACACTTATTCGAGGAAGCCTTGACAAGCTTTCTTGTTAGAAACTTTTAATAAGATCTATTTCAAAACAAAAATCCTTGGGACGATCTCGACTTACCAAACTTTGCTATTATGGACGAGTATACTTGCTCGTATGTGTTAATAGGTTATACGGTTAATTCGTGATTATAAATTTTAAAACTTGCACCAACCGAGCACATCAAGTTTTTGGCGCCACGCCGGATTTTTCTTTAATTTTCTTTGAAATTAGTCTTTTGAAAAAAAAAAAAAAAAAAGTTTTGTTACAAACTAACCGATTCGGTTGGTTAGCCAACCGAATCCGTTAGACATTCTGTGAAATTTTTTTTGTTTCGAATTTAGTATCTATCTTCTTAGTTTATTGTGTTTTGATTTCTAGAGTAATTTTGTGGTTTAATCATTTCTTAGATTTATTGTTTTTACTTATTTTATTTTTTTTTCTTTACATTTGTCATTTATTTAGTTAATCTAGTTTTATTAATTTTAATTTTAATAGTTGATGGTAATGGTTAGAGTAATTTTATTTTCGCTTATAGTTTATTTCATGATAGAATTTATTGGTAGTTTATTTAGTTTTAGTTTTAGTTTTAATTTTGGTTTTAATTAGATTTAATAAGTTATTTAATTATTAGTTTATGAAGAGTTTTATTTAATTAACTCGAGTTAGTACATCCTTAATGACATTTAATTTGCATTAATTATTATTTAAAAAAAAAAAAAAATATATATTTATTTTTCAAACCGATCGGTCGCAACCCGCAACCCGATCCGGTTCGTATTTCGCCTAGAATTTTCAACCAACCGATTCGGTTGGTGATCCAACCGAATCCGTTGGAGTTTCGTGTTGAGTTTTATCATTTTTAGGTTTTGAGTTTTTATTTGAGTTCTTAATTTTGTTAGATGTCTTAGTTGTTTTATTATATGTTTTTATAGTTTGTTCTTGTTTTACTAACTTTAACGCTAATCATTCGGGATTTGTTTTGTTTTGCTTTGTTAAGTTGTCTAGTAACATGGATAGTTTGAGCGGAATCTCGAATACCTTCGTATTTTGGATGAAATGTTCAAGGATACGGAAGTTCATTAGAAAAGATTGGAGGAATTTTGGAGGAAAGCAAGAAAGAATTGGGAATTGACACGGGTGATATGGAAGAAGTATGTGAAAACAAGGTTCAACTACCCAAAACAAAAGAGTGGTAGTGTTTACACAAGCACCGCCAACGGTGTATGATTCACCGATGATGAGATTTGGAACACCTTGTGAAGTGGAAGGAGTACGTGCTTGGGATGCACAACTTAATATGGCTTATGGAGAGAATTATATCTTGAAGAGGTTCTTGACGAAATCGGTCATGTTCGTATGGACTATGAAGCATATGGAAGGAAGATGGTCAAAATCAAGGTCAATATTCATGGACATATCTTTGAAACCGATTTTGTTGTTTTAGAAGAAGGAAATGCGGATGAACCTAATGTTTGTTTTGGTCGAGATTTTCTTGTCACGACCAAGTGTCAAGTAGATTTTGGTATGGGAGAAATGCGGATTAATATAACCGAGTTGGAAGAAGGAAAAGGAGTCAACGAGATGCTAGTGGAAGTTTGTGCAAACATGGAAGAGAAAATGTGGAAGTGGTTAAAATGGGAAAAGCAAACCGAAAGAAACCATCATCAAATAAATTAACCCCAACAACAACCTCCACCACCAAAATGATTACACACCATCGTCACCTACCACTACTATCAAACCCTTAACCGAAAACCAAAAGAAGCTATCTTAGAAAATCTAGAACAAAAATTTCTAGAGCTCAATGAAAAGAAACCGTTATTGAAGTTCTCCAAGATTATGTGCTTTACCGAAAGAAGTTGGATGCATTGATGCTAGCGAGGGCTAGGTTGGAAGATAAGAATCTCACGGATGAGGATCGAGATCGAATTTTGTTTAAAGGCATGCCAAGGAAAGAAAAGGATCCGGTAATTTTGTGTTGCCAATCAAAGTAAATGGAACTACACCGCTTTATGCTTTAGCCGACACGGGTCGAGTGTTAACGTGATGCCGTATCCATTGTTCAAAACTTTGGGACTAAGTAATCCGCAACCTAATCATTCTAAGCTCACTATGGCGGATAACACTCAAGCAAAGGCAATGGGAGAAGTTAAGAATGTAAGAGTGCAAATTGGCTATCAACCGATTTGGCGATTTTCTTGTCTTGGATATTCCGTGGACAAGAGTTTACCGCTATTGTTGGGAGGCCATTTTACGAACTTGTGGAGCAATTATAGACATGGGAAGAGGCACCATGACTATTGACGATGGGATTTCGAGGCAAACATACTACCCAAAACCAAGAGGACCAATTTTAGAATGTATGGAAGATTTGGAATGGATGGATGCAAATGATGATTTAACTTGTTTTGAAGTGGGACGTGATGTCCACGGTAATCCAATGTACGGACCTTTAACTCCACCTTATTTCGATATAGAGGACGAAATGGAACGTGCATTCGCGATAGAAGCTTTCTATAACCCATTCAAAACATATTGGTTTACAAGAAGTTGACCGACTTTTTAGGATCTTTACCGTGCAACTTAAGAATTTGGAGTGGAAACCCAAGGGTTGGGGACTTACAAGAGACAAACCGAGATGGAGCATGGCATGTTAAGTTTGATATATTATGCCCGGACGGACGAAGATTTATGAGAAAATTCAAAACTTTTGAAACGCTCCGTGAGTTGACCGGAAAATTTCAAAGCGAGGATATTCTTAGACAAGAGTATTTTGAGGAATTTTGAGGAAAGGCAAAGACCGTAATAACAAGCAATCATTTGCTTGAATTTCATGAACTATTTTATTTTATTTTGATTTGATGCATTAGGATTTTGTTTCTTATTTATTTTTCATGATTGAGGTAATTTGGTTTAATGCATTATGACTATGAGTTTTGAGTTGAGTTTGGATTAGTTCATTTATATGATGAGTTGAGTTTTTTTTTTTTTTTTGGATTGAATGATTGTTCAAAATTTCATTTGGTGAATGAATGTTGTGTGAATCTTTAGCAGGAATTTTTGAGTAAAAATATGTTGCTTGGAGGGTAAATGCCTAAGTAACATGTTAAACAAGTAAAAAAGCAAATTTGGCAAAAAGCATACCGAAACGGTTGTGTCCTTGATCGAACCGGTTGCACCAAAGTATAAAATTTCATTTTTCCAAAACACACACACACACTAATTTTCCAGTGGGTTTTGCAAAATTCATCCAAGAGAGCAGATTGAAGTTGTTTGAATTGTAGGATAACATCATGGCACCCAAGCAAGTAAGCATTTACATTCAATTAACTCAATTAAGGTTTTATTAGAACATTTGATTCGAATTGAATATTAGGTCACCAATTTGGGGTTTTTGTTATAATTCAATTAAGTGGTAATATTTTAGGATTGAGTGAGTAATTGATATAGGAGTGCATTACAACAAGAGATTGATTGATTGATTCACCATAGAATGGATTTTAGATGATAAGATTTTTCGAATTAGTTGGGTTGTGCTTATGAAATGAGATAAGTTACAATTGGTGATTCATTTTGATGGATGATATGTTTTAAGAGTGATGGATGCTACACTATTAGAACTAATGATTTTAAAATATAGAATGAGTTCTAAGATGTTAGATGTTTGATGATTTGGAAGCAAGATAGAGTAATTCTAGGATGCGGGAATCATTGAGGATGATAGAATGCGATCTAAGAGTGGTTTGAGCGTTAGAAATTCGAGATTATGAGGATTTGAAGGCAAATGCCTTATGTAGTCAAGACAACCGATTCGGTTACGCATTGCAACCGAACGGTTGGTGCCTGACAGATGGAAACCGATTCGGTTGGTGATCCAACCGAATCCGGTTGTGGTTTCTGTGTGGATTTTTTGTGAAATTTTGAAATGTATCTTAGAGGGTTCTCTAACCTTCTTGTTTGTTCTAACACTCTTATATGGTCTTATTTTTGTGATTTCTACAGAGAATTATTGTAGGAAGCTCGAGTGGGGAGGAAATTCCAATTAACCCGCTTGTTACGAAGTTTTGTGAAAGGAACGAGAAGAAGAAGGTTAAGTATAGTGTGAAGAAGGAAGCAAATGCTAATTTAAAATTCAAAATCTCACCGATGGAGAGAAACATGCTTTTCGAAAGATTGTCGGGTTACAACATAGGCAATGTTTGGTTCCAAGGGTGATTGATTGGGATTTATTTAACGAATGTGAGTGTGAAGATGAGTTAAGAAGGATGATGCGAACGCCTTATGTATATCCGTGAGATGGAGATTCGCTCAATGATTTGTCATGGGAAAGAGCATTCAAGTGTTAATGAAGAAGTCTATCGAGAATGGTGTATGGAATTCTTTTCAACCATGTATTTTGAAAGAAAGGTGGATGTTCGAATTTGATGTCGGAGATTTGTATTTGGTTTAGACTTTGTGGAAGGGATCATGCTTACACGCTGCCGCCTTTTGGTGTAGCTCTTGGTTTGTATGAGCCACATGAGGTTAATCATCGATTATTTGAAACTCACTTTTCTAGACTTTGAGGTTTGAAAAGATTACCCTAGTATTCCCGCTTATTGGAATCAAGTGGGAGATCCTACTTGTGCTAGGAGGAATGCTTCAACCATCGTGAATCCATTGATGAGGATACTTCACAAGTTGATTGTGACCGCCATTTAATAGATTTGGAAGCGTGGACAAATGTCGAAACCGGACTTATGGATTATGAAGTTGCCGGAAGAAACTAAGGACGGTAATGCCATTTGGCGATAGTCAATATTTGTCTAGAGAGCCCCGGAATCAAGAGCAACAAGAATATTTGTGGAGGACATTTTGTGACAAGATTGGCGAAGAATCTTGGGTATTATGTTGATGAGGAATTGGCTAAGTGTGGAGAGCCAAAGTATAGTGAAACGTGGATCATGAAAGGTTTTGGTAATGCTTTGAACAGAGATTGGGAACCGAGGGTTATGGATTGAACCAAGACCACAACAAAGAACCACCACAACAAAGAAGGGAATATACCAATGGAGAACGTGCAAATGGGTACGCCCAAGAGTTTTGATTCGTGATGGGAGAGTGGAACCAACATCTAGATGAGATTCAATGTAGGGATGTGGAGAGACTCGATGATGTTAAGAAACAACTACATCAATGATTATTCGATGCCTATCTTTCAACACATGGCTCGAGAAGCCAATTATGAGTTGCCACCCTACAATCCACCAAATGTTCCACCATATCCTTTTCCTTACACTTTATCCTCGACCCTATCCGTATCCATATCCCGGTACGCACCGCTTCTCGATCCAATACCCCATATGGTCGACACCAAGTTGGAGGAACAAGTTATGAAGTTGGAGGATCATCATCGAGTTGGAGGCAAGAAGAAAAGAGGAGAGTTCGCTCGTAAATCATAGACGAAAACTACGTAACCGAAAGTGATGATGATGAGTTTGATGATGAAGAAGGAGAAGAAATGAGCGAGGATGACGAGTGATTATGGATCATTCGTGAATTATGGTTTCAAAACAATGGTCATGATGTGTTTTAAACTATTTCTATCTTTTGATCGATTTTCTTTAGGATATTTGGCGATTTTGTTTGGTTTTATCTAGTTTTTAGTAGTTTTGTTTTGTTTTGTGCATTTCGTGTTGCGCTTTTTGTTTGCGGGATGGATATGTTGGAAGCTTATTGATGGTCAAATGTTTCGAGTTGGATAACTCATGTGCTTGCTAATGACCCAATGTGCTTATTGCATATTTTATCCCGTGGTATCTTTTAACTATCTTTTTCCCATTTTCTTTACTTTGAAGTTCATTTTTCATTACATTGAGGACAATGCAAAACTTAAGTATGGGGGAGGGAAGAAAATAGGAAAATGATACGCATTTTTATTTTTTTAGATAACTTTTGGATGCAAGTGATTAGAAGAAATTCGCCCTTGATGGTCTAATGGTTTTCGCGCGTTATTGATAATTAAAATACATAATTTGGGATTTCAATGGTAAAATGAGGTTTTTGAAAATTTTTAGATTTGAACCAAATTACTGAAGTAATTCATTTTGGATTCGATAGCATTTTCTAGCATGCATAATAGCCTTTTTCCCACATTTTTGTGAGGTTTCTTTTTGTATAAAACACATCTTTTGTTTTATATTTGCTATGAGTGTGCCGGTGATTATGTCGATTCTAGAACTTGTACTAGTTATGCATTACGGTTAAAATCACTTTCGAGTGATCTAAATATTTTCAAGTGATAAGAGGCACCTTAGGAATAACCCAAATGGCCTTCCATTTTTACATCTAATGATATATTAGCTGACCACATCGGTTAGTTAACCACCCATATGGACCCATTTTGTTAGTGCTCATTTTTAGCACTAGATACCCCTAGTTACACCTTCTGAGCCATTCCTTTTCGTTTTTGTTAAATCCAAAAATACAAAAATATTTTACACCTTTAAACTTTAGCCAACCCTTATCAAGTCTAATGGTTTGTTGCTAGTTGTTTGGAATGATTGGATTGTTTTTGATGATTATGAGTTAGCTACACTTTGCCATTCGTGTGTGCCATTTCGACAAAGACGAAGGATGCATACTTTATTTGTATTTTTGTGGTGATGCTTATACGGTGTGGGGAGTTGTGATGTATGAAGAAGGAAAAAAAAAAAAAAAAAAAAAAAAATAAAAATATTTATAGCCAAGGAGCTATATGATGGATATTGATTAGCCAATGAGCTAAATTGAGTTATACATATTTATGGAGAATCGATATGAGAAGAGGAGTAATAATCATTTTTCGGGATCGTGGTTTGTATGATGACTAGCACCATGGAGGTTTGGACTTGATTTTATTTTTATTTTAAACCAATTTCATAAACTATCCCATGCCTTATCCATACCTATTATGAACCCTTAGCCTTATCATTATAACCCGAATAAAAGACCTCTTTGATGAATTTATTTTCTTTGTTTTGATACTTGTACAAGCTTATGGTAAAAGCATTGATCATGACTAGGCATTGAGTGATATACATATACCCACCAATATATGAGTGTTGAGTGAAATCTTAAAGCCATTTGTGAGGTATCCTAGTTATGTTATCTAAAGTGTTTGGTTCATTTTAGAAGATTTTCACATATTATAAGCAAAATAATAATTATCTTTATTGGTAATTGTTACATTTTTCTCGAACCATGGTGTTATGGACCATTGAAATCAATCTTTGCAATGTTTGACCTACTCGAGGGCTAGTAGAGCTTAAGTGTGGGGAATTTGATAACGCCTAAAATGAACATGTTTTTAGTAGCGTTATTGTCGGGCTTTGTGCATGATATTCGCTATATTTACTCATAATCATGCAAAAGTGCAAAGATGCGATTGTGTATGTATATGTAGCCGTGTATCGCGAATAATGAAGAAATGAAGTTTTATGCACATTTGGAAGATTCTAAAGGAAGGAAGTTGAGATTGGAAGCTTGTGGACTCAATGATATGGAAGCGTAGTGATTTCAAGCATCTACAAAGAAGGAAAGATCAAGTTTGGCTTTGGAAATCATCAACGAAGCAAAGAATGAAGCGTAAAGGAAAAGTCAAGAAAAGTCAAAGAGAAAAACCCACCGATCGGTCGCAACCCGCAACCGGATCCGGTCAGCGATGGTCAAAGTCATACCGATTCGGTCGGCCTAGAAACCGATCCGGTTTCGCACCGCAGCTACACAATTCGATTTATTGTTGTCTTAACTCCCATAATCATTGGAGTCCGATCATTTCTTGATATTAACTTGAGAGAACGTTTTTGGGCGCTAAGCAAGTGCTTTGGCTATTTAAAGGACCTAGTACTTGTATACTAAGTGTGACACAACCAAAAGAGTATTAGTTTACACCAAAACTAATACTTACCCTATTATTTCAACCCAAAAGCTTAGTAGTTACCGGAAAACGCCCGTAAGCAAGGAAGGAACCATTCTTGTCCATTGTTTCGTAGTTTGAGTTGTGCGGTGATCCTAGGTGATTGGAGGCGCGTGGTTGCTACATTCCACGATTTCTAATTCTTGTAATCACAAAAGTTTAGGTATTCTATGAACTTTGTTATGGAAATCTATTCTCTTGAATTGTTTGAATTACCTTGTTATGACTTGTGTTTAGATATGATTGTTTTCATGGAGTAGTTTGTGATATACTTGTGTGTTGGAATGTGATTAATCATAATAATGTTCTCAAAATGTGATGCATGTATATATGATCTTGTTTAAATGAGTTTGTTGGAAAATACTAGTCTTGGATTGATTTGTCAATAAAACATGTTTTAAGAAAAAGGACCGAAAGGATTTCTCTTGTGTTTTATTCCAAAAGTGTAGTGACAAACTAGTATGGGATATGGTGATTGACAACCACCATGTTTTGCTTATTAAAACAAGACTAGGAACGCTTTCATCACGAAGGGTCGAAAGATTCGTAAGAACAAATTTAATGAGAACATGTTGCAAACAAATGGAACTTTTATAGGATAATCATTGGGATAAGGACCGAAAGGATTACCTAAATGTTTTTGTTCTTAGAATGATTTTTACAAACAAATACCATGGTTGGGGAATCATTTGCTTATGATTTGTGCATCATACTAAGAGTATACACCAAACCTTTATGAACATTATCTATGGTTGATTATGAGACTACACACAAGTATATATTTATATTCTTGATTCAGATTTTCACTAGAACACTTATTCGAGGAAGCCTTGACAAGCTTTCTTGTTAGAAACTTTTAATAAGATCTATTTCAAAACAAAATCCCTTGGGACGATCTCGACTTACCAAACTTTGCTATTATGGACGAGTATACTTGCTCGTATGTGTTAATAGGTTATACGGTTAATTCGTGATTATAAATTTTAAAACTTGCACCAACCGAGCACATCAAGTTACTTATTTTATTTTATTTTTCTTTACATTTGTCATTTATTAGTTAATCTAGTTTTATTAATTTTAATATTTATAGTTAATGGTAATGGTTAGGAGTAATTTTATTTTCGCTTATAGTTTATTTCATGATAGAATTTATTGGTAGTTTATTTAGTTTTAGTTTTAGTTTTAATTTTGGTTTTAATGAGATTTAATATGTTATTTAATTATTAGTTCATGAAGAGTTTTATTTAATTAACCGGAGTTAGTACACCTTAATGACACTTAATTTGCATTTTAATTTGCTTTAATTATAATATAAAAAATATAAATATATATATTTTTTTCGATCAAACCGATCGGTCGCAACCCGCAACCTGATCCGGTTCGTATTTCTGTCTAAAATTTTCAACCAACCGATTCGGTTGGTGATCCAACCGAATCCGGTTGGAGTTTCTGAGTTGATTTTTATCATTTTTAGGTTTTGAGTTTTTATTTGAGTTTTTATTTTGTTAGATGTCTTAGTTTGTTTTATTATATGTTTTATATAGTTTGTTCTTGTTTTACTAACTTTAACGCTAATCATTCGGGATTTGTTTTGTTTTGCTTTGTTAAGTTGTCTAGTAACATGGATAGTTTGAGCGGAATCTCGGAATACCTTCGTACTTTGGATGAAATGTTCAAGGATACCGGAAGTTCATTAGAAAAGATTGGAGGAATTTTGGAGGAAAGCAAGAAAGAATTGGGAATTGACACGGGTGATATGGAAGAAGTATGTGAAAACAAGGTTCAACTACCCAAAAACAAAAGAGTCGTAGTGTTCACACAAGCACCGTCAACGGTGTATGATTCACCGCTAATGAGATTTGGAACACCTTGTGAAGTGGAAGGAGTACGTGCTTGGGATGCACAAATTAATATGGCTTATGGAGAGAATTATATCTTGGAAGAGGTTCTTGACGAAATCGGTCATGTTCGTATGGACTATGAAGCATATGGAAGGAAGATGGTCAAAATCAAGGTCAATATTCATGGACATATCTTTGAAACCGATTTTGTTGTTTTAGAAGAAGGAAATGCGGATGAACCTAATGTGTGTTTTGGTCGAGATTTTCTTGTCACGACCAAGTGTCAAGTAGATTTTGGTATGGGAGAAATGCGGATTAATATAACCGAGTTGGAAGAAGGAAAAGGAGTCAACGAGATGCTAGTGGAAGTTTGTGCAAACATGGAAGAGAAAATGTGGAAGTGGTTAAAATGGGAAAAGCAAACCGAAAGAAACCATCATCAAATAAACTAACCCCAACAACAACCTCCACCACCAAAATGATTACACACCATCGTCACCTACCACTACTATCAAACCCTTAACCGACAACCAAAAGAAGCTATTTTAGAAAATCTAGAACAAAAATTTCTAGAGCTCAATGAAAAGAAACCGTTATAGAAGTTCTCCAAGATTATGTGCTTTACCGAAAGAAGTTGGATGCATTGATGCTAGCGAGGGCTAGGTTGGAAGATAAGAATCTCACGGATGAGGATCGAGATCGAATTTTGTTTAAAGGCATGCCAAGGAAAGAAAAGGATCCGGTAATTTTGTGTTGCCGATCAAAGTAAATGGAACTACACCGCTTTATGCTTTAGGCGATACGGGTCGAGTGTTAATGTGATGCCGTATCCATTGTTCAAAACTTTGGGACTAAGTAATCCGCAACCTAATCATTCTAAGCTTACTATGGCGGATAACACTCAAGCAAAGGCAATGGGAGAAGTTAAGAATGTAAGAGTGCAAATTGGCTATCAACCGATTTGGCGATTTTCTTGTCCTGGATATTCCGGTGGACAAGAGTTTACCGCTATTGTTGGGGAGACCATTCTTACGAACTTGTGGAGCAATTATAGACATGGGAAGAGGCACCATGACTATTGACGATGGGATTTCGAGGCAAACATACTACCCAAAACCAAGAGGACCAATTTTAGAATGTATGGAAGATTTGGAATGGATGGATGCAAATGATGATTTAACTTGTTTTGAAGTGGGACGTGATGTCCACGGTAATCCAATGTACGGACCTTTAACTCCACCTTATTTCGATATAGAGGACGAAATGGAACGTGCATTTGCGATAGAAGCTTTCTATAACCCATTCAAAAACATATTAGTTTACAAGAAGTTGACCGACTTTTTAGGATCTTTACCGGTGCAACTTAAGAATTTGGAGTGGAAACCCAAGGGTTGGGGACTTACAAGAGACAAACCGAGATGGAGCATGGCATGTTAAGTTTGATATATTATGCCCGGACGGACGAAGATTTATGAGAAAATTCAAAACTTTTGAAACGCTCCGTGAGTTGACCGGAAAATTTCAAAGCGAGGATATTCTTAGACAAGAGTATTTTGAGGAATTTTGAGGAAAGGCAAAGACCGTAATAACAAGCAATCATTTGCTTGAATTTCATAAACTATTTTATTTTATTTTGATTTGATGCATTAGGATTTTTGTTTCTTATTTATTTTTCATTTTATGATTGAGGTAATTTGGTTTAATGCATTATGACTATGAGTTTTGAGTTGAAGTTTGGATTAGTTCATTAGAATGATGAGTTGAGTTTTTTTTGATTGATGATTGTTCAAAATTTCATTTGGTGAATGAATGTTGTGTGAATTTTTAGCGAGAATTTTTGAGTAAAAATGTTGCTTGGAGGGTAAATGCCTAAGTAACATGTTAAACAAGTAAAAAGCAAAATTTGGCAAAAGCATACCAAAACGGTTGTGTCCTTGATCGAACCGGTTGCACCAAAGTATAAAATTTCATTTTCCAAAAACACACACACACACTAATTTTCCGTGGGTTTTGCAAAATTCATCCAAGAGAGCGATTGAAAGTTGTTTAAGTTGTAGGATAACATCATGGCACCCAAGCAAGTAAGCATCTACATTCAATTAACTCAATTAAGGTGTTATTAGAACATTTGATTCGAATTGAATATTAGGTCACCAATTTGGGGTTTTGTTATAATTCAATTAAGTGGTAATATTTTAGGATTGAGTGGGTAATTGATATAGGAGTGCATTACAACAAGAGATTGATTGATTGATTCACCATAGAATGGATTTTAGATGATAAGATTTTTCGAATTAGTTGGGTTGTGCTTATGAAATGAGATAAGTTACAATTGGTGATTCATTATGATGGATGATATGTTTTAAGAGTGATGGATGCTACATTATTAGAACTAATGATTTAAAATATAGGATGAGTTCTAAGATGTTAGATGTTTGATGATTTGAAGCAAGATAGAGTAATTCTAGGATGTGGGAATCATTGAGGATGATAGAATGCGATCTAAGAGTGGTTTGAGCGTTAGAAATTCGAGATTATAAGGATTTGAAGGCAAATGCCTTATGTAGTCAAGACAACCGATTCGGTTGAACATTGCAACCGAACGGTTGTTGTCGACATATGGAAACCGATTCGGTTGGTGATCCAACCGAATCCGGTTATGGTTTCGTGGATTGGATTTTTTGTGAAATTTTGAAATGTATCTTAGAGGGTTCTCTAACCTTCTTGATTGTTCTAACACTCTTATATGGTCTTATTTTGTGATTTCTACAGAGAATTATTGTAGGAAGCTCGAGTGGGAGGAAATTCCAATTAACCCGCTTGTTACGAAGTTTTGTGAAAGGAACGAGAAGAAGAAGGTTAAGTATAGTGTGAAGAAGGAAGCAAATGCTAATTTAAAATTCAAAATCTCACCGATGGAGAGAAACATGCTTTTCGGAAAGATTGTCGGTTACAACATAGGACATGTTTGGTTCCAAGGGTGATTGATTGGGATTTATTTGAGGAATGTGATTGTGAAGATGAGTTAAGAGAGATGATGCGAACGCCTTATGTATATCCGTGAGATGGAGATTCGCTCAATGATTTGTCATGGGAAAGAGCATTCATGTTAATGAAGAAGTCTATCGAGAATGGTGTATGGAATTCTTTTCAACCATGTATTTTGAAAGAAAGGTGGATGTTTGAATTTGATGTCGGAGATTTGTATTTGGTTTAGACTTTGTGGAAGGGATCATGCTTACACATTGCCGCCTTTTGGTGTAGCTCTTGGTTTGTATGAGCCACATGAGGTTAATCATCGATTATTTGAAACTCACTTTTCTAGACTTTGAGGTTTGAAAAGATTACCCTAGTATTCCCGCTTATTGGAATCAAGTGGGAGATCCTACGTGTGCTAGGAGGAATGCTTCAACCATCGTGAATCCGTTGATGAGGATACTTCACAAGTTGATTGTGACCGCCATTTAATAGATTTGGAAGGTGGACAAATGTCGAAACCGGACTTATGGATTATGAAGTTGTTGGAAGAAACTAAGGACGGTAATGCCATTTGGCGAGATAGTCAATATTTGTCTAGAGAGCCCCGAGAATCAAGAGCAACAAGAATATTTGTGGAGGACATTTTGTGACAAGATTGGCGAAGAATCTTGGGTATTATGTTGATGAGGAATTGGCTAAGTGGAGAGCCAAAGTATAGTGAAACGTGGATCATGAAGGTTTTGGAAATGCTTTGAACAGAGATTGGGAACCGTAGGGTTATGGATCAACCAAGACCACAACAAGAACCACCACAACAAAGAAGGTAATATACCAATGGAGAACGTGCAAATGGGTACGCCCAAGAGTTTTGATTCGTGATGGGAGAGGGAACCAACATCTAGATGAGATTCAATGTAGGATGTGTGAGAGACTCGATGATGTTAAGGAACAACTACATCAATGATTATTCGAACAAATAGCTTCAAAGCATAATCCCAAAAGGATAAGGGAAGAGTCGTAAGATTAAACATCGATCGCATCATGTCTAGCAATGTACGATTCCTTCTCTCGATACACCATTTTGTTGTGGAGTATATGGAGATGAAAGTTCGGACAATACCACACTCCTAGATAATCTTTAAACTCTTGGCTTAAATATTCACCACCTCTATCGGATCAAGAGCTTTAATCTTCTTTCTAGTTGCGCTTCTACTTCACTCTTAAAACCTTAAATGTTTCAAAGACTTCATGTTTATGTTTAAGTAAATAAACATAACCATAACGATCGAAATCATCAATAAAGGTTAAGAAGTAGCTAGCACCCTTTCTTGACACATGTCTTAGTGGTCCACATACGCCAAGATGTATCACACCAAGAAGATCAAGCCCTTTCTAAACTATTTGTAAAGGTTTCTTGGTCATCTTCCCGGATATGCAAGATTCGATTTATCAAATGATTCATCATTGATGTCTTGCAAAGCCCATCATGTTGCAAATGTTGCATGCGTTTCTTGCCTATATGAGCAAGTCTCGCAATGCTAAAGAAATGAAGAATCCAAATCACCTTTGATTCTTTTATTATTGATGCTAAAGATAGAATTATTTTATCAATTACATTATCATGAAAATCAATTTCAAACACACCATTTAATGGAATAACATTAAAGTAAAAACATCATTTAAAGAAACCGAAATTCCATAATCGAAAATGTATGAACGAAACCAATATCTTTTAACAAGGAAATGTAAACGACACCCCAACAATGGAAGGTGCGTAATGACAATCGCTTAATGACAATTTAAACCCAAGGTAAAACTAAATCAAACGTGTCTATAGCTTCAACGATCGCATGTGCTCCATTACCCACGTGTAGGTATTGTCGTCCATAGGCAAGCTTCCTTGCTCCTCTAAGTCCCTCAGCAGTATTACATATGTGAATACCACATCCAAAGATCATATACCTGTGAATTTATTTTATGAGGAAAACAAATAATTCTATCATCAAAAGAGTATCAAGCATCGCGACGCCAAGATTTTTATACCTCTTATTGCAAGAACTCATCAAGGTACAATGGACAATTCCTCTTCCAAAGGTCCAACCTCGCAGTTGATGACAAGCCATATCCTTCTTCTGATTCTCACACTTCGGGAGGGTACTTGGGTTCGGTTGATAAGCCATAACTTGTTTTGCTTATCGCCTTTACCCTTACCTTTCCTCTTGTTCGCTAGCGCTTATTAGGCTTAGAAATTCTACCCTTCGGATGGTCAAAACCGCAGTGTAGAGGCCTTCGGGCAAACCTTACTCAGTAATCAATGAGCATTGCATGTACCTCACCGATCGCCTTCCCGTGCAATGCATATTATAATCACATACAAACCATCAAATTCCTTGTTAAGGGATCCGCTGATCGTGCCAATTTGTATGTCATTAGGGTAGATATAGTTCAAACGCCCAACCGGTCCATGTAACTCATCATTTCCGTGCAAAGCGCCATGTGTTTCCTTCTCCTTGCTTGCAACTATGAAGAGCATCAATCAAGTCATACAAACTTCATAGCTGTGCTTTTCAAACAACCTTTGCAATTCTTCAAGCATGAGATTAGGAAGTAATTTTCAAACTGCTTTGCAAGTTTGATTCAGACCGAGCATAATGCAGCGACCTCATTATACTTGTCATACTCAGATGCCATGCACTCGTGGCTTCAAAGCTAGTAGCATCACCGCAGTTCAGAGGACAAGGCGAAGTCAACAATTGAGTCTTTTGGCAACCTCAAGACAATTCTTAGTCACGATACCAATCATTGAAATTGCCATACAAATAATTCTCTCGATCAAACATAGATTTGAACGACGAGGCTAGTGCAGAGATTCACTTTGAGCCATTTCTACGTAAATAAAAGTTCAAAAGTTAGTACTTTCGATAAGTAAACATTCAAGAAAATAAAATACCCTTTGGTAAATATTCATATTAACCATAGAATTTTCCTTGAATTTTGGATCCTCATTATCATAGTTCCACCACACCGCTTGATCCGCTAGTGGTGAAAGTATAGAATAGGTAATCGTTGAAAACGATAATCGACAAACAAGTTTTCAATTCCAAACATTATGGGATTTACAATTTTGCCAAAACAATTAATGCAAAACGTAAGCATGTTTTATCCCATCTTATGCCTTAAGTCATAGGTCTCACTAACTAACTTAATTAAGTTGTCTAATTTAGAAACTGCAAATCATAAAGCTGAGGTCTCACACAATTAAATAATTCACCTTGTTATTGTAATCTAGATCAAGGTCTCACATAAATAAATTACAACTTCAAGTGTTTCATATCATTAGATGGCATAAACTTAAATTTAAAGGGTACAATTTTTGACGTGTAATTAAAACTTATGTATAAAGAAGCATGCATACAACTTTATGCCATAAAATTTTCGAAAAAACTTACTATAGATTTTAATTGCTAAGATTGAATTCTACAAAGTTTTAATCGATGCGTTGAGAAACTTACAACTTTGCATTAAGATGCTTCGTACATATAATGGTTATACTAGGTAGCTCCAATCGAACTCACAGGCGGCAGAGGACCGGTGGCACCAAGCATAACCTTAGACATCCTTTCAAGGAGACTATGCTCACTTCTTTATCAACCCATTTATAGTTTGTTCTAGTGGGTGAGCTGTTCTAACCATTTGGTACAACAAGATCACCGATTAAAAGTTCAAGAATAATTTTAGATAACAAATCAATTTCGCCATTATTTAGTCCATTTAATTTTCTATTCAAAAACCCTTTTGCTTACTAACGTGTCAAACAATTTATAAACAAAAAAGCACTTTAGTAAAAATTAAACACACTCAAATAATATAAATATATAACTAAACAATTTTAACATATGTAAAAACAATTAGCCACATGCATAATTATTTCAATAAACCCTAATAACAATTTAGTCGAATTAAATGCATACATTAACTAGGACTTTCATCTCGCTAGAAGATGAGCTACATACATCGACAAGTCGATTATGTAAGCCAAAGTTAATTGTATACCAATTAGCACATAACGAATTTTATTAGTTATAATTGAGGTCTTCCCAATTTGATAATTATTAAATAACTAAAACATGTGTATCACTTAACAATTAATCAACATACAAAATAATACTCCATGGCAAAACATGCATGTTCCACCATGGATTCCGTGATAACAATTATCACCCAAGATACGCATATTACATGACACATAACAATTATTCATTAATTAACCACATAAAATTAGCATGCAATCCTAGGGTTTTTACAAGTTTTACAAAATTAAAACCTAATTAAATAAATATTAGAGTAATCGACCCATATATATAAAATTAGGGTTTCGAATTTAAAACCCTAGAAACCATTAAAAGCATGCATATAATCATAAAGATCCAATTTTTATGTGTTTCGGTAATTAATTACATCATATTAACGGCTCTGATACCACTGTTGGATTATTATACTCATAACAATTATATAAAACAAATAACATCATCAAAGCATGCAGCGGAAGACAATAGGAATAATATATGTAAGTAATTAACCGAATAAGAAAAACACGTACCATTTAGCAATTCAAGTAAACCAAATGAACTTTGAACTAGAACAAAACCCAAAACCCTAACTTTAGGGTTTAACAATTTCGACCCACACAAGAATCGACCACCAAGGATTACAAGCTCAAGCGTGCTTGTTCTTCGTTCTTGTACACACGTACTAATAGAGATTTGATGTGGATAAGCTAGTTCATTGAATCACAAATAAACCAAAAACTTGTTTCTTTAGCTTGGAAAATCGAAACCCTATGGGGAAGGGTAGAACCGATCGGCCAAGGAAAAGAGGGAGGAGAGGAGAAGAGAAATTAGGTTTTTGGTGATCCAAGATTTTTGTTATGAATGAATACAATGAATTGTATTTATAGGTAACTTAACTTGGTGATCAAGTTTGTATGGGTATGGGTTTGGGAACCCATAACCGATCGGCCAAAGACCCACAAGGGGTTCTAAAACTTTCCCGACTTCTAATTTCATTCTTAGTCCTTGTAGTTAATATTTAACGACCGTTAACCAAACCTCGTTAATCATTTAACTATCGTTATGTTTATTTCGTGACTAATAATTAACAATAATAACGTTTTATTTATATTAATTATTTACATCAATTCTCATACGTAATGTTTGCAATCCCGAAGTCTCGAGTTCGAGTCTGGACATACTATTATTTAAATATCCATAAAACCTTTCAATAAAAGTAAGAACTTTGAAGAAGCCATTACTTGCTTTTGCATGTTTTTTTTCTATAAATTTGAAGGGTCGTATGTCTTTATTTATACTTGAGCTATCCTTTTCTCATAAACTAATTTTCCATTATCAGAAATTAAATTAGTTGGTGTCATATTATTCCACAAAGATTGTTTTACTTGAGAAATTAATATTGTCTCTTTTTGATAATATTTTAACTGTGTAGAGTAGTACAACTTTGATCGCTTTGTAAACAAGTATTCTATTTTTAATTTTCAAATCAGTTCCAGTAAAAGCTTTGATCAAAATGATCCAGAATGTGTGATCAGTTGTGAAACTATGTGCTAAAAATTTTTATCATTTCTTGTTTAATTTGATAAATACTTTAACTGTGTTGTCTGTCAAAGTGTTTATTAATTATTTAGTTTTATCATTTATTATTTTAATTTATCAAATAAGTTTGTTAGTTATTTAATAAATACTGAGCGACAAATATATCGTTACTATAACCCATTACCCTTGTAGTGTAATACATATTATCATATATAAAGTACACATTTGTAGTTAAGTTTGAATAGTCATATTTTATCAAGTCATAAAGTCATGTGTTATTTAAGGGGTCTTGGCCGTAACCCTATGTTTGAGGTCGAGCAGCCACGCCTTGTTGGTCAAGGTTAGATCCTCGTATGGATTAGTGTGAGGTGATCTGCACATACATATACTCTAGGTATACACATAGTTACTTTAGATTTACGCATAACAAGATGCAAGGAAAATAAACAGAACGTAATACATATACAAAGCAGAAAATGCTATGTTCAAATCAAAACTAAGTATGTGCAAATCACGTTTGTTGTTTTAAACTAGAGATCATTAATCCACAACAATCACTAATTTATTGGAAAATAGCCTCTAATTTATGTATTATTATGAAAAGTCTAGGTCCAATAACTGATGTATTATTATGAAAAGTCTGGGTCAACAATAGTTGATATCCATCGTTGTCATGCAAAAACTAGAAAGATAGAATGTGTACAAAAAGTGATAGATTAATATGAGCATTTTACTTCAGGAGTCAATGTCCTAATTAGCAAACGAGACTCTTATCTAGAGTATTATGTGGTTGTTTGTTAGTGGACTATTATTATGTGTTCTATTATTTATATGAGGTCAAGGCCGGTTAGTTAGTATTGATGTATTTATATCCATTGGGAACTCTATTATCATTATGCAATACACACAAAATTATATGGTATCACAACCACGATCTTTTTCCTAAAACATCTCCAAACACTAATATCCAAATCTCATATCTCCATTCTTTTTTCCAGCCGTTGTGTTACTCCATCATACCCTACGTCGATTCTCCATTATACGTTTGTTTGTTTCTTTTTTTTCCCTACTACTAACCTACATATAGTCTCCATTGTGTGTCCTACTTGCATCTATACTAATATGTTACACATCAATAGGGACAATTAAGTCCGTTATTGGATTACAAGCAGTTGGGCAATCAAGAAAGGAGAAATAGACCGCCAAATATAGTTTTGTATTAATAAAGTGAAGTTGTTACAAGTTTACAACTGAATGATTACAACAGAGAAAGGGAAATAACAACTATTTAAGCTGAAGAGTAAAATGAGGACATAACAACTATTTAAACTAAGTTTTGGAGGGAAAGACTGTTAGAAGGAGTCGAGGAATATGTCACGTGCACCTCACGTGCCTAGTCTAGGACTATTCATGTGCACCTCACGTGCCACCAACTTATCTAACAACTTATTACTTAAGCACTTATCAATCTATCCCTCTCAAATTGATCTTGTCCTCAAGATCAAACATTAAAAGTATAGAATCTTTCTAAATATCCTCAATGGGTTCCTAAGTTGCATCTTCTTTGGACCCATTTGACCACTACTACACAAGCACAAAATAGCAGTTGTATTGCCTTTCTTAGCCAATCTCCTTTCTAGTATAGCTACAGGTTGTGCTAGCAGAGTACCATCCACACCATAAGCTGGTAGGCTATCACTTTGAGTCACCTTACCTTTACATTTTTCCAGTTGTGACACATGAAATACAGCATTGATTTGAGAAGAATCTGGTAGCTTCAACTTATAAGCAAGTTGTCCAATCTTAGCGTGCATTTGAAATGGATCAAAGTACTTAGGAGATAACTTGTTTTACTTACCCTTTCTAATGGTAACTTTCCTGTGGGGTTGTAAGTTCAAATAGACCCAATCATCCACCTCATATGCTTTGTCTTTCACGTTTCTAACAGCTTGGGACTTCATTCTGTCGTGTGCTCTTTTTAAATGGAACTTTAGCAAGTCAATTGATTTTTCTCTAGCTGTGAGGGTCCTATCAACTTCTTCGACCCTACTATTTCCTCCCACATAAGGCACATGAACAAGTAGATTTTGTCCATAAACCACTTCAAAAGGAGTAGTATTGATTGCAGAATGGTAGTTAGTGTTGTACCACCACTCAACCAAGGATAGCCACTTCATACAATCGCTTAGGTTGTTCTCCGTCATGCATCTTAGATAACACTCCAAACACCTATTGACCACCTCATTTTGACCATCGATCGAGGGTGGTATAGTGCAACTTGGCTCTGATACCATGTAAAAACGTATAAACCAAAGCCAATTTCAACCACAAAACCTGATTTAGAATGAACCCAACCAACCTCCCCTTGGCTCACTCTTTTATTATTAGAATCAATTGCTAAGATAGCAAGTTATTGTTTACAATACAGAAAAACTGATGATACAAAACAACTTAAGGGTTTCCCTCAAACTCACAATCACAACAGAACAATGAGAGATACATGCTCAGAAACACACAGAGATATGTTGATATAATGAGAAGAGAAGATTAGACTTCTGCTTAAATACTCTTGACTATCCAAGATGCTCTTTACTCCCTTGAAATATAAACATGGGAACATCTATGGCCCTTCAACTTTGGAGAAATAACACTTTAGCCCCTTGTACTTGATAAAGCTTATATTTAACACTCCCCCATAAGCTTTAGCTATCTTGCACTCCCCCATAAGCTTTAGCTTGTCTGCTCCTCATAACTTGTCTTAGACCCTGCAAACACATTCAACAAACCAAGACTTTTGCAAAACTTGTTATGGCCAGGAATACCAAGCCCCTTGGTAAACATATCTGCAGTATTATCTTCAGACTTGATTTTCTTTGGCTTCAAAAAACCAGAAGCAACTTTTTCCCTTAGAAAATAAAGATCAATTTCAAAATGTTTACTCCTTTCATGAAGCAGAGGATTAACAACTATTTGCATAGTTGAACTATTAACACACCACATCTCAATAGGCAACTCAACATCAACATACAGATCTGCTAAAACTTTAGAAATCCACACAACTTCACAACACACATTACATAGGGCTCTAAATTCAGCCTCAGTAGAGGATCTAGCCACTACATCTTGTTTTTTACTTTTCCAAGAAACCAAGTTATTACCCAGAAATGATGAGTAACCAGTTACTGATCTTCTTGTAACTTTACATTATGCCCAATCAGAGTCAACAAAAATTTTTGACCCAAAATCACAACTGTTTCCAAAAGTTAACCCAAGACCAGATTCATTTTTAAGATACCTTAAGACTTTGAAAGCAAGTCTTAAATGAGATTTCATAGGCTTATGCATTACTTGACTTAAACAATGCACAACATATGAAATGTCTGGCCTTGTTAAAGTCAAATATATCAATTTTCCTACCAATTTTTTATAATGAGTGATACCAGATAAAGGTTCATCATCACCAAACTTAGAAACTTGTTTCTTATTATCAGGATTAACTTCTATAGGAGTACTACAAGGTTTACATCCCAACATACCAAATTCAGTGAGAAGCTCAGTACAATATTTCCTTTGAGTTAAGCACAACCCATTTTCAATATCCAAAACTTCAATTCCCAAAAAATATTTAAGTTTACTCAAATCTTTTATTAAAAATTTAGAACTTAAAAACTTTTTGAACTTTTCAATTTCATCAATATTATTCCCAGTAATGATTATATCATCCACATATTCTAGAAGAACTAACATAACATCTTTCTTATGCTTAACAAACATAGAAAAATCATTAGCACTTTGAACAAATTCATTCTCTTTAAGAACATATGTAAGCTTTTCATTCCCTTTTCTAGGAGCTTGTTTTAACCCATATAGAGACTTGACTAACTTGCAAACCCTTTTATCATCCTTGTCAGAAAACCCTTCTGGCAAGGACATATATATATCCTCTTCCAAATCACCATATAAAAAAACATTGTTAATGTCAAGTTGAAATAAAGGCCAGTTATTTTTTTACAGCAATACTTAGAACACATCTAATAGTCACAATTTTCACAACAGGTGAAAAAGTCTCATCATAATCTATTCCCTATCTTTGATTATACCCTTTAGCAACTAGCCTAGCTTTAAATCTTTCAACCTCACCATTAGCTTTGTAATTGACTTTAAAAATCCACTTATAACCTATGGCTTTCCTGCCAACAGGTAACTTAACAACTTTCCAAGTACCATTTCTATTTAAAGCTTTAATTTCTTTATTCATAGCTTCTACCCATCTACTATCCTTAACTGCTTCATCATAAGTAGTAGGTTCATGTATTTTATTCAAACAAGATATAAAGATAAAATTATCAACACTCAGATTAGAATAATTGACAACTTTATCCATACTGTACTTATGTATTTTATCAAGCACATAGTCTTTATACTTAGATGGCAAAGCAATCATCCTACTAGTTCTTCTAACAGTTTGACCAACTGCTGGTTCAGGAGACTCAAACATTTGCCCAAAAAAATTTAGATCCTCACCCTCAGACTCATAATTTTCATCAAGGTCAATAACATCAGATACCATCGTAAACAAGAGTTTCGCTGCATACTTAGACTTAGTGTCCTTCCTACTAGATGTACTACCTAAGATATCCTCATACTTTATATCGCTAGCCTCACGACTCCTCAGACGTATTATCTAAAGTCGCTTCATCCATAGTGCTGACACAAGAAGCACTATTATCTGGGACAAACTTGTTACTAGTGTCTGCACTATTTTTATTATCATCATAGGGCTCATCAGATTCAAGAATACTTTGGCTGCTCTCGTTATGTTGATCATAAAAATTCAGATTATTCAAATTATGTTCTTCAAACATAAAATCTTTAGTAAAAGAATTATTTTTAAAAGGAAACACAGTTTCATAGAATTTCACATCATTAGAAAAAATAAACTTCTTTTGTTCAAGATTAAACAATCTATACCCTTTCTTATCAAAAGCATATCCAACAAACACACATTTGTCCTTATCAAAATCATATCCAACAAACACACATTTGTCAGATCTAGAACTGAATTTATCAGATTCATTCAGCACAGTTGAAAAACATAAGCAACCAAAGCACCTTAAATTTGAGATTGGGCTCAATTTTATAAATCATTTCATAAGGACTTTTACCAGACAACACGGCAGTAGGTAACCTGTTAATCAAATAGGTAGCAGTTAAGATAGACTCAGACCACATGTTCAAAGGTAACCCCCCTGAATCATGAGGGCTCTAGCAATGTTTAAAAATGCCTATGTTTTCTTTCAACTACACCATTCATTGGGGTGTATAAGGACAAGAAGTTTGGTGAAGTATCCCATTACCAAGGAAAAATTCTTAAGGTTTTTTTTTTTTTTTTTTTTTTTTTTCAAATTCGCACTATTATCACTCATGAAAACTTTGATAGTTTTTTCAAATTGATTTTTAATGAGATTAACAAAGTTTACAACATTATCATATACTTCACCTTTATTTTTCATTAGAAACACCCAAACAACCTTGGTGTAATCATCAACCACAGTCAAAAAGTATTTAAAACCATCCCTACTAGTCACTCTATAAGGACCCCAAACATCTAGATGAACAACATCACCCAAAGACTTAGTTTTATGATCTCTCAATGGAAAAGATTCTCTAACTTGTTTAGCTTTATGACATATTTCACAAGGACTAGAACTGGTAGTTTTAATATCTTTTATTCTATTTTTTAGCATAGTTAAGACTTGATCAGAGGGGTGTCCAAGTCTGTTGTGCCAAATAAAATTTGACAAAACACAACTCTTAATGTCACTATTATTAACCCTCTTACCTTCATCAAGAAAGTAAATACCACCTTTCTCACTACCAGTCCCCATGAGGAACTTTTGAGTTAAATCCTGAATTTTACATTAGAGTTATTAAAGCTAACAATCACATTATTATCTTTAGACAACTTATGAACAGACAACAAACTGACATGATAACCATGAACAACCAACACATCTTTAAGAATCAAATTATTACCAAATTTAAAACTGCCAATTTGTTTGACTAAAGCAACAGTCCCATTGCAATGTGCTACAGTTAACTTTAAGTGAGAAACATCAATTATATCAAAAAGAAATATTGTAGAAAAGGTTATATGTTGGCTAGCTCCTGAATCAATAATCCACCCAACATAAGTACTATATGTACTTATATTAGAGTTGAAGCTAAAAAATCTACAAGAGAAGAAACTGATAACACAATTAGAGGTCATGACAGTACCTGCAACACTAGCATGAGCCTTGCTAGCATCACCTGTACTACTAAGTAAGGACATTAATCTTTGATACTGATCACTAGTAAGAGTATGAGAGGTACTCTTACTAGTATCAGTCACATTATTAGCACTATTTTGAGATATATTTCCTTTTTAACAAAACCAGGAGGATACCCAACCAATTCAAAACATCTATCAATAATGTGGCATTCATATTACAATGCTTATAGACAAGGTTAGATACCCTGCCAAACCTTCTATTATTATTGTTTCTATTAGAGGTCCAGTTATTGTTTTGAGAAATGAGAGTATTAGGCTTAGCAGCAAAGGCTGCAGCCCCATTTTTAACAGTTTTATTAGTCACATTACTATTCCTGTGATTCATCTCTAGAGAGTAGCAAAGGCGATTTAACATCGTGTAAAGGATCCAGAGTGAGAATAAGACTTCTAACAGAACTAAAACCATCATCAAGACATAAGAAATTGCCCCAACCTCAAAAGATCTGAATGCTTTTTCAAAGTGGGAGCAGTTTCACAAACACATGTAGGCAGATCAACAAGGGAGTCAAATTGTCTCTACAATGGATTAAACTCATGATAGTATTCAGAAAGACTCATACCAGATTGAGTTAGAGTATGAATTTTATGATGCAGGTTATAAATCACAGAACCATCTTCCTTATTGTATGTCTCACTTAATTCATCCCAAACAGACTTAGCATTAACAGAAAACACTTGTCCTTTATAAAGATCTTGTGAAATACAAACAAGAATCCAAGATAACACAACAGAATTGCACCTATCCCATTGTGTCTGATATAGAACATCATTAGGATCTCTAGCACACTTCCCATTAATGAAACCAAGCTTATTTCTAGTATGTAAGGCCAACTGCACTTAGTTTAATGAACTTATAAAACATGATATTTGAGGTCACTGAACTTAATATAATGTTCACTTAGGTTACTGAACTTGTAAAAACACGAAATTTATGTTACTTAACATATGAAAAATATACGATTAATTCACTCCTATCAACACTAAAATATGCTTCTTATAAGTTCAGTAACCTTAAACGAACTTTTTTGAAAAGTTTCGAAACATATTTGTATATTAACCCTTATTATAATTCAGATTAGTATTATTTTTTCTTGTTTTATGAAGAAACAAAGACATCCGACTTTCCCTTTATTTTATGACAGAGAAAATATTGTTGGGATTTTACAATCTAAGTTAACCATTAACTACGAGTAAGCAGCGGATAATGGATCTAGTTTAAGTAATCAAGTTAACACGTACAACAAACAAATAGAGTATAAAAGTAAACATGAAAACTGACCCTCGTAGTCACCCGCAAGTAAAAAACTAGAAACCAAGTAATCAACACGATTACCTCTACGAGTGCTCACACAAACACGTAATCCGAATACGCCCGATATGCTAGTCGTGTCACGTTTACCAAACAACCCTTGTAAAAACTTTAAACCCTCAAACCAAAACAAACAACAAAACGCTGCCTATGTCCGAGATCAAACAAACCCGAGAACCAAACAACCCTTTGTTATCCGATGTCGGGTAAAGGGTACCCGATATATATCTTCTTCTGCCCGAGAACTAGAGCAATAAAAACACCAATTCTTGGCTGTTCTTATCGACCAGGAAACACCAAGAAACAATAACAATAAACCCTATATCACTCTTGAATCAATAGATTCAAGTTAGGGTTTCAAGAGGCAATCGAAACAAACAAACCCTAGATCGGTTTTATGATTCCAATCGGCTGAAAACAAGGTGGTGATGAATCGGTGTAAACTTGCTATAAAGAGGGTGTGTGTGTCGTGAGGTATAGAAGCTAGTGTATGAGGTATATAAAGCCTTAGAACCCTAGCTTGCTTGAGCTTCAACTTGTGCTCCAAGTTAAGCTTACATACCATATCTCACAGAACATACCATAGGCCGAAACCCACCCCAAGCTCCCTTCCTATGGACCGGCCAATGGGCTAGGAGCAAGTGAAAATCGGTCCTTTTATATCTCGGGTCAAAGACGGGTCAAACTTGAGCTTTAAACGTTAAACGCATTTCTAGTGTTTTACGATGTGCTCCAATAGGCTCACACACTTCTAGTCGATCGAGCTAATCCAACTACCATTCCAACAAATATTTGTGAGGTCTTACAACCGATGAGGGAATTATTAAGAGCTGTAATCATCGGAGCACAAGGGACTCAATATCATGACGGTCGCTTTCTTCTTTGGTGTGTGTATGCCAGGTGGATATGTTACTTCTTTTAGCCCAGAGCCTGTATGTCATCGTATTTATACTTAGGATTTCCCAATAATGTGCATTATTTACATGTAGTAGCATGCTCAGTGAGTTCAACTATTTTTTGTTTCAGAGGGTGCGGTATCACTGGCATCACTCTGACTGCCTTTCTATCAATCCACGCATCTATGCGTCGGGTGAAGTTTCCTTGAGCCTTTCGAGGAGAGCATGTAATGGCAAAATAGACAGGGAGGAGATATGGTTTCCTGCACTTTGAATACAGACAAAAGTGCCAGCATCAAAATCACCTATTATCTTTATCACATGTGTGAATTGGTCGACTTTAGAGTTAGAGTCTTCATTCATACATCGTTAATAACTGCATGTCCCTTTTTTCTATGCCAGCTAACTTCAGCAGAATGTCATCTCACTTCTAAAAGGTTTGATATTCGCATCGCTTGTTATCACTAATCAGGGAACATAGCAAATCACAACATCAATGACTAGATAAACCAATCTCTGCGGCCAGCATTTCAGGGAACATATTAAAGTTACATAGAAACATACAAACACACATTTGTGTTGATATGATAAGTACACAATGATCCACTATATATACATTCTTTATATCATAAATAGACTTATAAAAATGACCTTTAACATGAGTAAACCCAATCTTTTTATCATCTGCCGTCTACCTGAGTTAATGTTGCTCCATTAACTGATGATGGTGAATGAAGACATGAAGTGGAGTAGATTTCACTTCCTTGAATAAAAAAGCCAGGTTGTTTTGGAGAAGGTAGAGAACCTTCTCCACCCAACATGGCAACAACTGACGGTGTGCAAGGTCTATCTTCTGCTCGTTGTTGCACACACAATAGGCCAACGTGTACTGATCGCAACACCTCAGAAACAGAATAGGAGTTACCTAAACATTCATCAAGTAATTCGAGAGACTTTCCTTCTTTGCAAAGTCTCCATGCCTAAATGAATCCAAATAACAAACACAAATTAGTTCAAATCAGAAAGGTCGTACATCTATATCATATCCTTTTTATGTATTTATATGCTCATACTTGATCACAAATGTGTGTTCATGGACCTTTAGTAGCCATATCATACTGAAATTTGCATATTTGTATATATGTATATGTTTTCATCATTGCATGATTATATTCAATACACTTACATGTCCAAGAAGATGATCATGGTGTTTTTCATGAACAAAACCTCTATTTTTCTCCCGCCACAATCTCCAACACTAAAACCCCAAAGCTGAATATATCCGACTTTATCGAGAAGAGACCATTCACTGCATACTCTGGAGATATGTATCCTCTGAATAGAACAAAAGACCATGGAAATTAATTCACACTATATATATAAAATGCTTTAAACTATACCAACTTTAGGGATTCTTACAAGGTTCCCACTACTCTTGGTATTTGCTTCACTTTCGTGTTCTTTAAACATTCTGGCCAAACCAAGTCAGATATCTTTGGACGATCTGATGATCGAGTAAAATGTTCCCGGCTTTTAAATCCCTATGTACAACCTTAAGCCGGGAATCTTGGTGAAGATAAAGAAGACCTCGAGCAATTCCGTTAATTATGTGGAACCTTTGTGGCCAATCAAGTAATGACTTTCTTATTCCATCTGCATAAATTTGCAACAACTTAGTTTATTAATAAACATTATATCCCTTTGCAATTGCAATTAAGGTATCATTTTTATTTTACAAGATTGAAAAAGCAGAGAGCCCAACCAAATATGAAACTGTCCAGACTTTTGTTAGGCATGTATTCATAAAGTAAAATTGTCTCATCGCCTTCAATGCAGTATCCCAAGAGCTTCACGAGATTCCGATGCTGAAGTTTAGCAATACAGATGACTTCATTCTCAAATTCTTCAAGCCCCTGCTGAGAGGACTTTGAGAGCCGCTTCACAGCAATCTCCTGTCCTTCTAGCACACCCTGAAGACTAACATATTTACTACATGCTTTTATGTTGAATGTAAAAGTATAAAACTTTTATATTACCGGGGTAATCCCCTTTACAAAAAAAAAAAAAAAAAAATGTATAAACAAACTTGTTTAACATGTACTTATTTAAATTATTTACCTTGTAAACTGGCCCAAACCCACCTTCTCCCAGCTTGTTTTCATCCGAAAAGTTATCGGTAGCCATAGAAACTTGAGATAAGCTATACAAAGGAACATCTATACTTCCCTTCTGGCAGCTACCTTTGTGATCTCTATCAAGAACCGTTACATTCCTACCTAGAAAATATGACGTGTGATTGTCAAATGTTTATCATAAGGTAATTATTTACATGATGCATAGCATACATCTAATATATATATAGAAATTCAGATCGATATCACTTGCCTTCTCTTTCTGCATCTGATCTCTTCTTCCTTTTACTCCAAGTGTAGAGTGTAAATATCAGGCCCAACAATATCATTCCAGTTGATATTGACAAACTAACTTCAATAGCTACTCGTTTTTTTCTGTTGAAGCTGGAAGGGAGATCTAAGAGATATTACGAAGTTAAAGCAAACAAAACATTTGTTAAAATAACAGGATGGAACCAAACATCATATGAATAGAAAATTGCATTATTATTAGTTATGTACTGGCTTACCTGATAATTCAGAGGCTGCCAGTCTAACATAAAGGTCTTGCCCGCTTTGTGCATACTCGAACATCAACCAAATTACCAAACCATTGCAAACATCCAAATCCAGTGATGTTTGAGTTGCATATGCGGTGCAAGAGCAATTATGCTTACAAGCTACCTCACATTCCTGGAGGTTCATATTGGTATCATAAACGGCATTTTGCGTGTCTGGCAATTTCACGTTTGAAAACTTCAGGAATCCTCTTCAGGCCCACAATCCAAGGTTCTACCCTTTGACATCCACTAGTCCCATTATATGGATTCAGATCTTGTGGGTTTTTAAGCTCAAAACCTTTCAAGCAGACACAATTAGGAATTGAAGAAATTCTACATATTCCATATGGGCCACATAGTCCATAGTTGTCACAAGAATCCACGGGAAAGTTCATATCAATCATCCATTCTTGGCTTGGCAAATTCAGCTGAGAAACCTCAACCTTTCCATCAGGAGTTGCTACCGATCTTATCAAGAATCTGGGGCTATCATATGTATACATGTAATACATCTCGTTCTTATTCACAATCAAGTCATATTTGTACCGAACAGTAGGGTCAAGCTTATAGTTTGGGGCGCCAGCAAATGATATACCAGTATACGGCCCAATTCTTGTTTTAATAACCGAGCTATTCCTAATGTATAGTTGAACGTATTTACCCTTAACCATTAAAAACCAGAATGTATACGCACCTGGGGAAGGATCATCTGCACTCCTCCAAGATGTCAGATATGTTTCTCTTCCTGTTACAAAGTTCTTGCCCAACTTCATTCCTGGTAACAAGGTATCTCCAGGGTGATCAAAGCTTTGCCAAATGTAATTTTCCTTGTTGAGAAGATTTTCACTCGTGATAACAAAATTTCCCGTATCTAAGAGTTTTGCTATGGGGTTCACATTTGTGCCAGATACCGAGGAGTTGGATGACCAAGTGATGGAACCGCTGCCATTGACAAGGGACAGGTTTCCATTGCTGTCCAATTTAACCACTCCTGAGGTATCGGTAAGTGGAGTTTCACGGTTAGCAACCCATAAAACTGTTTGAGGTGATGTGTTCTTATACCATATCCCCAGGTATCGATTCTTCGAACTTCCTGGGCTAAAGAAGCCCAACTCAAATCTTTCTTTTCCTGAAACAATGGTTTCACCATCTGTGATTTTCTGAAAAACAGCTATGTTGTCTAATGAACTGCAAGACGATAGCATTAGAGAGAAGAAGGTAATATATGGGAGTAACATTATTATTGAATGTACTGAACTTTCGATTTGCCAGTTTCTCATTGTTGGAGATCTAATGTGAGTTTGGCGTTAAACTAAAGTGGGTTTGTATATTTGGACATTTAATTAAAATGAATCAAGAAACAAAGACTATTGGTAGAATTTAAAGCTTTGAGGAGCATTAAACTTGAAGCCTGCAAATAGTACAAGTTGTGGATTCAAGTGGAATGTGGAGCAATCATGCTTAACTGTCTCCTCCATGTTCCTTATTAATAGCATGAAAGTGTGACCACACATTGACTAGGTACTTTTTTATGCCGTGCAAACGGCCCATGGAGTTTCATATTTGTATTTCACGGTTGAGCAATGTAAAATTAATTACGTGCATGTATATACTCTTTATGCTTATACATGAATCAAGCTAATAAGATTAAAATAATTTAGCAAAACAAGTTGAATTTGTCACCCAACCAAGATACGTTCGAAAAACAAGTTGGTTAACTGTGTGGGCCAAAAAACATATTAATAAAAAAGTAGTTGGTAGATGGAAGTCATCAAATCGTTAATAGAGGCTGTCACTATATGCACCCTACAAGAGATGTATGTCGGGTGTTTCTTAAATTAAATGGCTTAATGTCTAGATTAGTCACTTATTCATGAAAGAGATGTTTTTGTGGATTTTTCCATTAAGATAAAACAAGAGTTTGCGCTCACTTAATAAGTAAAAAAGAAACACTGCAGAAGATGTCGCCAAAGAAAGGTTAGCATGCATATATCGTTTTCAACTTATATTCTAGGATTTCTTGATTTAGGTTTTAGATGTTCAAAAAATATGCGTTTTCGGATATCCGAAGAAATTGATCAAAATTTATTAAAAGGTTGGGTTTTATGAAATGTTAGATTTGGAACTTATATAAAAGTTTTCCGAAAATTATAGAAATTGATCAAAATTTATTAAAAGGTTGGGTTTTATGAAATGTTAGTTTTGGAACGTATATAAAAGTTTTCCGAAAATTATAAATATTTAGATATTCGGATATATAAAATTGTTATCCGAAATTTCGGATATCCGAGTTTAAAGAACTTAGCTAAAATAATGGGTCTAACATAAAACCATCAACTCAAACTTTGGATATCCGAAAACGAACCACAAAAAACCAAAAACCAAAAACCAAACCGAACTTTTGGTGCGTGGTTTGGTTTTAAAAAAACTTAAAATCGAATTTTCGGTTCAGGGTTTGGTTATAGCCAAAAACCGCCCCATGCTCACCCCTAATTCGCAAGTTACAGGTAGGGGTGTCAAATGCGTTGACCTGACCCGATCTCAATAAAGCCTTATAGGTTCGGGTTGATTCGGATCTAACTTAGCTTATCGGGTTTATCGGGTTAACTCGATAGCCTAATAGGCCGGGTTAGGGTTCTAATTGTTTTATCAAGTTATCGGTCAACCCAATAAAATACAATGACATACAATATTAACAAATCTTTTATTTTTGAACAAAAGCCCAATAACAAATCCTTTTAAGTAGGTTACTACTAGGTAATGCCTTTTTTTTTTTTTTTTTTTTTTTTTTTTTTTTGTAAAAGGCCTTAAAACCCCGTAAATATATCCAAAATTCAATGAAATACAATTGACATGGACGTACATCTCATGCCTCCGCCTGCTACATAGGCGATATGACTCTACATATGTAACTAAGCTAAACAAGCCGCTAATCGCAGCAACAAACACTAAACTGCTATAACAAACATAATAGAAAACAAATTACATTCAAATTAATAATCTAAATGTAACTAAGTCCAGGTTCCATGAACCACTTCCATAGTGAGCAGCTCCGTCTTCAAATCACCCTTTGTTGACTCCCGAGTACTACACTAACTTCCATGTCAACGACAATGATGTACTTGCCCTACCAATACTAGGAGATGGCAAAAGGTCCAAGCACATCAGCAAGGATGAAAAACAGCCACAAACAACCTGTCAACCCGAATGGATTTCAAGAAACCCATGCAGATCAACACAACAACTTGGTGACCCGACCAAGTATGAAGAAACCCTAGTATCCTCAACTGAAATCGAACCACCACGACCAACGACCTCACACTTGGATCAAGAACACGATGAAACCAAACAAATATGAGTCGCACCACCACACAACCGACTTCGACACTAACAAGTGATCGTGATCACCATGACAACCACGAACCAAAGAACAAAGGACTAGAAAGCAGCCCCTTGTCGAACCACCAAGCATTACGACAAACGAAGAATGATAACAACACCACTCCACCCTCGCCGCTACATGCAACCAACAGCAACCAAGATTCTCGGATGAAAACCCTAATCGCTGCACCCCAGACTCGCACCCAGACTCGCACCCATAACCAGCAACAAATCTTCAGGAACCCATAAACTTGCCGCAAACAAACCCTAAATATGAAAAAGATTAGGAAGGACCCTAATCAGAACCATAAAAGGACGCATCTTAGGAGATTGAATTGAACATCCCAAAGGTAGAATGAACAAACAATACAAACGCTCCTAAGACAGCCAAAGATCGAACAAAGAGAATCAAACCAAAATTGGTAAAAAAAACCCTAAGTCGATCACCCAACCAAACCCCAATCGGTTTGGATCAACCCAGAAGACCAAAAGCCGACCTCATGAAATCAATAACCCCTAATCAGATTTATTGACATCAAGAAGACTCTAAAACCCTAATCGGATCAAAGAATCAGCCCTCTCCCAATCACTGAATTCAAAACGAATTCAGCAATCATATGCTAACCATGTAAACAATACGAATGAAACAACACAAGGGCATCAAACGAATCCACCCTTTGAAAAACAGGTTATCATAATTGCCCAAACCTAGCCGGTTAAAATACAAAACCCTAATTGGATTATGTATAAGATTAACATGATTTGAGATAGAAAGATTAAAACCCTAGAATTTAGAAGAATCTAAATACTAGGATCATGAAAATCGCCTAGGGCTTGAGAGAGAAAAGTGGACGGCTTTACACGGTATTTTATTTTACAAGCTTATGTATTGTTTTTATGGACATACAATACTACTTTTGTCTAGTATGAAGCACTTCCAGTACCAGTTGGTTGTTGTGCTTTGTTTCTCAAACAAGAAGCACAAAGTATGACAACACAACAAGATCATATATATGTACATTTAAATTTAATTTAATTATGTCATATGTTTGTCCTAACAGATAATAATCCTAGCATTATAAAATATTTGCCCTAAAGTCTAACATTCTTGTTCGATAGCATTAAGTTTTTTTTTCTTATTGGCCTTATTTATTTATTTTTTCCTTAACAAGTAACCCGATAACACGATAGACTCGATTTCTTATTGGGCCGGGTTGCGGGTTATATTTTTTTCTTCCAAACCCGATAGACCCGACCGATAAACCTCAAACCCGACCCGATAACGCGATTGACAATTTGACACCTCTACTTGCAATATGTGACACAAGTAACGAAATGACCACAAAGGTTAAATATTCTCATACTATAAGGTCTAAACATGTCAACTTCGTTTGTTTGCATTTTTTTCTACTCGTTTTGATCAGAAAATGCACACTAAAATTTATTTGGTCGTGTGATCTTCATTGTTAGAATGTAAGTGTTTCTTTTGTGTTATAAAAATGTATATGTTTAATTTGTTATCTTTAAAATTATTATAACAGTGTATGTAGCTATGGTCAATTAGGTTATCAGAATTTGACTTGTAATTATATATAATTTGTTCTGGACTAGCTAGTACTGTATCTTTTGTGCATATATTTAGAAAATTTGTTGATATATATTTTGTCTCCATTATTTCAATGTAAGTTTATTATTGTTGTTGCTGTAGTTTTTATATATTTTCAAATTTCTATAGGTTGCATTGTTGTGTAGATATATAAATTAAAATGTATGTAGTAACTCGATTAGGTTATTAAAATTTTCACCTTGTGTAAATTTCCCTTTTGTAGGAAACGGTTGTGTCCGGTTGTTGCTCGGACAGTGCCGTAGCTGAGATTTCGAAAGTCCTAAATATAACGGTAATTTGGCTTCATTTTAACAAATTTATATATATAGAACATAAAATCATATATCATCACATTTTTTGAGGGAAGTAAATTTTGAGGCCCGAATATACAATGAGGTTAACATTTTGAGGCCCTTTGTGATTGCACGCCTCGCACACCCTTGTATACGGATCTGTTGTGGACAAGGTGAAACAAAAGGAGGTACAATGTACAAACAATCATTATTATCATCAAATTAGTTTAAGTTGGTTTACTGGTTTTGTTTTTATAGTCAATCCATAGTTATACGGGGTATCTTTTTTGTGATCATGCGGTTTCTTAATCAAGCTCAATTGAATTCGTGAGCTAATGACATAGTTGATTTTCGTAGGATTTGGTGGCATTTATGCATTTCATCTAGATTTGTATATCTTTGTGAGCAAAATTCATAAATTAATGTGGACCATATATATATATATATATATATATATATATATATATATATATATATATATATATATATATATATATATATATATATATATATATATGTTTATGTGTGTGTCTCCACAATTATTTATCCGCTGAGAAGTATTTCCAGGACATGAACATATTTTACATAATCTGAATGATGATATTTGTACCAGGTTAACTTTATACATTACATATGAATAGATTTGTTTCTGTAAACAATTAAAACTTAAGAGTTAAGACGATAATATTGTGTTCATGCACTTTATAATATGATAATTTCTAGGGGGAATTTTGGATTTATGCTATCTACTTGTAGAAAAAATGTTGCAATATGGAAGGAAGATCAAAGGAAGAATCAGTTAACTCAAATTCTTGCTTCCACATCAATGCAGAGGAAGAATCACTTAACTCAAATTCTTGTTCAACATCCACGACAGAGTAAGACTATCGTGTTGTTGAAATTGACTATATTTTCTGCTCATTTGTGATCGTATATTTGCTTCAACTTTCACATTAGGCTTTAAAATGAGTGTTAATCATGATAGTTTTTAATAAATGGACGTTTATTTTTTTAAAGTTTTGTGGAAATTTTGATACTTAAACTTGTGATATATGAGTACCTATGGTTTGAATTTGGGACAATTAAATTGTTTGATCTCCGAAAGTGATAATGTGCCTATGGCTTAAGATTGCAGGTGTAATATTTGTGAGTTATGAAGTCAAATGTGCTTTGGATGTTAACATTTTTAACATGAGTTTGTGGGAATTTCGGTAACTATTTTGAATTAGATACACCATAGTGTTATTGTAACAAAATCGATAGAGACTGAATATCAGATAGATGTGGTACATCTTTTCTAAAAGGACACATACACACTTTGTATGTTCAATGAGTTATCTTATTTTGTTGCTGATGTGAAGTTAACTCGGATCATTAAAGCTACATTTATATGTTCTTTGGTTGTTTCTTATAAATCCATAATACTATGTACGTGACTTATTTTTAAGACTTGTTGTTTGTTGTCTTTCTTTCTGAACAAAAGAAGAAGTTACATGTTGTACCAGGTGAATGGTATAAATTAGAAATCAAGAAGATGCGCGAGAATTACTCAAGAGACGGCATATATGATAAAGAAATGAAAGATTTGTCAGTAGTCCTAAAGGATAGTCCCATGGCAAGCCTTGCTATTCTTGATGAACAAGATGTTCTGAAAAGGTATCAAGACTTCAAGAAGTTTGATGTAGTCGAAGACTATTCGGATCATCATATTGGAGCTCATATGAGGCAGGCAAGTTGGTGTGCATATTCATTTGATATAATAACAATGTTAGTAAGTACTATGATTATCATTATTGTTAAGAATACAAGATATTAATTGACGTGTTTTGTTCAAGAATATATAAGTGTTAAAAAGATAGAAAAGAATGGGAGATTCTTAAGGAAAACTTGCTCGGTACATTTATCACCGTGGGTCGGGATCAGGTGCTACTCCACTAGGTGGGTCGGGATCCGTGCTACTCCATCGGGTGGGTCGGGATCAGTGCTACCCATCGGGTGAGTCTAGAGATACCGGGACGGAGTGAGGGTAGTGGGGTTTGAGATGTCGGTTTATGTTGGTTTAAGACATTATGAATATGTTTGTATAGAATAACATGGATTATTATGTCGCTTATGTGCATTATGTGTTAGGAATCCGCTAAATGGATTATACGATAGTTTTGGACCATTTGCGGATATGTAGCTTATGTATAGTTTTGTAGATGATCATGTCTTAACGGTTTTTGAACCGTTTTTGCGATTTTGGAAACACATAACTATGTTAGCGATTGATGGGTATATATGATATTATATTTAGCGAATTTGTGTTGTTGTAGCATAAAACAGGTTATTACACTGTAGATTTTTTCCCAAAAAAATCTAGAAATTACCCATTTTGCAGCAATTTTCTGCAAAATGGGTCAGAGGCTAAGTGTGAAAGCTAATACATATTACCACTTTCCCCGGGGCAAGTCCCCGGCAAAAGACGAAAAGCAACAGTAGCATGTAGTTTTTGCAGGGAACAAGTCCCCGACGAAAGAGGTTTACTCAACAGTGGTATTCAGCTTTCCCCGGGGACATGCCCCCGACAAAATGCGAAATTAATTTTACTAATAACGTAATAAACTAATTAAATAAATATTCAAGAATACTTTTCCGGGACGTGTCCCGAAAAAGAAGTGCCACGCCGGACTTGTTGACCGCGAAAAATGGTCATGGGACCCACCTGTCCCGGTAAAGGTGGAAAAGTCCCGGGAAAGTATTCTGAGAGGGTATTGCGGAGGACATGTCTCCGTGAAGCCCCGATATTTCCGCAAAAGCCCACATTGTTGTAGTGCGTGTTAGTATTATTGTTTCCTTGTTTCATGAAGAAACAAAGACAATCAACTTTCCTTTATTTTGTGACAGAGAAAATATATGTGAGGGCTTACAAACCGATGAGGGAATTATTAAGAGCTGTAATCATCGGGCAAAAGGGACTCCATATCATAACGGTCTTTATTCTTTGATGTGTGTATGCTAGGAGGTTTTCTTACTTCTTTTAGTCGTGAGCCTGTATGTCATCTCATCTTATTCTTTCTATGTCATCGCACTTCTAGTTAGGATTTCCCAATAGTGTTCATTATTACATGTCTAGTAACGTGTTCAATCAGTTCATCAACTATTTTTGTTTCAGCGGGTGAGGTATCATTGGCATCACTATGACTGCCTTTCTATCAATCCACACATCTTCGCGTCGGGTGAAGTTTCGTTGAGCCTTCGAGGAGAGCTCGAATGTCAAAATAGACTGGGAGGAGATATGGGTTCCTGGCACTTCAGATATGCTTCAACTACTTGGCTGCATAGAGGAAGTGTTGTTGAACGGTCACCCTTTACTATGTTTACTACATAATTGTTGATAGTTCCTCCATATATAGACAACAACATTCCTTGCTATACAATGAGAATACCATTATTAAAACCACCAAAGGTAAGATTAAACGTATGCGTGTTTTGCTCCTCCTTGTATGTATTTTATTAGCTAATGCTACATATTGGCATGGATGCAGCACTTAGAGGAATTTGTTGTTGCGCATTTTTGAAGCCGTGTATATCATATCCTAATTTCATGTAAAGGTTATATGGAAGGACTCGTCCTTGAGGGAAAGAAAGAGGAGAGATGCTCAGTGGAGTTCAGGAAGGATGTGGCTTCGTACATCAAACCACTTGTTGATGCGTTTGTCAAAATCGGTGCAAAGAAGCTCAAGAATTTCTTTACTTATGTGAAGGCAAATTACCTTTACTTCATTAACTAACCCTTCTTGTGAGTCATCTCTGCGTGCTTGTTATTATAATTATATAATTAGGCTCATTGGAAATTCAGTTCAACCCAAGTATTTATTCGTTTAACACAAATTAACACAGGTGCACTCTGAGACATAAATAAATAAGATTAAGAGGTAAACAACAAGACACCATATTTTGGCAGTGACGGCCTGACGGTGCTTTTAGGACAATCGGTGTATGCCTTACGAAGACATCCTAGGAATATTGGAATGGAGAAGGACTCTGATATGGCCAAGTTTATAGTAGTTGTAAGTGTTTTTTTTTTCTTGGATGCAACTAAAAATGTTACGTTTGGTATTAGGATATTGCTCCTAATTTTATGTTCTTACCATCAGTTTTACTTAGATAATTTATGCAATGCTTAAATGGTTTTAATTAATATAAGTAATATGTTAAACATTATATATTAATTATATAATGTCACGAAATGTTTAGACGACCGTTAATTATAACGTTATACGTTATAACTAATTAACTAACATTTAAATAACTAGTGAGGGACTTGTTAGTTGAAAATCAAAACCAAAGAGGTGTTTGTTTGTTAGGCCGGTCGAATAAGGACCAAAAGAGGGAAGGTTTTGATTGCTTGGAGTCTAAGTTAAGTTATTAATATCTAATGTATATTAATTATCTTAAAGACTAAAACGCAATCTTAGGGTGCGTTTGGTATCCAATCCCGGGAATCACGGAATGAATTTTCATTCTTATACTCTAATCAAGGTGTTTGTTTAAGATGAAGGACCCACCACTATAGGAATGAATCATAGATATAATCCATACTCCATATACATCAAGAGAGCTAGGTATGGATCTTTCATAGGTGATTGTAACACCACCAAATCTCGGTACAGCGGAAGACTTAATCAAGTTTTCGGGGCGTTACGACTGAATTGGTATCTCACACAAGTATAGCAAACAAGATATTCATTTTCATTCAAAACCAAAACTAAATTTAAAATTTCAAAACATTAATTCAACAGTATAAATATTAGGCCTAAAACATGATTTAATAAAATAGGTTCCCATAATTTATCAGAGTCAAATATGATCCTTGAACCATGCCTCCTCGCCAAGCTTCCACCGAACACGATACCGAGAAAATATGCTAAAAGTTCAGCCTCTACCGGTGAGTTCATAGGTTTAAATTCAATAAAATCGTAGTGGACTGTAGGAGTTGATTTGCTATGCAAGACTAAAGATAGATACACATCGTTCATAAACCATTTCATATCCGAAAATCACAATCCATATCCCGCATCCAGGGATCACTCGGGCCCAGCGAATCTAGTCCAGAACTGTCGTGGCAAAGTCTAAAACAATTGCAAACCCCGGACTAGGTCAAGGTAGAAGTCTATTCTAAGCTAGGCAACAGTTATAGCAATTAGGATTGCTACCCTAGTCTAAATCATCGACTCACCGCACATCTATCTAAATAGTCACACATAAGCAAATCTAAATAGTTTTAAAGGTCCAAAACATTAGCATGATTCTCACCCCAATTTAGTTAAAACGAGATAAAAATGGGGCTATGAAACTCACCTCAAGCAAGCGTGCACAAATAAACACTAGCGTAAGATAACGTAATCACGGCTCAAAGAACTATTGACTCGACACAACCTATTAATGTAAACCAATTTTAATATATATTTCTCAAAATCAACGTTATCTACCCTAATGTACTCCATTTCGTTATTTCCAAAATGTCTCGTTTCACCGCTTAGTCCTAGTGCTTGGTATCCTCACGTGGGTATATCGACTCACAATGATGCCATGAATGCACTCAAACAACCAATATGTGACTCAATGCAACACAATGAGACATCTAAGCGATAAGCTCCATAGTCCAATAAGTTTCGAATAAATAGTAGACCTTATCGAATTCGTCAACTTGATATAATCAATTATTAATTCATGTCGCTTATTATCCCATAAACCGTTCGCATCCTAAAGATTCATAATGATAATTCACCCATTAATAATGTTACCCAACGTACCTAACGGGCTCTTATTAGATTCGTCAACCTAATAAGTCCGCTACCCACGTGGATCAACACTATTAATGTTAGGTTATCCGTAACCCAAGCACCCAACGTAAGTAAATAAATACTTAAAACTAGTATTAAATGCCCATAATTGACATATTTCGATAAACGTGTACTCGAAACATTAATTACTTATTTATTATAAAACATTTCCATTTTCATTCGTTAGTTTCTATTTAAAATACTAAATAACAAGATAAGTCTTGTTATCGATATTTTTGGTATAAAAGCCTTTTTATTATTAATATTTCATAGTTCATTAGCATTTTCATATATATGTTTCACAAATTCCAATATTAGTTTCATATCATTATTCGTTTGAGTCCACAAGCACGAGTCATGACTTATCGGCTTTTAATTAATCAATAGTCCAAACTATACTAAATTCCATGTTACGGCGTTGTCGGGGTCAACTATTGACTAAAAAGTCAAAGTAACACCGACGTTGCTCAAAGTTGACAATTTATTTATCAAGTCCAAATAAAAGTCATAATAGCGCAATTAAATCCCAAATCAACTCAAATCAATCTCACCAACCAATCAACCAACCGAATATACCCGAAACCAATGTTATGACCCCAATGGTCATGACACGCCACAGTTAAGACCAAGTGAACCAAACAAGCTCTATAAGCTTTTGGCTCCACGCGCCTCATCCAATCACCAACAACATCAACCCACAAGCTACCAACAAAACTCGACCTGACCTATGGTCCATGTGGTCACGACGACACCAACCGTGGTTGTACGCCCCATGTTTCATATCCAAACACTCCCAAATCAATACCACAACCTCCAAACACAATCAATCAACCTCCAATCATTAACCAAACATCAAACCCATCATCTATTGTAACCAAAACATAAAACTAAACCTTAAATGCAAGGACCCAACAATATGATACACCACATGATTCCAACACTAGCTACATGTTTATTTAAGTGTTAATTAGATTTAATCCCATGTTTCACCTAAACCCCTAAAGTCGCCACCCATACGAGACCCATGTGGCTCAGACGTGTCTTCTCCATGACCAAACGTGGCGATTCAAGTCCTTTTACCTTTTACAAACATGAGCTACAAAACCCACATGAAACCCTAAGGATCCGAATCGTATTTTCAAGATTTGGAGATGTTATGGAGATCTATATTGCGCGTGTAATATATGGTTGGAAAGAGGATAAAAAGATATTTAAGGTTGGAAAGAGGATAGAGGTGTGTGGTGACGTGTGGAGGTGTGGCCGGAATCTCATCGGAAAGTGGCCGGATTTTAATGTGGCGGTTAAGGTTAGGTTTAGGGTTTTTAGAGAGAGAAGTTAGTGAGAGAGAGAGAGAGAGAGAGAGGGTGTATGTGTGTTTTAGAGAGAGAATGAAAGGGTGGAAGTGAGGTGACGTGAGGTATATATATATATAAGGGAGGACTAACTTTCAAACTATTTTGGGAAGGAGGGGCCGCCTAGGCAAAGAGGAGGGTCAAGGCGTCATTTTTCGTAATCAATCCCGTTTACCCATTTTCGAGCTCATATGTTGTCCCCCGAGTATCCCACGACATTCATTCGACTTTCTATTATCGTTATTTATGTTTTTCCACAAGTTTTGACTATTTATTTGTAAATTTTCGAGTTACAGTCTAAAAGTTACGTTATTTCTGGTTTTAGGCTTTTCTAGTGCCGAATCGAGTAGTGCCTACAAAAAAGAGTTAAAACTCACACGATAACTCGTCCAATAATGAAATAAACCATGAAAACCAATAGACGATATAAAATCAAGTCACGGTTGATAAAATAGTGTTAAAGGCAAAACTCGGTTTAGTTTAACGTAATGCGTTACCTAAAATTGACTCCTAAATTGCCGCTTGTCACAGCCTCCTAGTTCGTAAGAAACCCGTCCCGGTTTCACTGAGTTTGCTTGATGTCATGAAAAGCTTATGATACTTCCTACGGAAAACGCCCTCATGTTCCTGTGTGAACTCCGTCCATGTCGGAGTTCCAACGAACTTTGACAATCGTAATACGGCTATGCTTCACCGCTTAATCTCATGATCCATGATCGCAATCGGTTCCTCAACGAAATTCAATTTCTCATCAATACGAATATCTCTTAAAGGCACAACTATGTTTTCCTTCAAAAGACATTTCTTAAGATTATTAACATGAAAGACATTGTGTACACCGCTTAATTCAAGGTAGCTCCAGCGGTATGCTATCGACGATTCTTTCCGAGATTGGAAAGGGACCAATATATCGGGATTGAGTTTTCACGCCTTCAAATGAATCACTCCTTTACAAGGAGAAACCTTTAACATTACACGATCTCCAACCCGAAATTCTAAATGTTAACGGCTCCTATCGGCATAACTCTTTGTCTATCTCGAGCGGTTTGCAAACGCTACAAATCGAACTATCTTCTCGGTGGTTTCTAGGATAAGTTCGGGACTGAAGTTGATTCTCGCCAACTTCACCCCAAAAAACCGGAGAACGACATTTTCGGCCATACAGTGCTTCAAATGGAGAGGCCTTAATGCTAGAATGATAACTATTGTCGTAAGAGAATTCGGCCAAAGGGAGATGTCTCTCCAAGACTTTACCGAAATCGATAACACATGCTCTAAGCATATCCTCTAAGGTCTGAATGGTTCTCTCACTTTGACAATCGGTTTGAGGGTGATAAGAAGTGCTCATATCCAGGTTTGTTCCTAACGCTGACTGTAAGGATCTCCAAAAGTGGGATGTAAAACGGCTATCTCGATCGGAAATGATAGATAACGGTTCTCCATGACGTGATACTATCTCCTTAAGGTACATTCGAGCGAGCTTGTCGAGACTATTGGTCTCGCTAATGGCTAAGAAGTGAGCAGACTTAGTTAAACGATCACGATTACCGAGATAGCGCCATTGCCGCTTAGTGCTCTTGGTAATTTGGTGATAAATTCCATGGCTATTCGCTCCCATTTCCATTCCGGAGTTCGGGTTGAACTAAGAGTCCTAAGGGTTTCGTGTTCGCCTTTACCTTAGAACAAGTCAGCACCAACCGACATACCGAAAGTTATGTCCGCTTTCATGTTAGGCCACTAGTAGAGTCTCTTAAGGTCCTGATACATCTTATCGGCTCTAGGATGAATAGAGTATTCTGATTTATGCGACTCGTGCATAATCAACTCACGGATTCCAGCATGAAATGGTATCCAGCTTCTGTCTTTGAAGCATAAGGTTTCATCAAAATGCTTCAAGAAGCCGTTTTCACTTTCTACCATTCCATGAAGATTCTTGTAAGGATGGTTCTCTTCTGTCAATGCCGCAGCCTGGGCGGCTAAGATATGAGATGGTAGAGACGAAACAATGGCCATTCCTAGGGATCGAACGAGCAATGGTGGAATGTTCTCCTTACGACTAAGTGCATCAGCCACAACATTAGCCTTACCTGGGTGATAACGAATCTCACAGTCATAATCACTAAGAAAGTCTAACCAACGACGTCGTCTCATATTCAGTTCCTTCTGATCCAAGATATGCTTCAAGCTCTTATGGTCGGTAAACACTACACACTTGGTTCCATATAGATAATGTCTCCGGATCCTAAGGGCAAACACTATAGCACCTAACTCAAGATCATGGGTTGTGTAGTTTTTCTCATGCTTCTTAAGTTTTCGGGATGCAAAAGCAATCACCTTCTCCCGTTGCATCAAAACAGCACCAAAGCCTTTATGCGGTCACAAGATACAACAAAGTCTTCGCTTCAGTAAAGCTAGGATGGGCGACTACACAACTTCTCCTTCGTGGTTGAATGCTTCTTCTTCCTTTTCACCCCATTCATACTTAACGTCCTTATGTGTCGGTTTGGTGGCTGGCTTAGCTATTTTGGAAAATCCTTTAATGAATCTCCTATAATAGCTCGCTAAACAATGAAACCGCATTTGATGGGTTCTTAGGGCGCCCATTCCTTAATGGCCTCAATCTTAGCCGGGTCTACATGAACACCTCGACTATCTATCATGTGAATTGTAATCGACAAGATCCAAAATTCACACTTAGAGAACTTGACATACAACTTCTCCTCTCGAACAATTCTAAATGAGCCTCAAATGCTCTTCGTGCTCCTCAATACTCTTGGAGTATATCAAGATTTAGTCTATGAATACTATCACAAACTTATCCAGATATGGCTTACATACTCGGTTCATGAGATCCATGAAAATCACATGGCGCTTGGTCAAACCAAACGACATCACTTGGAATTCATAGTGTCCATAACGAGTCCTAAACGCCTTAGGGATATCCTCCTCTCGAACTCTAAGTTGGTGATAACCGATCATAAGTCTATCTTAGAAAAGACATTAGCTCCTTGAGTTGGTCAAACAGTCATCTATTCTAGGTAGCGGATAACCATTTTTCACGGTCAACTTATTCAACTCCCTATAATCAATACACATCCAAACGATCCATCCTTCTTTTTCACAAACAACACCGGTGCTCCCCACGGTGACAAACTTGGTCGAATGAATCCTTCTCCGACAATTACGCCAACTGCTTGACAGCCTCCAATTCTCTTGGAGCAAGTCAATAGGGTGCCCGGCTACGGTGCAAAGACCGATATCAACTCTATTAGGAATTCCACTTGTCGGATGTGTGGAACTCAGCATCGTTGGGAAACACATCCGTAAATTTACCCATAATCAACCCTTCCTTTGACCACACCCATGGCAACAAGTCTAGCCTTGTACCTCTCAATTTCCCATTAGATTTATATTTAAGTTTCCAAAACCATTTGAGTTCAAAGCTTTTCACGCCTATGGGTAATTCAACAACATCCCAAGTGTCATTTTCGTAAGGCAACAATCTCTAAGTTCATAGCATCAACCCATAAGGGTTTTGAGATGCTTCAAAGAAGGACTGGTTCTACAGCCTTATTCACCGAGTCACAAAGCACAAGTTTTCACAATTTAATCTAGAGTACCCAACATATTTTTCAATCCCATATTTGACATTAGTTTTAACGAAATTCGAAGATCTTCTCAAGGTTTGAGTACCACGAGCATTTGTGTTGGGATCAACATTTCCTTCGTATAGGTTTTTCAACAAGTGTAGCTACCTCAACTCCATGCAAACCGCATCAATGTCAACACCAAGTGATCCAGCTTGGCGAGTCACCGAGTGCACATTGTCACCTAGATTTGCAGAGTGGTCGCTTTCACATTGTGACTCAAGGTCACTATTCTGCCTAGGTACAACTCTCTCATCATCATTAGGAAGCTCAGGGTTATTTAGATCAAAAAAATTCAGCAGGTTATTTTCATGAAAGACATCAGATTCAATATGTTTATTCTTAATACCATTTGATATGGATTCCTTAAACGGAAATATGGACTCAAAGAATATAACATCTCTAGACACAAAGAATTGACATCTATCAAGACTATAAAGCCTGTATCCTTTTTGAGAACTAGAATAACCCATCATAACACATTTTTCAGATCTGCTGGTAAGTTTATCATGACTATTAAGGATGGTAGCAAAACAAAGACAACCAAACATTCGATAAAGAGAGATCGTGACAATAATTATAAATCATATGGTAAGGATTTTCCATTTAGCACGTAAGATGGCAATGTTAATCGATAAGTAGCGATCAGATACATTCATTCAAAATCTTAAGGGTATTCCCCACAAACATAAGGCATCCGCCACATTTAAGAGATGCATATGTTTCTTTCAACCACACCATTTTGCTGTGGGTGTAAGCAATGTAAGTTTGGTGTGTAATCCCATGTTATCACAAAACTTATTAAAGGTTTGATTTTGAAATTCAGCCCATTGTCACTTCTAAACACTTTAATGCTCTTTTGAATTGATTTTAATCGATTGTAAAAGTTTTAATAGAATCAAAACTTCATCCTTGGATTTAATAAGATACACCCACGACTCTAGTATAATCATCAACAATGGTAAGAAAATATCTATGGCCAGGTGGATCACCACCTTGTAAGGACCCCACGATCAAGATGAACAACATCACCAAGAAATTTAGATTTATGATCACTTAAAGGGAATGGTTCCTAGTCCGTTTCGCTTTTGATGATTTCACAAACCTCGATTTATCATCTTTTTAATTTTCAAATAATCTTTAGAACATCCAGAGGTGGTCACCTGGCAAGTCTACAGCACAATCATAAATAGACAAAGAACACTTGTAATCGGATAACATTTTCAAATTTAGTACCTTCAGATCTAAATAGTATAAACCACCACATTGTTTACCAATTCCTAATGGTTTTTCGATTCAAACTCGATTCACAAAGAGACATTTATTTTCATCAAACACAACTAATATCTTATTATCTTTAGCAAGTTTATTAACTTTTTAGATATTTTTAGCTTATTATTAAGTAAATCTTGTTTTTATAATTTTCCTAGTATTCTGTCATCATATAGTATTTTTAGAAAAAGTTTCATAATTTTCTCAGTTTATTTAGTATGTATTAAAATTCTAAATAGTTAATAAGTATTAGATAATTAATAAAAAATAAATAAAAAATATAAAAAATATCTTTTCAGTTTTAAAATTAGTTTTATAATATTCTAGATGTTTCTAAGTTAAAATTTTATTTTTCCAGGTTCATTTTACATTTTCTAGTATTTAAGTGTATTATAAATAGTAATTAATTAATAATAAATAGATAAAAAGTGTAAAAAGTATAATTTCAGTTTTAAAATAAGTTTTATAATATTTTAGATTTTCCTAAGTCATAATTTTATTTTTCTAGCTTTATTTCCTATTTTATCATATTTTAGGTTATTCATAAATAGTTAAAATAGTTTTAATTAATAATAATTAAATAAATAGTTGTAAAAATAATTTTCTTTTTCCAATATTTTATTTTATTTTAGGATTCCAAAATATCATTTTCATATTTTTAGGCCTTTTATTTCTTAAAACTCACGCTTTGTTTTATACGCTTACGCTTTTAATATAATGACGTATTTACGCTTGTGTTATCGATTGTTGTGCTTATCAATTCAGATCCAAATACATTTCAATCAATCAAGAGTGTAATTATTCATCAAAATCCTTACCGATCACTATCCTTAGTGATTATTCGACACCGAACGTGTTTAAAACACCATCGAGTCTCCGGGACTTAACGACCTAGGAAACACTATACCCTCCGATCTTAATTGAATTTGTTTCGAAATGTTTGAAGTTTATTACGGTTAACCATTCACAAGTGGTTAGCTTGTGTGATATAACTTGACCGCTCGGGAGCGAATCAAAATTTGACCTCATTTCAGTGTATCCACTTTTGTCATCATAATCATTACATCCGGTGAGTTCATGGCCCCACTTTCTATTACTTAATTGCTTTACAAACTCTTGGGGAGATACATGCTATATTTTTAATCGAACACAAATGCTTTGAATCGTACATTATATCCAAATGCTTTATTGTCACTAAGTATTCTATTGCCATGTTTGAAGTCCCTACATCATGCACCATTAGTCATCAAGCGAGTGAGCGAATATTGTGAATAGGCCTATTGAATTAATAATCCTGCTCTTATTGACCCGCTAGGGAAATCAAACGCACTATATTTGAATCAATAAGGTAAATTGGCAAGTTTACTTTCTAGGGTCGCGATGAAACGATTTTACCAATTTCTATTGGTACGAGGTTTACGCTTTGGTTTTCATGAACTTAGTGAAATAAATGCTTTTGTTTTCAACGATGAGTGTGAAACAACGTAACTCACACTACTAATATTGTGTTCAAACGAATTAATTAAACCTATGGATTTCACTCAACCTTTGTGTTGACGGTTTTAGCATGTTTTATCTCGTGTATTAGCATATCATCATGGCTTGCATGGAGTCACCGAAATGACGCTGCTCACATATATTTTATGCACTTAACTATCGCTTGATTGTAACAAACTCATTTTGGTACTTTGGAAATCTTTGGGACCTATTCTTTGTAAACTCGATTATTTTACTCAATCAAACGATGTATTTTCCAAACGACACTTTAGGTCGCTCAATATAATCAGAATCGTGATGCTATGGCGGTCATCCCCGTGAATTCCATTCCACCGCAAAAACAGTATTTTGGGTGTGACAAAGGTGAAAGTTTAAAGATGACGATTTCTATCTTCTACAATGTCTTTGAACGATATCCTTATCTCTGCATCAGATCATCATCTTCTTAAACTATATCATCTTCTTTGGAATATTTTCCAAAAACCAATATACAAAAATATAAAACCAGCAAAAGAATATAGAAAAATATAAAACCAGCAAAAGAAAATTTGAAAATCCAAAAATATTGTTTTCTAAAGACATGTCTTCTGGTATCAATAACATCTGCTGTCTTAGAAATGTCATTCAATAATGGCACGGGACTTTAGATAAAGTTCGAGCAAGAGGTGTAAATATTTTTCAAAACATGTCTCAAACTAATGGCTTGCAGTTATTTCATATTGTTAACCATGCTTAAACAATGGCTTGCTATTACTTTAGATATGCAACCCGTTTTTCAAAAAGGGAAAGTGCTACGCTTAATCGAATTTCATAAATTCCGCACTTATCCCAAAACAAAATGAGGAAAGCACGTCGACAAAAGACGGTTGTTCCTACACAAATGTTTTTCTTTCTAAAATTCTTTAGGAAAATATTTGTTTGTCAAAATGGTGGAAAATGAGTTGTTTGGAAAATCTATCGACTTGGAGTTTTCGTAAATTTTGAATCTCAATCAATGACTTCGTAGTTTTTAAACCTTTCATTAAATGAGTCATTTATCGAGGGGAGAATGTTTCAAATTTATAGCATCTAACGGGCTTATTTAATCATCCTATATACGTAATGTAAAAAATGTTTGCCAACTTTGAATGACTAGGAATCTAGGATATGATTGTCGATTTAGATGATTCAAGTTTGATGTTCACACATAATTCCTATGCCTTTATGATCCGTTTAAATGATTTTCTATGTTGGATTGACTTTTATTAGTCGATTGTTGTTCGTCGTTGTCGACCACCATATAATCGCCTATCTGTAGACTAACGCATGCAAATAACATGGTTTATAAGAATGTTCCCGCCTCGCTTCCACATAAGAAGAAAAGGAAAGGGCAACTATATCTTGGGTCGACAAAGAAGAAACAAAACTTAATCGATATCTTTGCATGGTATATACAACTTCGAGATCTCACCGCATCTCGCAGATGGTTTCTTCCATCCCTACAACAACAACTAAAACAATTTTGTGTTCTTCCACCACCTAACGATCTTTGTGCAGACAAGTAGTGGATGATACCATTTTGAATTTCTCAAATGGAAAATATTGTTTGAAAATAAATCGACTCAAAATTTTGAAAATCAACCGAACTTCATTTTGTCAAAACTTAGTCACTCAATCAACGACTACGGTCATCGATTGAGGGAGAGTGATTTCAAATTAAACATTTTCAAACGATATTTCATCAATAAAGTCCTTTGTACGATATAAAATGGTGATCTAAAGATTTAATGTTATGTCGTGTATGATTTTTTGTTAAACTCAAAGATCTTTCAAAATGAAAATTTTATTTTACTTAAAGATCTCTTAAAATTTTCATACCTGACACTAACAATATTTAATGACAAAAATTTGTCCTTATCGCTAATTTCAAAATAAAGCCGATCTTTCCCAAAATTTTCTAAATGATTTAAATCAATTAGGATCACAAATCTCAAAAGGTTTGAAAATTTTGATCGGGGAGAGACCGTGATTTAAATCTCAAATCTTTAAATGTTTAAAAGATCGATTCAATATTTTAAAGGTATCCTTCCTCCATGTGCCAAACGATTTCAAATACACGATGCACATGATGAGGGAGATTATTTGTCCAAAAATCCGTAAGAGCATTTAGTGTGGCATGATTAAGAAGAGCATTTTCTCCCATAGTTTTCTAAACATATTTAATCACTTGGGATCTAAAATCTCAAAGGGTTTGATATTTTGATCCGGGGAGAAATGTGATTTAAATATGAAATATGATAAAAGGTGATCGTCTTGATTCAAAAGTGCAGTGCTCTCCCATATTTGCTAAACGCTTTCATTAATTGATGCACATATTGAAGGGAGCATTTCAAAAGAAAATAAACTATTAAGGTACAAAGGCTTCTATGTTTTAACATAAGTACCTTGATTGATTTTGAAATGATTTCTATGGCAAGTGTGATCGTGGATGTACTTCAAAGACCTTCTTCCTTTATGTGTTAAATGATTTCAAACAACCAACACATATTGAGGGGAGCATTTACCAAAATATCAAAAGGATTTTCTATGAAAATTGTGATCAAGAAAATACTTCAAAGTCCTCTTTCCTCCATGTGCTAAACAATTTCAAAATCATATCGCACATGTTGAGGGGAGCATTTAAATGATCAAAAAATAAGGTACAAAATGCTTTGATATTTTATCACCAAGATCTTGATTGATTTTCCAAATGATTTTTCAATTGGTTTCAAGAAGGAAAGAACTGTACTCAAAAGACCGACCATTTTACTTTATGCATTGGAGTTATAATGATGGTAAGGTTAGATATCTGCTCCACGATCCCGCCGTAATCGGAGGGATCTACCCAAAGGACAATTCACTAGATAGTGTAGAAGTCCTTAGGTATGATGAAAAAGGAGAAAAGTGAGAATAAGAGAAGAGTGTCGACTTAGAAAGAGCTAGAACTAGAATAAACCCAACAAGGTTCTAGTGATGAAGTCTAGGTAGGCAATCAAGGGTTGAAGAATAAAAAGAAATAAAAAGTAAAAGGGTGAAAAGAAATAGCCTCCAATAATTCAACCTCGTATGTAAACCGGTTCAATACATATACACGGTGGTTACTAAGGTAACACCGGTATTGAAGACAAGATGTCATGGACCTAGTGACGACCGCACTAAACTTCCCAAGCTACTCAAGTTCTCTTAAAATGATTTGTTTCATTCTCACGGGGAACCTACATTATCTATCAACTTTCTCTTAGAGATTGTTGATATTGAAGAAGGAGACCTTCCCCTAGTCTCCGATTAGGAAACCAAAGAGCACTATTGAGTCTAGAGCCAAGAGGTCATCCAAAAAATCTCACTAGGACACAAAATTAATGAAGACTTGATGTTTCACACAATGTGGAAAGTAATATTATATATATTGAGAGTTCTACGATTATCCTTGTGGTATTGCCGAACATCCGAGTGATATGTAAAGTATTCATGATGAAGATGGAAACCTTCTAGAGCCAACATCAAGCTTGTGAGTTTGAAATCCTTGGTCCAGAATGGAATACTTTTGAAAACCATTCGATGTGAAATACTATTCTTTCTCTAGAACATCCATTGTGTATTCATTTTTAAATACAAAAGTATTTATGATTGAAAATTGATATTTCTCATAAAACCTTCGTCAGATTGCAAAATTCTTTCTTAAGCAATACATGATTGTTTTTCAAATCAATTTTTCATCAATCGATGAATCTCAATTCACCGTTCACTCACCCATGTTGTCTACTTTGGGACGCCCGGTTTGAGAACAATGCTAGATCAAGTCTGAAACCTTGTCAAGGAGATTCTTAGAATTCTACCGATCATAGGCAATATTTATACTAATCAACGGGAATGTGGTTCTTGCAACCCTATTCAACGAAAGTGAACAAAGACACTTTCATGTGTTTTATTGTTAATCGTTGTTTGGAGGAACATTTGACGGTTGCAAAATTGCTCGATATTGAGAAGTCAATTCATAACCGATGCTCACAAAGATACACACTTGATTGAAGAAAATCATGACAAGCAAAGACATACAACAATGCTTTTGCTACTCGATGAAAAGATGTCATGATCCATAAAGTGTGAGCATGTCGGTCCAAAAGTCACAACATCACATGAAGGCGATACAACAATGGATGATTCAGATTTATTGTGGCTAATGATCTCAAGAAAGCTCGAGATCACAAGTCGGGATCGCTTCAAAGACCTCCACCAAATTACAAAGTATGCGACTTTGAAGAATCACCAGTAATGGATAAAGATTGTGGAAATTGAAGAATTGAAGTCTACGAGCTCGAGCATGAAGATAAATATAGAATGGTAGGATGCAAATGTAAATCATGGGGTGACCTCCTTAGGGAGATTGTTGGGATTTAAAAAATCCATGTTGAAGAGTCGGTTACCCCAATTATAGTCTAGTATATCTTATCTCGTAGACATTACGTTATTTTTTAGTTAGTTAGTTTAGAGCAACACCGTGGAGGACGGACAAGTCTTTACCCAATGTATGCCCGATCCACAATCCAAGGAGGGCATGTAGTATAGTATAAATACCCTTCCTCTAAGGGATGGGGCGGTGCTTTCTAATCTAATATTTCATTTTCCTTTTACTTTCTCTCTAGAAAACACCCTTTTACTCTTTCTCTCTAAAATGGCTAACATGTTCTTCCACCATCTAAGACCACCGAATCATCAAACAACAAAGAATAATAATCCTATGACTCTCATTTTAAGACTTTTGTTTGTTGTCTTTCTTTCTCAGAATAAAAGAAGAAGTTCTAGTTTGTACCAAATGAATGGCATAAATTAGAAATCAAGAAGATGCGCGAGAATTTCTCAAGAGACGGTATATATGATAAAGAAATGAAAGATTTGTCAATAGAACTAAAGGATAGTCACATGGCAAGCCTTGCTTATCTTGATGAACAAGATGTTCAAAAAAGGTATCGAGACTTCAAGAAGTTTAATGTAGTCGAAGACTATTCAGATCATCTTATTGGAGCTCATATGAGGCAGGAAAGTTCGTGTGTTTATTCATTTGATATAATAGCAACGTCAGTAACTATTATGATACAACCTACTTGTATCGATAGTAGCACCACTATAGTGGGTGCGGACTCCTTAATAAAGAAAGAAGAGAAGCAGAGATTTATTTGACCAAACGATGAACTTTTATTAATAACCTATTCGGTATATATAGCCGAATACAAGACTTGTAGCACAAGATAAATATGAAACATGCCTAAACAAGGACTCTTTGTCACAAAGATAATCCTAATATGACACAAAGACTTTCCTAAACATTATGGCAGAGAAATCCTAGCCCATCACAAAAGATTCTTGCCACTTTGGTGCCCTCTTGGACCGTTTGCTCTGACCCAATTAGTCTGTACAACCTGCTAAGGGCGTAACATTCCCTCCATCTTCAAAAACAACCTTGTCCTCAAGGTTAAACGTGGGATAGACTGTTTGAAATTCAGGAAACCACTCCCACATGGCCTCCTCAGGTGATTTATCAACCCATTGGACTAAAATTTGCCTAACCGGACTTCCATTTCTCAAAACCACTCGGTCACCACACACGGCCAACGGATGCTCCACAAGTTGGCCATCCTTAAATTCATCTTGAAATATGCTACTACCCCATCGTTACTTCCAACAAACGACTTTAGAATAGAAACATGAAAACAAGGTGTATCTTACTCGAATCGGTAATGCCAATCGGCAAGCCACTTTGCCACACGTGATTCCACCTTGTAAGGTCCGTAATAACGCTTCGCTAGCCTATTGGAGAGTCACTTATCAAGAGTAATTTGACGATAGGTTTGGAGTTTAAATAACACCATATCTCCCACATTGAACTCGACATCCCGCCTCTTGCGATTGGCTTGGTCCTCCATTCGATGTTTACCTAACAACAAACTATCCTTCAGTTGTCGCAATAACCCGTCACGTTCCACAAGTAAATCATCCACTTCCGCCACCTTGGAAGACTCCGGTGGATATGGAATGACAGACAACGGTAACCGCCCATACAAAGCCTGAAAGGGTGACATTTTAATGCTACTGTGATAACTAGAGTTGTATCAATATTCTGCCCATGGCAAGTAACGAACCCATTGAAGAGGACGATTGTTAACCATGGCTTGTAAATATTGTTCTAAACAAGGATTAGCAACTTCGTCCGCCCATCCGATCGAGGGTGATATGCGGTACTATGATTCAACGTGTACCGCTAAAATGGAACAACTGCCCAAAAGCACTCACAAAATGGGATCACGATAAGATACAATGGATTTCGGTATCCTATGATGCTTAAACACAATATCCAAAACACCTCGGGTACTTTATGTGCATTAAAACCAGTGGGAAAACCCAAAATGGGCATACTTTGTTAACCTATCAACCAACACCGAGATAACAGTGATACCCGTGTCGCGGTAACCCCGTGATAAAGTCCATCGATACATCTTCCCATACGACGAATGGTGTTGGAAGGGCTGAAGATACCCACCCGAGCCTCCGTGGAATACTTAATCTATTGACACACCATGCATTGTTTGATGAATTCTTCGATCGACTTATGTATTCCTTTCCGTAAAAACAAAGTCGACAACCCAACGAACGCCTTCTTGATTCCTCATGCCCGCCACAAGGAGTGTCATGGAACTCGCAACAATAACTTTTAAGTTTCGACTCGCCCAATATAATAACGGTTGTTGTATATTATCAGCCCATTATTACATCGGAACCCATAAAACACTTCACCATTATCAATTTTGCGATTCAATTCAAGTAACTCAGCTAATGTCCAATTCTCCGCTTGCAAGTCTCCAATGAACCTTACCAATGGTTGACTAAAAGCCAAGAAAGCGGCAGAATCTCGATCGGTCTCCTCAAATTTCCTAGAGAGAGCATTCGCAGCTTGATTTGATACCTCGGGCTTATATTTGATATCAAAATCAAATACCATCAGCTTCATAACATACTTTTGTTGGAGTGGCGTTTGAATTACTTGTTGCATTAATTCCTTGATGCTTTTATGATCGGTTCGAATGGTGAATCGATGACCAAGCAAATACTTATGCCACTTAAATATATCCTCCACTATAGCAACCAACTCCTTCCGGTACGTACCAGCCATCTGCATCCGCGGTCCTAACTTCCGATTCCATTCCCCGATGCATCCGTCTCAATTACAAACACCTTGGGAAAATTTGGAAGACTTAAAAGAGGAGCATTAAATAATTTTTGCTTAATGGATTCGAAAGCCCCGGCCTCTGTTTCACCCCCACTTAAAACCATCATGTTTCAGCAAATCCGTTAAGGATGCGACGATTGATGCATACCCTCTAATAAACCGCTGATAATATCCCGCAAGCCCTAAAACCCCGAACCTGCCTTTGATTTTTAGGAATCGCCATTCAGGTACCGCCCGATACCTTCTTAGGATCCATTTGCACCCCACGAGCCGATATAATGTGTCCCAAATACTCGAGTTTCCGGCTCCAAAATACACTTCAAACGCTTTTACAAAACTGATGCTTCTGTAAACATCAAAAATACACTCCAAATGTTCCAAATGCGAGCTCATGGTCGATTTATAAACCAAGATATCATCAAAAAAACAATCAAATTTTTTGTAAGTATGTCGAAAATAACCTATTCATGGTCGCTTGAAATGTTGATGGCGCATTGGTAAGCCCAAACGGCATGACTAGAAATTCATAATGCCCATCATGCATCATGCGTCCGAAAAGCCGTCTTATACACATCCCGCTCATGCCCGAATTTGATGGTAATTGGCTCGTAAGTCTAATTTAGAAAGATACTAGCTCCACCCAACTCATCAAACATCTCATCGGCCGTTGGAATTGGGAACTTATCTTTTCCGTGATTGAATTGAGAGCGATAGTCCACACAAATAGATAACTCCCATCCTTCTTCTTGACGAGTAAAACAGAGAAGAAAACGGGCTATGACTGAGCGAATAATACCTTGGCCCAACATTTGAGTTACTAGTTTTTCCATATCATCCTTTTGATAATGCGGGTAATGGTGTGGGTGCACATTTACAGGTTTAGTGTTAGGTAACAAATGAATTCTATGATCGACTGCAGACATGAGGTGGTAAACATGTAGGTACCTGAAAATGAACATCAAAGAAAGCCAAAAGTTGCTCAAGCTCTACCTGTCCAGAAGGCGTGGACGTTACTGAAACGAGCAGATCAATATTGGCATACAAACATTCATAAATGCCATATACCTCCTCCATATCCAATAAGGCTTGCATGTGATGGAGACTAATCTTCTTCATGCGAACGACTCGTTGACCCTTAACGATAAGTAGTTTCAATATAGTGAATTCCATTATCAGTTCTGCGTAATCATGGGTAACCTTCCCCAACCCTTGCAACCACCGAATACCCAACACCACATTGGGACCTTGCATAGGTAAGACATACAAGTCGACTTTCACCTCTAACCCTTGCATGTGAAGAGTCACATGCGAGCAAACGTTCTCACACAACAACGGCTCCCGCTACCAATATATAACTTAAAAGCCTTGGTTGCCTGGAGTGGTAGACGATCCGCTCAACGACATCAGCCGCAAAGTTGTGCGTGCTTCGTTATCAATGAGAACATGCACCTGGTATTACCAATTTCCCCATAATTGAAGGGAACACGGGCTGCCATGACCTACCAACAAGTTAAGAATAGAGATATCGCCGCCCCTACAGCCTCATCTTCATCTATGGCCACTTTCTCACCTGGTTCCGCATCATTATCTCGTCATGAGCAAGAGAAACTTACCGGACATTTATGCCCCGCCCACCGATTATCACAATTGAAACACAATCCTTTGCTCATACGTTCTTTCCGCTCAGCGGGAAATCCATTTGATAGCAAGTTGTTTCCCATGAAGTTGTACAGTAGTCTTAGGAAGAGTTGAAAGTACACGATTTTAACACTTACACTTGGTGTAGTACGTGGTATTAGGAACTACCGCTGGTACTCCCAATTTTTGGTGCCATAGACAACGTACCTTGATCCTCTAGACGCGCCTCAGCGACTAGAGCCAAAGCAAATGCATACCCGTTGCAATGACAACTTAAGTCCAGATATATAGAAAGAGATAAGTAAGGATTCCGAGATGTCCGTGACCCTGTTCATGAGTTTTTCAAACTCACCTTGATAATCTGCAACCGTTCCATTTTGTAACAAATTAGATAAAGCTCCTTATGGATCCTCGTATTTTGAAGGACCAAACTGATTCTTAACGCTCACCTCAAACCTGGGCAAATCGGTAATTAACCCGTTCTTCGTCATCTATCAAAACCATTCCGCAGCAGCCCCTTCAAGATTAAAACCCATGATCCTTAAATGTTTATCAGCTGGAGTGTTAAGCAAGGAAAGTATTCATTAATAGAGAATAACCAACGCCAGGATCATCTCCAGAAAAGTTAGGCACATCCAAGCGCATAGATCGTGGAAGCATTGATCTCGGATCACCCCACCCCATGCCGGACTTGCAGCAATTGGGTGGCCGCTGTAACTCAGCACGCAAGGCGTTAAATTGTTCTTGAAAGGCTGTGTTATGTTGTTCAGCCAAATGTTGAGCTGCGCCTTGATGGTCTTTAAGCCACAAACGAACCGTCTGCTCATCCGGACCATGATGACAATAAGCAATAAAGCACCAATGATACAACCTACTTGTATCGATAGTAGCACCACTATAGCGGTGCGGACTCCTTAAGAAAGAAAGAAGAAGCATAGATTTATTTGACCAAATGATGAACTTTATTAATAACCTATTCGTATATATAGTCGAATACAAGACTTGTAGCACAAGATAAATACGAAACATACCTAAACAAGGACTCTTTGACACAAGATATTCCTAATACGACACAAAGACTTTCCTAAGCATTATGGCAGAGAAATCCTAGCCCAGCACAAAGATTCTTACCATTTTGGTGCTCTCTTGGACCGCTTGCCCCGACCCAATTTGTCTGTACAACCTGCTAAGGGCGTAACATATTATGATTATCATTATCGTTAAGAATACAAGATCTTAATTGACATGTTTTGTTCAGGAATATATAAACGTTAAAAAGATAAAAAAAAGTATGGAAGATTCTTGAGGAAAACTTGCCTGGTACATTCATTATTATAATTCATATTAGTATTATTGTTTTCTTGTTTTATGAAGAAACAAAGAAATTCGACTTTCCCTTTATTTTGTGACAGGGAAAATATTTGTGAGGGCTAGCTTACAAACTGATGAGGGAATTATTAAGCGCTGTAATCATCGGAGCGGGAGGGACTCCATATCATGACAATCTTTTCTTCTTTGATGTGTGTATGCCAGGAGGTTATGTTACTTCTTTTAACCCAGATCATGTATGTCATCTATTCTTATTCTTTCTATGTCATCATACTTCTACTTAGGATTTATTGGGTACGCTTCACATGTACGCTAACATCGAGCCATCTTCGTTGCATAACCATCTTATAGTTAACCATAGTGTGTGTGAATTTGAGAGACAAAATATGAATAGATAAAAGATACAAAGATATGTAAACACTAAATAATAACATAAACTTGTAAATGAATTGTTGTAATACAAAGACTAGAACTTGTCCCTATTTAAACACAACGAAACGACACAACCATGAGGATTGAACCATTGTGACGTTTCATGGTGGTAACTGTTTTGTAACCGCCTCTTAACAGGCCCCTAACAAACTTAACTAACAACTAAAGGGGCATTTGGATCAATACGTGACCCAACCCATTTCCATTCCTCTTTTGACCCATTATGCTAAAACATAAAGTAAATAATGTAATTTTAACATACAAACATTAAAAAAAGGTTACATCTCCTCCTAATTTCAGTAATGTTAAATGCGTTGCCTCCTTGGTCTTTTCCTTCTTCACGTGATGACGGCAAAGTCATCACCGCTTGATGTGTTATCCTTGCTTCCTTCACTTGTAGTGCCTTCCGTGTTACTATCTTTCTTGGCTTCCTCATGAGCGTACTTGCACTTCTTTCTTGTACTTTCTCCTCGTAAGCCCCTACATCAACGCCTATCATTGCATCGCCATATGGTTGCTCTTGACCGACCATATTCATCCTTGGCGTCCATGCCCCGATCTTGGCGCTCTTCGTAGTAAATCTTGACTAGTGCTATAAATTCTATAGCACTCTTTCACTTCTTGCTCTTTCCCGAGCCAATCCTAAAACTATAGCAACATCACACCACATATTGTTGAATGATACATTCATGTAACCGCCCATATCATCCACAAACTTGTATAATCCTAGCAAATCTATTTTACTACCCCTACAACCGGTGGTATCACTCCCAACACATCTTGGCCTAGATATCCAAGGTAAAACCATTCCAACAACTCCACAAATTTCTTTCCCATAATCTCCCAATTTAAACACTAGTTTTCGATTTTAAGCAAATCTAAAAGGACAAAAAGTGGGAAAGGTGTTTACCTTTAAATGGTATAGAGTGCGATTTAGACTTAGGTATTCGTCGTCAACGTAATCTTGAATTTCCTCCCATACATCTCCAACTCTTCCATTCCTTTTATCAAAGAACATTCGTCACTGGGTCTATTGACTAGTAATAATCCTCCATGAAATCGTGGTGACTCTTGACTATACTTTCGTAACCCACATCCAAAGTACCTTAATCCTTGTCGAACATATACCTTATTCGACATGTACCATTGCAGAAGTCAATATGAACCCTTGGTCCTCCAAATTGGTTGATGCTTAAGACATTCAACGTGATTTTCGCGCGTAAAGCACGCTTGGAATCATTACACTTCCTTCTTTGGTATCTACGATCGCCTCGCAACACCATAGGAGACTATAAACTTCCTTTCCTTCTTCTTGCCCACTATCTTAAAACAATTGATCATTCGATTGAAAAAGGTCCTCGAGGACTCATGTGTTTTGCATAGGCTTTACTAACGAACCATATATTATCCCAATTACCTTGGTCCGCTCCTCGACCATTAAATCGCCTCAACGTGTACCTTTTCTCGTTGGATAGTTGAGTTCTTCGTAAATTCTCGCGTAGTCTCCATGCTTTGATCTTGATCGTTTGTTTTCTTGTTGGTGAAATTCCGAAAAGTTACCCTTTAATTTGAAAATAAAGCACCGTGATCTTTTTCTTTTCTTGATGTCGGGGTTTCCAAGGTTTTGGATAGCGGTTGTAAATTGATAACGGTTGGCTTTTTAAAATGGTTGGGACTTAGAGACATTATAGGATACAACTTCTTTTAGTTTATCCCTTAATAACCGTTGCCTTCTCGAGATAACCTCTTCTTTGTGTTCCCATTTTGAACCGCTCGAGTAACCTCCCTTGCGTAAATTTTTATTTAACGCCACTTTTACATTCCTTTGAGATGGCTCATTCCGTGATTCTGAACATGGGCTCGATACCAATGTTGGGTAAGCTTCACGGTGTTTAACATCGAGCCATCTTCGCTGCATAACCATCTTATAGTTAACCATAGTATGCGTGTGGATTTGAGAGACAAAATAATACGAATAGATAAAAGATACAAAGATATGTAAACACTAAATAATAACATAAACTTGTTAACGAATTGTTGTAATACAAAGACTAGAACTTGTCCTTATTTAAACACAACGAAACGACACAACCATGAGGATTGAACCATTGTGACGCTTTCATGGTGGTAACTGCTTTGTAACCGCCTCTTAACAGCCCCTAACAAACTTAACTAACAACTAAAGGCGTTTGGATCAATACGTGACCCAACCCATGTCCATTCCCTTTTGACCCATTATGCTAAAACATAAAGTATATAATGTAATTTTAACATAAAAACATTAAAAAGAAGGTTACAGGATACCAAATAATGCACATTATTTACATGGTCTGCTCAACTATTTTTGTTTCAGCTGGTGCGGTATCATTGGCATCACTGATCGCTTTTCTATCAATCCACACATCTACTCGTCGGGTGAAGTTTCCTTGAGCCTTTCGAGGAGAGCTCATAATGGCAAAATAGACCGGAGGAGATTTGGGTTCTCGATGTGCTCCAACTTGTGGTCTCGACACATGACGTGTTGTTGAACGCAAACCCTTTATTAAACTATGTTTACTACAAAAGTGTTGATAGTGCCTCCATAGATAGACAACAAAATTCCTGCTATACAACGATAATACCATTATAATCATCAAAGGTAAGATTAAACGTATGCGTGTTTTGCTCCTCCTTGTATGTATTTTATTAGCTAATATATGCTGCATATGGGCATGCATGTAGAACTTTGAGGAATTGGTTATTGGGCATTTTCAAGCCGTACGCCATATCCTGACTTCATGTAAAGGTTATATGGAAGGATTCTTCCTTGAGGGAAAGAAGGAGGAGATCGAGATGCTCGGTGGAGTTCAGGAAGGATGTGGCTTCGCACATCAAACCACTTGTTGATGCGTTTATCAAAATCGGTGCAAAAGAAGCTCAAGAATTTCTTTACTTAGGTGAAGGCAAAGTACCGCTACTTCATTAACCAACCCTTCATTTGAGTCATCTCTGCTTGTTATTATAATTATATAATTAGGCTCATTGGCAATTCAGTTCAACCCAAGTATCTATTATTGTAAAATAATTATTATGTGCAGTTATATGCTCGGATTTCATTCATCATTTACCTGCAGTTGTGTTGTTAAAGCATTATTTATGAGGGCTAGTATGATGGCATCAGTGTAAACAATTGTTAGCGGGTCATTTCTTAGTGACCGTGTGAATTGGTCGACCTTGAGTTAGAGTCTTCATTCATACATTATTAATAAATGGATGTCCTTTTTCTATGCCAGCTAACTTCAGTAGACTGTCGCCTCACTTCTAAAAGGTTAGATATTCTCATCGCTTGTTAACACTAATCAACGAACTTAGCAAATCACAACATCAATGACTAGTTATCAATTAAATCAATCTCTGCAGCCATCATTACACGGAACATATTAAAGTTACATAGAAACATACAAACACACATTTTGTTGATATGATAAGTACACAATGATCCACTATATATACATTCTTTATATCATAAATAGACTTATAAAATGACCTTTAACATGAGTAAACCAAATCTTTTATTTATCTACCACCTATATGAGTTAATGTTACTCCATTTACCGATGATGGTGAATGAAGACGTGAAGTGGAGTAGATGTCACTTCCTTGAATAAAGAAGCTAGGTTGTTTGGGAGAAGGTAGAGAACCTTCTCCACCCAACATGGCAACAACTGACGGTGTGCAAGGTCTATCTTCTGCTCGTTGTTGCACACACAATAGGCCAACGTGTACTGAACGCAACACCTCAGAAACAGAATAGGAGTTACCTAAACATTCATCAATTAAATCAAGAGACTTTCCTTCTTTGCAAAGTCTCCATGCCTAAATGAATCCAAATAAAAAACACAAATTAGTTCAAATCAGAAATATCGTACATCTATATCATATCCTTTTTATGTATTTATATGCTCATACTTGATCACAAATGTGTGTTTATGGACCTTCAGTAGCCATATCATACTGAAATTGGCATATTCAACACACTTACATGTCCAAGAAGATGATCATGGTGTTTTTCATGAACAAAACCTCTATTTTTCTTCCCGCTCACAATCTCCAACACTAAAACCCCAAAGCTGAATATATCTGACTTTACTGAGAAGAAACCATTCACTGCATACTCTGGAGATATGTATCCTCTAAATAGAACAAAAGCCCATGGAAATAAATACACACTATATACATAAAATGCATTAAAGTATACAAACTTTAGGGATTCTTACAAGGTTCCCACTACTCTTTGGTATTTGCTTCACTTTCGTGTTCTTTAAACATTCTGGCCAAACCAAAGTCAGATATCTTTGGACGCATCAGATGATCAAGTAAAATGTTCCCGGCTTTTAAATCCCTGTGCACAACTTTAAGCCGGGAATCTTGGTGAAGATAAAGAAGACCTCGAGCAATTCCGTTAATTATGTGGAACCTTTGTGGCCAATCAAGTAATGGCTTTCTTATTCCATCTGCATATATTTGCAACAACTTAATTTTATTAATAAACTGTATCCTTTGCAATTAGAATTGATATCATTTTATTTTATAGGATTGAAAAGCTAAGAGCCCAACCAAATATGAAACTGTCCAGACTTTTGTTAGGCATGTATTCATAAAGTAAGATTTTCTCATCGCCTTCAATGCAGTATCCCAAGAGCTTGACAAGATTCCGATGCTGAAGTTTAGCAATACAGATTACTTCATTCTCAAATTCTTCAAGCCCCTGCTGAGAGGACTTTGAGAGCCGCTCACAGCAACCTCTTGTCCTTCTAGCACACCCTGAAGACTAACATATTTACTACATGCTTTTATGTTAAATGTAAAAGTATAAAATATTATATTACCGGGTAATCCCTTTACAAAAAAAAATGTGTAAAATTTTTACTGATTATTGTTGGAAGTTTAATCCATTAATCTTTGTTTAACATGTACTTATTCAAATTATTTACCTTGTAAACTGGCCCAAACCCACCTTCTCCCAGCTTGTTTTCATCCGAAAAGTTATCGGTAGCCATAAAAACTTTAGATAAGCTATACAAAGGAACTTCTATACTTCCCTTCTGGCTGCTATCTTTGTGATCTCTATCAAGAATCGTTACATTCCTACCTAGAATATATGACGTGTGGTTGTCAAATGTTTATCATAAGGTAATTATTTACATGATGTACAACATACATCTAATATATATATAGAAATTCAGATCGATATAACTTGCCTTCTCTTTCTGCATCTGATCTCTTCTTCCTTTTACTCCAAGTGTAGAGTGTAAATATCAGGCCCAACAAAATCATTCCAGTTGATATTGACAAACTAACTTCAATAGCTACTCGTTTTTTCTGTTGAAGCTGGAATGGAGATCTAAGAGATATTACGGTTAAAGCAAACAAAACATTTGTTAAAATAACAGGATGGAACCAAACATCATATGAATAGAAAATTGCATTATTATTAGTTATGTACTGGCTTACCTGATAATTCAGAGGCTGCCAGTCTAACATAAAGGTCTTGCCCGCTTTGTGCGTGCTCGAACATCAACCAAATCACCAAACCATTGCAAACATCCAAATCCAGTGATGTTTGAGTTGCATATGCGGTGCAAGAGCATTTATGCTTACAAGCTACCTCACATTCCTGGAGGTTCATATTGGTATCATAAACGGCATTTTGCGTGTCTGGCAATTTCACGTTTGAAAACTTCAGGAATCCCTCTTCAGGCCCACAATCCAAGGTTCTACTCCTTACACATCCAGTTACGAATTGAAGCTCAAAACCTTTCAAGCAGACACAATTACGAATTGAAGAAATTCTACATATTCCATATGGGCCACATAGTCCATAGTTGTCACAATAATCCACGGGAAAGTTCATATCAATCATCCATTCTCGGCTTGGCAAATTCAGCTGAGAAACCTCAACCTTTCCATCAGGAGTTGCTACTGATCTTATCAAGGATCTAGGGCTATCATATGTATACATGTAATACATCTCGTTCTTATTCACAATCAACTCATATTTGTACCGAACAGTAGGGTCAAGCTTATAGTTTGGGGCGCCAGCAAATGATATACCAGTATACGGCCCAATTCTTGTTGTAATAACCGAGCTTTTCCTAATGTAGAGTTGAACGTATTTACCCTTAACCATTAAAACCAGAATGTATACTCACCTGGGGAAGGATCATCTGCGCCTCCAAGATGTCAGATATGTTTCTCTTCCTGTTACAAAGTTCTTGCCTAACTTCATTCCTGGTAACAAGGTATCTCCAGGGTGATCAAAGCTTTGCCAAATGTAATTTTCCTTGTTGAGAAGATTTTCACCGTGATAACAAAATTTCCCGTATCTAAGAGTTTTGCTATGGGGTTCACATTTGTGCCAGATGCCGAGGAGTTGGATGACCAAGTGATGGAACCGTTGCCATTGACAAGGGACAGGTTTCCATTGCTGTCCAATTTAACCACTCCTGAGGTATCGATAAGTGGAGTTTCACGGTTAGCAACCCATACAACTGTATGAGGTGATGTGTTCTTATACCATATCCCCAGGTATCGATTCTTCGAACTTCCTGGGCTAAAGAAGCCCAACTCGAATCTTTCATTTCCTGAAACAATGGTTTCACCATCTGTGATGTTCTGAAAAACAGTTATGGTGTCTAATGAACTGCAAGACGATAGCATTAGGGAGAAGAAGGTAATATATGGGAGTAACATTATTATTGAATGTACTGAACTTTCGATTTGCCAGTTTCTCATTGTTGGAGGTCTAATGTGAGTTTGGCAAGTTAAACTAAAGTGGGTTTGTATATTTGGACATTTAATTAAAATGAATCAAGAAACAAAGACTATTGGTAGAGTTTAAAGCTTTGAGGAGCATTAAACTTGAAGCCTGCAAATAGTACAAGTTGTGGATTCAAGTGGAATGTGGAGCAATCATGCTTAACTGTCTCCTCCATGTTCTTTATTAATAGCATGAAAGTGTGACCACACATTGACTAGGTACTTTTTTATGCGGTGCAAACGGCCCATGAAGTTTCATATTTGTATTACACGGTTGAGCAATGTAAAATTTACGTGCATGTATATACTCTTTATTATGCTTATACATACTTTTAAAAAGTTTCAAACTCGATCTTCAATTAACATGAATCAAGCTAATTAGATTAAAATAATTTAGCAAAACAAGTTGAATTTGTCACCCAACCAAGATACGTTCGAAAAACAAGTTGGTTAACTGTGTGGGCCAAAAAAGATATTAATAAAAAAGTAGTTGGTAGATGGAAGTCATCACATCGTTAATAGAGGCTGTCACTATATATATGCACCCTACAAGAGATGTATGTCGGGTGTTTCTTAAATTAAGCGGCTTAATGTCTAGATTAGTCACTTATTCATGAAAGAGATGTTTTTTTGGTTTTTCCATTAAGATAAAATAAGAGTTTGCGCTCACTTAATAAGTAAAAAAGAAACACCGCATAAGATGTCGCCAAAGAAAGGTTAGCATGCATATAACGTTTTCAACTTATATTCTAGGATTTCTTGATTTAGGTTTTAGATGTTAAAAAAATATGCGTATTCGGATATCCGAAGAAATTGATCAAAATTTATTAAAAGGTTGGGTTTTATGAAATGTTAGTTTTGGAACTTATATAAAAGTTTTTCGAAAATTATAGATATTTAGATATTTGAAAATATAAAATTGTTATCTGAAATTTCGGATATCCGAGTCTAAAAAACTTAGCTAAAATAATGGGTCTAACATAAAACCATCAACTCAAATTTCGGATATCCGAAAACCGAACCACAAAAACCAAAAACCAAACAGAACTTTTGGTGCGTGGTTTGGTTTTAAAAAACTTAAAATCGAATTTTCGGTTTGGGTTTGGTTATAGCCAAAAACCGCCCCATGCTAACCCCTAATTCGCAAGTTACAGGTAGTGGTGTCAAATGGGTTGACCCGACCCGAACTCAATAAAGCCTTATAGGTTCGGGTTGATTCAGGTCTAACTTAGCTTATCGGGTTATCGGGTCAACCCAATAAAATACAATGACATACAGTAGTAACAAATCTTTGATTTTTTAACAAAAGCCCAACAACAAATCCTTTTTAAGTAGGTTACTACTGGGCAATGCTTATGTATAGTTTTTATGGACATACAATACTACTTTTGTCTAGTATGAAGCACTTCCAGTACCAGTTGGTTGTTGCGCTTAAAATTGTTTCTCAAACAAGAAGCACAAAGTATGACAACACAACAAGATCATATATGTGTACATTTAAATTTAATTTAATTATGTCATATGTTTTGTCCATTAACAGATAATAATCCTAGCATTATAAAACATTTGCCCTAAAGTCTAACATTCTTGTTCGATAGTATTAAGTTTTTTTTTCTTATTGGCCTTATTTATTTATTTTTTTCCTTAACAAGTAACCCGTTAACCCGATAGACCCGATTCCTTATAGGGCCGGGTTGCGGGTTATATATTTTTTTCCTTTCCATTACCTGATAGACCCGACCCGATAAGCCCCAAACCCAACCCGATAACGTGATTGGCACCTCTACTTGCAATATGTGACACAGGTAACGAAATGACCACAAAGGCTAAATACTCTCATACTATAAGGTCTAAACACTTCAACTTCTCAAAACAAATATTATAGAAATAATCAAGCAAATATTTAACAAGTTGGTTTTCGTTTATTTGCATTTTTTTTCTACTCGTTTTGACCTAGAAAACGCAGACTAAGATTTATTTGGTCGTGTGATCTTCATTATTTCAGTGTAAGTTTATTATTGTTGTTGCTGTAGGTTTTATATATTTTCTAAATCCCATAGGTTGTTTTGTTGTGTGGATATATAAATTAAATTAAAATGTATGTAGTAACTCGATTAGGTAATTCTTAAAATTTTGACATTGTGTAAATTTCCCGTTCGTAGGAAAAGGTTGTGCCCGGCTGTTGTTGGGGATAGTGCCGTAGCTGAGATTTTGGATGTCCTGTATATAACGGTAATTTAGCTTTAATTTTAACAAACATATAGAACATAAAATCATATATCATCACTTTTTTTTTGTGGGAAGTAAATTTTGAGTCCCGAATATACAATGAGGTTTATATTTTGAGGCCCCTTATAATTTTGAGGCCCTTTGCGATTGCACGCCTCGTATACGGCTCTGGTTGGGGACAAGATGAAACAAAAGGAGGTACAGTGTATAAACAATCATTATATCATCAAATTAGTTTAAGTTGGTTTACTGGTTTACTTTACATATGAATATATTTGTTTTTGTAAACAACTAAAACTTAAGAGTACAGACGATAATATTGTTGTCTTTCTTTCTGCTTCAAAAGAAGAAGTTCCAGGCTGTACCAAATGAATGTATAAATTAGAGATCAAGAAGATGTGCGAGAATTACTCAAGAGACGGCATATATGATAAAGAAATGAAAGATTTGTCGGTAGACCTAAAGGATAGTCCCGCGGCAAGCCTTGCTTATCTTGATGAACAAGATGTTCTGAAAAGGTATCGAGACTTCAAGAAGTTTGATGTAGTCGAAGACTATTCAGATCATCTTATCGGAGCTCATTACACCGTTAGTAAGTACTATGATAATCATTATTGTTAAGAATACATGAAATTAATTGACGTGTTTTGTTCAGGAATGTATAAGCGTTAAAAAGATAGAAAAAGAATGGAAGATTCTTAAGGAAAACTTGCCTGGTACATTCATTATTATAATTCGTATTAGTATTATTGTTTTCTTGTTTTATGAAGAAATAAAGACATTCGATTGTCCCTTTATTTTGTGACCGAAAATATTTGTGAGGGCTTAAAACTGATGAGGGAATTATTAAGAGCTGTAATCATCGGAGCAGAAGGGACTCCATATCATGACGGTCTTTTCATCTTTGATGTGCGTGTATTCCAGGAGATTATGTTACTTCTTTTAGCCCAGAGCCGGTATGTCATCTCATCTTATTCTTTCTATATCATCATACTTCTACTTAGGACTCCCAATAGTGTGTAGTTCAACTATTTTTTGTTTCAGCGTGTGCGGTATCAATGGCATCACTCTGACTGCCTTTCTATCAATCCACACAACTACGTGTCGGGTGAAGATTCCTTGAGCCTTTCGAGGAGAGCTCGTAATGGAAAAATCGACTGGGAGGAGATATGGGTTCCTGGCACTTCGAATATGCTCCAACTACTGGTCTGCATACAGGACGTGTTGTTGAACGGTCACCCTTTACTAAACTATGTTTACTACAGAAGTGTTGATAGTGCCTCCGTAGATACACAAAAACATTCCTTACTATACAACGAGAATACCATCATAAAAACACTCAAAACAATGATCTCTACAATGAACAACCACCAAAGGTAAGATTAAACGTATGCGTTTTTTGCTCCTACTTGTATGTGTTTTATTAGCTAATGCTGCATATTTGGCATGCATGTAGCACTTTGAGGAATTGGTTGTTGGGCATTTTCGAAGCCGTGTACGTCATATCATGACTTCATGTAAAGGTTATATGGAAGGACTCTTCCTTGAGGGAAAGAAAGAGGAGAGATGCTCAGTTGAGTTCAGGAAGCTAGGATTTCTTTAGTTATGTGAAGGCAAATTACCTTTACTTCATTAACTAACCCTTCTTGTGAGTCATCTCTGCGTGCTTGTTATTATAATTATACAATTAGGCTCATTGGCAATTCAGTGCAACCCAAGTATTTATTCGTGTAACACAAATTAACACAGGTTTACCCTAAGACATCAATAAATAAGATAAAGAAGTAAACAACAAGACACCATATTTTGGCAGTGACAGGTACTTTTAGGTCAATCGGTGTATGCCAGAATAAGTAATAGACTTACGAAGACATCTTAGGAATATTGGAAGGGAGAAGGAGTCTCATATGGCCAAGTTTATAATAGTTAGTTTTTTTTTTTTTTTTTTTTTTTTTTTTTTTCCTTGGATGCAACAAAATACATTTGGTATTAGGATACTGCTCTTAATGTTACGTTCTTACCATCAGTTTTACTTTGATAATTTATGCAATGCTTAAACACATAACTATTTAAGCAAAACCAATTAGGTTATTACCTACCATTACCTATACAACGCAAAATCGTGTTGGTGGATGTGTTAACTTTTGCAAAAGGGATTTAGCTAGGTCTCCGATAGAATGTGTACGAAGCCATTTGTTAGCCAGGTAGATTGAGTTCACTAGTTAGTTGGTATTTTACAATTAACTGCAACACGCTCCACAATATTGCATGCCAAACATACCCTACAATTTTTTTCTTCCCATAATGGAGTTTTGCCCAAATATAAATTTTATATGTGATGCATGAACATGAAGTTATAGTCTCACACTCCATTTCTACCTGAGAAAAAACTCGAAGACTATTTGGGCATTATATCATTAAGGATCACTACTTATGTAATAAATGTGGCTTGATTTGGTTTTAAAAAAATGGGAAAAACCAAATATAAAATGTTTTCCGGTAACGAGTACCGGAACCGATACCGGTACCGGAATCCCGTTCGGTACGGTACCGGTACACAGTTTTATGCTCGGGAAAAATACGGTACCACCAATTCGGTATCGGATTGGTACCGAATCGTCCCTACTTCTACCTTGTAGTATTGTATTGTCTTACAAAGTTATTAAAAGACATTAGGTTACTCTTTTAGTGTATTGTATACATGAGGTTGACGTCAATCTTGACTTGTTACTAATGTTATAAAACCCGGGTTTTCAATTGACCCGATCGAGTCGCCGGGTCACCGTTTCAACCGGTTGAACCGCCTGGTCAAACCGGTTTTACTTCAAATTACTCACAGTTAAGTGAATAAGGAGAAAGACGTATCTTATTACTAGTTTTTTGGATAAGAAAAATAGTAATGAGAAAGGAGAGAGTGAACAAAGTGAAGTGAAAATGGTTATTCCATTACTTGAATGAGAAAATGAAGCTTACATCAGGTTTTATACAGAAATAAAAAAGGCGGGAAAACTAACTAACTTGAAACTACAGTTGACTATCGTTGACTATTAACTAAAGTGTAAACTACATGTTGCCACAATCAACTAAACATCTATGGTGATGAAGCTAATTGGATGAGATGACTGTGGAGATGATTCTTGTATTAGCTTTGATGCCTGGTTGCTTGACTGCATCTTTAAGACCATCTTTGACTTGTGTCTTGATTGTGTTGATAACTCCATTACCCCCGGGGAAGTTGGCAGTGTATATGGATCACACATGCCAAACTTAGAAACACAATTATGAAATGGAGATATGCTAATTCCTTTTGTCAACACATCTGCAATTTGAGTGTGTGAGGGAGTAAAAATAGGAAGAATGACCCGTGCTTTGATCTTGTCCCTAACAAAGTGGCAATCAATCTCAATGTGTTTTGTTCTGGCATGTTGGACTGGATTGGTAGCTAAAGCTATTGAAGATTGATTGTCACAGAAAATGGAGATAGGGGTTGGTGTTGTTATTTGGAAGTCCTTGAGCAAGCTGAGTAACCAAGTAATGTCACATGTGCAGTCTGCAAGAGCTCTATACTCAGCTTTTGTTGAGGATCTTGAGACCACTGTTTGTTTCTTTTATTGCCAGGAAATGAGACAAGGACCAAGGAAGATGTAAGGGATATACAGTAATAACGAACACAATTGGATATGCTTAAATCTCTGAAAGGCGTGTGAACACTTTCAGATCGAATCAATTCGGTGGTTCTACCAAATTATTTAATCGGATACAATTCAGAGAATGAGAATTTTTTGTATGTGTTTATATGAGATTTTTATGAACCAGAGAATCAGATATGACCAAATAAAACCGAATATAACTATAAAACGGGATAACTGCCAAAGGTAGTTTCAGGGTTTCCAACTTGTCAAATTTAGTCCCTCAATTTCCGAAAAATTAATTTTCTAAGGAATTTTTGACATAGCTCGACCCGGCCGGGCGCCGCCTTGGACCACTGTGGCCGCCTGAACTGCATGTGGGCGCCCCGGACCTCGTCCTTTAGGGCTTCGCCCTAAGATCATTATAAATTCAAGTAGGTGTGCACTCCGCACCTCAAACCTAAATGATGTCTTATTATAATGAAATTGGTCAAACGAGTTAATCCAATTACACTAAAATATCCAACATTCCTCCCCTATTTTAGTGCAATCCTTGATTAACTAAAACAAGTAATCTCAAACAATCAAACTTTTGCATAAATGAAATTTCGTGACGATTGAATTTCACATTAGTACATTAAACATTCCAAATATTTGAATACCAGGGTGTCGCTTAGGATTGAACCCTGGGAATTTAATATGAATACACGAAGATAATGTACACAAAAGTTTACATAAATAGTAGTTCTATATTGACACATGTTTTACTAGCCTATGTCCTTATCCTTCACAAGCATGTCAAAGCCAAGTCCCAGCTTCTTGAAGTGGCTAAACTTCATGCTCATATAGGTAGCTCTTTTAGTCTTGTACCTACAACGCAATTTGTCAAAAGAGCTATTAAGAATATATTCATTCAACCTCCCTAACTTGTAGGTCTGAACACATACCTTGGGATGAATCTTCTAATGTGTTCCAATCTCTAAATATTAAGCCTTCCACATTGAATTCAACACCTAGCATCATACTAGGTGGGAATTGGGTATCTTGATATCAGAGATTTCTGATGGACTTTAATCTCATCCCTATAGCCGAATTTTTCACGAGATCTCTATTCAACCCTTTGGTTAAATGATCGGCTAAATTGTGTTGTGTTTTCACAAACACCACAGATATCACACCATTCGTGATAAGCTCACGTATCATACTATGTCTAACACCTAAGTGTCTAGACTTCCCATTATATACTTGACTATATGCCTTAGCCAAAGTAGCTTGACTATCACATCTAATAGAAATGGGTGATATCGGTTTAGGCCACAACGGAATTTCATAAATTAAATTTCTTAGCCATTCAACTTCTTTACCAGCTGCTGCTAATGCCACAAACTCAGATTCCATTGTTGAACCAGTTATGCAAGTTTGCTTCTTAGATGCCCAGCAAATGGCACCACCTCCAAGTAGGTATACCCAACCACTTGTGGAAGAATGATCTTCCTAATTGGAAATCCAACTTGCATCTGAATAACCTTCAAGAACAGAAGAAAATCCAGTATAAGTCAAATCATGCTCGCCAATGGATTAAACCTGGATTGTGTGTATATCTACTCAACTTTCCAACAGCAAAGGCTATATCCGGTCTAGTACAAATCATGGCATACATGAGAGACCCAATAGCCCTTGAATATTCAAGTTGATTCACAGCAACACCTTTATTAGACACAAGTTTTGTTGTGGGATCCATAGGAGTACCTATTGGAGAACAATCTTTCAGATTAAATTTATCCAACATCTTCTTAATATAATGTGATTGAGAGATAGTAATGCCATGTTCTCCACGTATGATCTTAATGCCAAGAATCACATCAGCCTTCCCCATGTCCTTCATCTCAAATTTAGAGGACAAGAACTCCTTAGTTGTATCAACTTGATCTTGGTCAGTACCAAAGATCAACATGTCATCAACATACAAGCAAATGATTACTCCTTTACCAGAAGCATCAAACTTGCTATATACACACTTGTCTGCTTGGTTTAATGCAAAACCATTAGCAAGACAACATCATCAAATTTCTGATGCCACTGCTTGGGAGCTTGCTTCACACCATAAAGAGATTTAACCAATTTACAAACCTTGTTTTCATTACCAGGCATGACAAAACCTTCTGGTTGTTTCATGTAAATCTCTTCATCCAATTCACTATTCAGAAAGGCTTTTTTAACATCCATTTGGTGAATTACAATATTATGTATAGCCGCAAGTGCTAACAATAATCTAATGGTGGTAATCCTAGCAACAGAGCATAGGTATTGAAGAAATCAATACCTTCTTTTGTCTAAAGCCTGGATAACCAATCGGCTTTATACTTGTCTATGCTTCCATCCACCTTCATCTTCCTTTTGAAGATCCATTTACTATTCAATGGTTTACAACCAGGTGGTAAATCAGACGGTTTCCAAGTATTATTGTGCATAATAGAGTCAATCTCATCTTGGATTGCCTCTTTCCAAAATGCAGCATCCCTTGAAGCCATAGCTTCACTATAGGTCCTAGGATCTTCATCAACATTGAAACAATATTGATATTGAAATTGAATTTCATTCCTTGATCCTTCGACCAAATATATTTGGAAATCATCACCATAAGATTTGGTTTTTCTTGCTCTTACACTCCTCCTAGGCTCAGAAGGCTCAGGAGGAGAAGCGGTCACTTGGTCAGATGTACCAAAGTTACTAGAACTTGCAATCATGTCTGCAGGTTTAGGTAAAGATGTGAAACTATCCTCATTGCCAAAATCAGCATCTCGTGACTCAATAACAGAGTGCGGATACATAATCATTAGGTTCTATGACATAGAACCTATAGCACTTAGAATTCTCGGGATAGCCATGAATACACAATCTATACCTCTTTGACCTATATTATTTATTTTAGGATCACCAATCTTACCATAGTTTACACCCCAAACTCGAGATAACTCGGTTTGGTGCCTTTTATACCAAAGTTCATAAGGGTTATCTTGTTCCTTTCATTAGGAACTCTATTTAATAAATAACAGTCACAACATAGCCTCACCCCAAAATCCATCACTTAGGCCAGAATAGCATAACATGTAATTAACCATTTCTTTTAATGTCCTATTCTTTCTTTCAGATACACCATTTTGTTGTGGTGTATATGGAACAGTAGTCTGATGTATTATACCAGTAGATTGAGAATATACTGGATCATAATACTCACCTCCCTATCGCCAAGTGTTTTAATCTTCACACCATGATAAAGCTCTACTTCCTCTTTATAAATTTTAAACTTATCAAGAGCTTCATCTTTGTATGACACAAGTAAACATAGCAGTATCTAGTAGCATCATCAATAAAAGTAACTACATACTTTTTATTACCAAGTGATGGTGTTGAATGAAAATCACACAAGTCACTGTGTACAAGTTCTAATACCTTAGTATCTCTAATGATATTTTTGGTGAAAGGTTGTCTAGTAATCTTCGTCAACATATAAGTTTTACACTTTTCACCATTAAATTCAAAAGCAGGTATTAGACTCATTTTTGACATGTCTATCATTCTCTTGTAATGTACGTGTCCTAGTCTAGCATGCCATAATTTAGATTTACAACAATTATTGCTAGAACTAGTAGAAGCCATGCAAACATAATTATTAACAAACGAAACATCCAAATTTAATTTAAACATGCCATTCAAATATCCAAAGCCAATAAAGGTTCCATGTCTAGACAATATATACTTGTCGCTTTCCAAGACTTGCTTGTAGCCACAATTATTTATTACAATACCAGATACTAAATTATTACGAATTCCAGGTACATACACAACATTATTTAAGAGTAAAGAGTTTCCAGAAGTAAAGACTAGATTAACAGATCCTAGTCCTTTAATCGGTTCAGTTGCAACATTGCCCATCTTTAACAAAGATGCATCTTCAATTGGCTTAAAGTCCTTGAACCATTGAAGATTTTTGCATACATGACATGTTGCTCCTGAATCCACCCACCATGATAAATCATAATCCTGCACATAGAATGTTTTAGAAATTATTGATACATAATAATTCTCAACAGAATGATCAGTAGGTACCAAAAACAAACCTGATTGCTTTCCAGGATCTTTGGATCCACTAGAACCAGCGTCGTTTTTTCCTTTAACTCCACCCTTAGACCTGCAATCTTTCTTAAAGTGTCCAGGTTTCCTACACTTCCAACAGGTTACTTTTGGTTTCTTATCAGAACCTTTGTTGTTATTGCTTTGAAACTTTCGTTTCCCTTTACCAGCCTTAGAGGATTCACCCTCCTCCACCATGTTCACAGAAGAACCAGCCATGGTTTTAGTACCACAAACATAACCCTTTTCCATATCACGTATGGATTGTTCAATTTGGAAATGACTTCTAAGTTCAACCAGATTCAATTCCTCTTTCCTATGTTTGATTGTTCTTAAAATCTTTCCAAGAGGGGGGGTTTATCTATGATGCTAGAGATGAAATTGATTCATCCATTTTCATATCGATTGCAAAACCGTCCTAATATCCTTTGCAATTGTGGTAATTGTTCCATGACAGGCCTAGTGTCTACCATTTTATAGCTATTAAAATTACCAACAAGGAATTTCTTACTAGACGCATCTTCTGCCATATATTTGGCTTCTAGGCAATCCCATAATTCTTTTGCAGACTCTACGTTTTGATAAATATCAAACAAGGAATAAGACATACCGTTAAGAATATGACCACGACATATGTAGTATGCGTTCTCCCACTTGGAGCGATTACGAGTCAGTTCCAGGGTTTTCATTCTCAACAGCCTCAGGTGGGATACTCAGCACATACACTACTTTCAAATTCTTGAGATAAAAGTGCATCTTTTTCTGCCATCTACGAAAATCCTACCCAGAAAACTTCTCCAACTTTGCAAACGTCTTATTCATATCTTTCACAGAATCAGGGTTCGTCATCTTAATTGATTCGATCTTTGTAAGGGATATAAAGTAATAACGAACACAATTGGATATGCTTAAATCTCTGAAAGGCATGTGAACACTTTCAGATCGAATTAATTCGGTGGTTCTACCAAATTATTCAATCGGATACAATTCAGAGAATGAGAATTTTCTGTATGTGTTTATATGAAATTTTTATGAACCAGAGAATCAGATATGACCAAATAAAATCGAATATAACTATAAAATGGGATAACTGCCAAAGGCAGTTTCAAGGTTTCCAACTTGTCAAATTTAGTCCCTCAATTTTCGAAAAATTAATTTTCTAAGGAATTTTTGACATAGCTCGACCCCAGCCAGAGGCGCTGTCCCTTGGACCCTGCCAGGAGCTGCCGCCCCTTAGACCCTTCTACCAGGGGCGCTTCCCCCGGACCCCCGTCTTTTAGGGGCTTCGCCCCTAAGATCATAATAAATTCAAGTAGGTGTGCATTCCGCACCTCCAAACCTAAATGATGTCTTATTATGATGAAATTGGTCAAACAAGTTAATCCAATTACACTAAAATATCCAACAGAAGATACAAAATCAGTGGTTGACCTTCTTGAAAATGGGACAACTTGCCCAATCACTATCACAATAGGCCTTAAGCTGTAAATTTGTTGTTAGTTGGGAAGAATAAGCCTTGTCCTGGACATAATTTGATGTATCTGAAAACCTTTTTCAAAGCCTTCCAATGTGGTGTCCTTGGATTGTGACTGAATTTACTTAATGCATGAGCAGCATATGACAGATCAGTTCTCGTGAAAGTGAGGTACAGAAGCTTGCCTACTAGAGCTCTGTATTGTGAAGGGTCAGAGAGAGGTTCTCCATCTGTGTCATTGAGCTTGTCAATTGGGTTGACTGGGATATGGGTAGGTTGGAGATCCAAAACATCAACACTTAGAAAGAGCTCAAGGGCATATTTTCTTTATGTCATGGTGATACCTTTTGAGTTTCTCATGAATTCTATACCCAAATAGTAGTTGAGACTACCCAGATCCTTGATGCTGAATGTTGTATCCAGTTTCTATTTGATATGATTGATGAGAGAAAGATTGTTTCCTGTGAGGAGAATGTCATCAACATAGATCACTAAGGTTAAATAATCTTGTCCCTTTCTGTAGGTAAGTAATGAAGTGTCTGCATAACTCTGAGTGAAGCCTTTGTCAAGTAGAAAGGTAGTAAGCTAAGTAAACCAATGTCTATTTGCTTGCTTGAGACCATAGAGAGACTTTTGCAACTTACAAACAGGATTTGGAATGGAAGTATCATACTTGTATCCTTGAGGTAGAGTCATGTACACTTCTTCTTCTAAGTCTCCATGAAGGAAAGCATTATTGATATCTAGTTGAGCAATATAGCCGTTGTGGTGGACAGCAATGACCAACAGAGTTCTGACAGTTACCATTTTAGCCACTGGTGCAAATGTCTCTGTGTAGTCTATACCTTCTTGTTGAGTGAATCCATTTGCCACTAACTTTGCTTTAAACCATTCAATTGTTCTATATGGTCTATACTTGATCTTGAATACCCATTTGCACCCAATGGGTAATTTGTTTGGTGGAAGGGAAGTAACCATCCATGTGTGATTAGAATCAAGTGCTTGTAACTCTTTATTCATAGCATCTACCCATCTTAAGTCTTTGGAAGCTTGGGTGTAGTATTTTGGTTCTGAGGTATTGTTGATTGTGTTTATGAAATGCCTGTGTTTGGGTGATGTAATATTATGATAATTTAGATATTTTGAATGGTGGAATTTGATGACAGTGTGAAAATTGTGATTTTTCTTGGGTATGTTGATTTGAAAATCCTTGATTTTTGATGGTAGTTTGGTTGTTCTAGTAGATTTCCTGATTGGTGGTGGTGATGGTGGTGCTGGTATGGGAGATGGATCGGTTGAGGTAGATGGTGATGGTATTGGTGTATGTGATGATGAAGTGGATGTGTACTCAGATGGATTTGTGATAATTGGTGGTGTGATATGTATAGATGACTGGGATGGAGATGATTATGTGTCATTGTGTGTTGGTAGATTAGGATATGTAGGTGATGGATCAGTGCTTGACTCTGGTTGTATAAATGATGAGGTGTGGGTTGTGAATTGTCATGATGTACTTCTTTGGATGAACTTGGTATGCAGGGTAATGGTGTGATATTGATGGGTGATGGGATGGTTTGAGGTTCTGATGTTGGTAATAGAGTTTGATTTGGTGAGGATTGTGTTGGTTTGATGTTGAAAGGAAAGATGTGTTCATGAAATCTTACATGTCTGCTCACAAAGGTTTTGTGTGTCTTAGGATTGTATAGGAGATAACCTTTTTGTGTGGTGGGGTAACCAATCTATTTAATCTATTAAAACAAGGTTTATGCATATGTCATCTTTGAATATGTGTCAATCTTTTATTAGTTAATCTATTTAAAAAATATCAGTGCTGATGTAATAAATCTGATATATATTTTTTTATTAAATTAAAACAAAAAGTTCATTTAAATAATGTAAAAAGCTTCTTCTAACCAGGCATGCACCTGGGAATATGGAACAACTAATTTTATTGGCTTACTTGACGGTGTGGAGTGTATCACACAAGAAATCCTGAGTCATATTATTTTCATAATATTCTCAAACAATAAACCCTTCATTTGAAATTTGAATCTGTCGTCTATGATCTTAATCTTATTTTCAGGTTATATACAAAACGTTTTTTCTTCTTCTCATCTATTCTTATGTGTCACCCACTTTTTATTTTCATCCATTTACTAATTCATTTATCTATTCCATCTTCTTCATTATTTTTAAGAAATACCGGTTTTGATTTCATGTCCTGATTCTTCTTTGATTCAAGGTGACTTTGGCTTTGCATTCTTGATTAAAGTTTAGTTGAGATTGCTTATGTTTGTGCAATGAACCCTAACTCTTTGATAAAAATTAAAAATCTTGCGTGAACATCTTTTTTAGTTTGTGTTTTTTGTTTTTGCCCTAATTAACCACAATACCTCTAACCATGCATTTTTCTTGGTGTCACAAACTTGAGGAACCATGCTTGCAAGTAAGGTTAAATTTGTTGATAGTTAATTTGGTCTCATTGTGTGTATATATGCTAAATTTGCAAGAGTGAACTCATACACTTCTTATTTCAGAAATTGTTTGCTACAACATATGTTGAAAATAAAAACCTCCATATAACATATTTTTGTGAAAATTAACATGTTTCATTGTGTGTATGTATATGCAAAATTAAACCATTCTAAAATATTTTGGGTGGTAAAAGAACTTGAAGAAGCATATTGAGACTTCATTTTCTTTGATGACTTCATCGGTTTATAATGACTACATGTGCTTTGTAAGTTTTTAAATTTAATGGTGTATTCAAGTTATATGATGACTACATTTACTTTGTATGTTTTTATTGATGGTGCTTACTAGATGAACAGAGGAAAAACGATTATGTAAACTACAGGTGGCAAATGAGTCGGGTGGTTTGAGCCATAGTTCAAACAAGTCATGGGTCAAATGGGTCATACTTTAGGAATAGGTCAAATGGGTCATGGGTCAAATGGGTTGGGTGAGGTTGAGCTATTACATTTTTCTTTTTGTGACGACTTGGAGACTATTTTTGATCAAGAAGAAAGATGTGGCTTGAATGCCATCCATTATTTATATCAAGGTATCATTCTTCTCCCATATTAAACAAAGTGGTGTTATCGAAATTTAACAAACGGAACAATTTACTGTACCTAATAAAAAAAAAACATCTAATTTACCTACTTATATGAGAACACACTTCAGATTAAGCACTTGAAGACATATTTTTGAATAACTACCAATTCAACATACTTTCACATATTTTTGTCAATTTTTTCAGGTCTAATATAAACTATAAATATGGCTCTTTGATATTGATTCGAGATGTTAAAGTATGGATTTTAATAACTAAAGGCTTATATAGTCATCAAGTTTAGTTATAAAAAATATTTGTAAGCCATCAAGTCTCCATATTTACCAATTTGGGAAAGTGTATTTTAAATGGACTATGTGTTTTTTGTTTATACAATAAGCTAATAATGGTAATTCATTCAATGAAGCTTCTTTAGGATGCATATTATATTAAGCTTAAGCTTACCTATTCTTCAACTTTTACTGCTCAGTGAGGACCCCTACTTGAACTCGGGTTTGGTTAAGATTTTGTTGGTTTTCACGGGTTTTGAATCATTATTTATGTGGCAGGTATTTCATATTGTTTGAGGGTGCTGTTGGTTTTCACGGGTTTTGAAACTAGCTGAGGATGAGAAAAAGAACAGAGAAGCACTGGCAAAGGTTGTCGCCGAAGAAGTCGAGAACATGGGATTAGATGCAAGCTAGGTCCAAAAGGGTCGAGCGGTCAAAGTTCAAGGATGCTCAGTCGCTCGATGGTCGCTATGAGAAAGCAGTTGAAGCAAACAAAAGAAAGTTTGGAGTCGTCGAGCAAGAACGAATTGATCATTACAAATGGACAATGACAAGCCGAAGGCAACCTGAAAGGATCACTGATGTCAAAATCATCCCCAACTCCAAACCACTAGCTATGAATGTATACAGGGGGGCTCATAAGAGACATTTCGAGATTCATGATCCCTTCACCTTTAATGACTTTGGGATCACTGAACTCGATGAGCTAGGTCCAATCATTGAGTCCAAAAGGAATGCAGTTGTGAAGGACCTGATGAAAATGCTCAGCAAAAGATATGAAAGGCTGATAGATGCTCCAAATTAATGAATTCACCGCTTTGACTGCCCTCAAGGATCTCAACCACAAGCATCCACCGCAAAGGAAAAGAGTTGAGTTCCAACACGAGATCAAAGTCTTGGCTTAGAATGCAACAGAGTGCTGAGGTGTGAAATTTGTGAACTGTTTAGTGATTGAAGAGCACGAAGAGGGCTATTCCACATTGATGTCTATGGAAACCCAACATTTTAAAGATGGAGTGATATTGATCGGTGGTGTGGTCGCAATGATCGACTATATTCGATGGCCTCTCGGATCCAATCCCAAGAAACATCGTGTTTTGTCAAGACCGAATGCTAAGATAAGAGACCATCCGGACAGGAAACACTCATCACCAAGAAAGTGAAGCTTGAAGCACGGGAATCCATACGGGTGACATCATGTTATCTTTTCTTTGTACTAGTGATAGGAACCATGTAAGATGATTAATCGATGTATGTTTTTGTTAAATTACTCGTCTTCCATATTGTAGTCATTAGTACATTCGGTGTGAAAAGCCATTTGCTCACTTACATCGATCAAACACTTAGGCTATTTGTATATCCAATAAGGGAGACCGTTGGGTCCAAGAAATACCCAACCCCTTAATCTAGGATTTGAATAGAAAATAACCTAAGTGTTTAATCCGTTAAACACTATCGTGTCACTTGACGCATAGTCTCTCGGTGAGCCATCTTGAGGATACTCGATGACGAGGCAAAGAAGAAGCCTCCACTCCAGAAGGCGGAACTTAATGGGTGAAGACTAAGTTAAGAAGAAGATGGTGGATTCAGGTGGGTGGTGACAATAACTCACCGAATCCCTAAGACTCCTCTCCAACTGTAGCATCAAGACAAATCGAAGGAAGAGACGAAGGCTTTAAAGATCAAGAATGAGCGGGACTAGGCGGGAAAAGTTTACCCGATAAAACTAAGTCCCCAAGTGTTTTACCCGATAAAACTAAGTCCCTATCTACTAAAGTCATATCTTCCCATTTATAGTAAGCGGCTATACTAAAGGATCTATGATTTGGAAAGAAGCTTACATACGACTACATATAGCAAAGCAAGCGAATCGAATATATCTAGATTCGGGATTCATCGTGATCAATGTTTTGTCTTCTAGGTTAAAGTTAAATGTCATAATTGTATAAATAGCATAAGAGAATGAGTGAAAGATTTAAGCTTGTGAATTGTAAAACACACACACACACAAGCCAACTTTTCACTCCTCCAAATACAACTTTATCCTTGAGCTAGCTCGGTGGGTTCTAAGAGTTGTGCTCGGACTTAGCTTTGAGCTAGAGAGGAGTCACCCAAACTTTGTCATTTCAATCCCAAGTACCATTCCGTAAGTACTTGGGTAACGATTCTTTGATTTATTTCTAATAAGAATATGATGTTGAAAATTACTTTGTGTGTTTTACTTATGTTAATTTCAAATCATTATTCATCGTTAAATTGTTTTAAGTACTTAATTGTTTTAAACTATAGTGAATAGGGAACAACAAGTGGTATCGAGCAAGGTTGATTATAAAACTTTTTTAAGCCGCTCTAAAACATTTTTAAATCGAGATTCCTATGGTCGAAATTGATGTACCCCAACTAGTCGATAAAAGGGTGGAGCTTATTCACCGCTGCCCTAGACTTGAAGTTGGCAAATTCAACAAATGGAAAAAGCGTATGCTTTGTTATTTGATTGGGATGGAACCTTATTATATCAAGTGTATTAATGAGGGTCCATTTGTCCCAAAGATCTGCTGAAGGTTTGCCCAAACACAAGCTCGATGAACTCGTGGATGAAAGGAGAGTGGTCAACCAGGACCAAAGACTCAAAAGTATCATCATATCATGTCTCCTTGATGATATAATGGAGTAAGTTATAAGCTGTAATACTGCTAAGCAAACCTGGGATGACCTGGTCCATAGCCATGAAAGTCCATCTGATACCAAGGAAAACAGGATAATGGACCTGAAACTTGAGTATAATACCTTCAGGGCTAGGGACTCTGAAACTCTCTCACAAACTTACACCCGTTACAAAACTCTTTTAAATGAACTGGCTAATGATGGTGTTAAGTTTTCCAAACATGAGATAAATGTTGGTTTTGTAAATTGTGTCCCTGAGAAGTGGTTGAACTTCTCTCAGTGACTTAGAAATGCAAATCACATCCAAAATCTTGAACTTCTTGAAATTTATGGGAAATTTGTCTATGAGGAAAACCTCATCAACAGACAATACCCTGACTTAAAGAAGTCTCAGGAAGTCAAGAAGTCCCTGACCATCACCTCACCTATATCAACTGCCTTCTTTTCTAAGTGAGGAGTACCTAAATGACCTGAACGTTGAATTTCAGGAAAGGGCACTCCTTGCAAACTCTCGAAGGTTTATTAAAAGAAACAAAGATTTTTCAAGCGCCAAAGCTAACGAGGACACCGAATGCTTTAAGTGTCACAAAAGAGGTCATTTTGCAAAGGACTTTTTCAAAACAATTTTGAACCCTCTTATGCACCATCGTGGTCAAATCGGTCCTCGAGCTTTAGCAAATTTCAACCTAAAATCTGCTCGGTCTCATCAAAACTTTCGTAATAAATCGGACTGAACAAAACAATAGATTTTGAAGCTAAGTATAGGAAAATCAAAGCTAAACTTGCATTACTTGAGGCCGTCCCTCGTAACCAAAAAGTGTTCAATCATGCAGGGTAAAAACAAAGGTCTTGTTGTTTGAAACCTTCGATCGATGAAGAGCTAGTCTCATCGATGATGAAATGGTGCATGTCACAAGACCGATGGCCTCTCGAGAGGAAGACAAGCTAGTCGTTGGAAAGAATCATGCGAAATGGAGAATGGGTTAACATCACAATGAAGAAGGTAAATATTCTACTTTCTATGGATGATGACTCGATTTGGCGTCCTATATGAAATATATCAATGTAGATCTTAAGTTTGTAGAGGAGCAAAGACTAAATCTTTTTTCTACGTACAACAAGTTATGTTTTGAATTGAATAAGTGTAGGGATGAGTTACTTGTGTTAAAACAAAACAAGCTTGAGGCTATCACCTTACAAATTCAAAACACTGAATTAGTTAAAAGAAATCAGGCTCTTCAAGATGAACTTAAGAAAGAAAAGGAAATCATTGATAGTTGGACCACCAAGAATCCAAGAGTCTTTGATGCTGTGGGTGCCCCCAGTAGCAAAAAAAGAGTCGTAGGTGAACATCATCTTACTGACTCTCTCAACAAAGACCAGAGTCCCAAACCATTTGTGTCTAGCGGCATGATTACCAATATGTTGTTAGTTCCCAAGCCCAGTGATTGGATTGAAAGACTTAATCCTGATAGTAAGCTTCCTAACTTTGACTCTGGAAGAATTCTATAGCCTGAAAATCAAGCTCTAAAGAGCATGCTTGAACTCCCGATGTGCCCGAGTACCGAACACATCTCTCGAGTCGAAGATGAATCTCAAGCACCACTTCCACCTTTGGAACCTCTTGAGTGCCGATCCTAGCTCGAGCTTACTCCATTACATTACACTCCACACTATCCTAAAGAAAGGTCCGGACTTGGTAGAACCACTTTGAAAAGACCATCAAAACCAACTCAACAAGAATCCACCCCACCGAAAATTCCACATCCTCGGTCCCCACCGAAGCCGATCGATTCAAGAATCGATGAACTTGTGAGGAAGCTAACCACCAAATGGAATCCTATGAAAAGGTCCTTGAACCAATCAAGGAGACAAAGTCGCTTCCTCTACTTCCTCAAAGTCAAAAGCCACCACAAAAACAAGCAAAAGTGTGATCTGTGCCACTATACCACTCGTACCAATCGACAATTGTTATAGAATCCTTTTTGCATGATCGTAAAAGGATGATCACAGGACTGCCGACCACTTGCAATATGTTAGTTCTCTCGGTCAAGAAAACTACACCAAAGTTGGTCATCGTATGCTTCTTCATCCAACTCACTCAAAGTTGAGAGCTAAGCTCGCTTCCTCCTTGCCCACACCGTGGCTTTAATGATCATCGCCGATGATTGTCTTATGAACATATCTTTGTGATATTTGCGGTAACACGACCCATAAGACATCTCAAGATGACAAAGGTCATTCATGCAAGGAGAAGTTCAAGGCAACCCAAATCCACCGAGTCATCCTCGCCTCTAAATGCAAAACATGTGGCACCTCATTACACTCCACCACCGACCATGAATCAATTGCTCAATTCAAAGAGACCATGAGACCCAAACCCACTAGTAAGTGGGTCACGAAGAGAAACTAATTCGGTTTACTACTTGTGTAGAGGCATGCCGGGAGCCTATCGGCATCTCGGCGGTGGATGCTCAAGAAGCATGGTGGTGTGAAGGAATATCTGCACAAGTATGTAAAGGAACCAGGCCCAAGGTAGTATTTAGTGATAACTCATCATGTCCCACAAGGTTATGGTTCAAGAAACTACAATGGAATAGTTTTCTCTAGGATTGCTTATGTCAATGGTCTCAAATACAATCTCATCGATGTCGATCGACTATGTGATGCTAAGTACATTGTACAATTCAATGACAAACAAGGTACAATTTTCAATGCCATCAAGGAAGTTGTGTTGATTGCTCCTAGGAGAGCGATGTTTATGTCCTTGACATGTCAACTCTCTAAAAATGGAACTGTCTCTTTGCCAAAGCCATTGGAACTATCAACCGGTCGTGGCACAAGAGACTCTCACACTTAAACTTTAAAACATTAACAATTTGGCTAAACAAAACAAGGTCCTTGGCTTACCATCACTAGTGTTTGCAAAGATAAACCATGCTCGCTCGTGAAAAGGAAAGCATAAAGAGCATCTTTCAAAACCAAGCAAACTTCTCTATCAAAAGTCGCTTTCACCTCTTGCATATGGATCTCTTTGGACCACCGGTCCTAGATCAATCCAACATGAGAAGTATACACTTGTCATTGTTGATGAGTTTTCAAGATACACTTGGGTATACTTTCTTTCAAAAAGAGTCGAGTAAATGATACTATAATGTCATTTATCGTGAAAATTGAAAACCGAATGACATTACGATGAAACAAATCGAACCGACAATGGTAATTGAATTTAGAAATGCCGAGCTTGAGAGTTTCGTGATGAGAAGGAATCTCCCAAAATTTCTCATCTCCTTATACCTCCGAACAAAATGGGTAGCTGAAGGAAAAACAGAACTCTCATTGAGGTGCAAGAACCATGTTAAATGGCTCGACCCTCTCAAAGTATTTCGGATGAAGCGATTAAAGCTATACATTACACTCAAAACAGTCAATCATTGTCAAAAGACATAATAAAACCCCTTATGAGATATTCAAGGGTAGACTTCCTAACATCGCCTATTTTCATGTGTTTGGATGTCCTGTGTTTATTCATAATCACAAGGATCATCTGGCAAGTTTGATGCTAAAGTCGATGATGGATACTTTCTAGGTTACTCACCGATCTCCAAAGCCTTGAGGTGTTTAACACAAGGAGACAACAAGTTGAGGAAACTCGTCATGTCACCTTCGATGAAAGTGTAGAAAGCATCGGGTTCACCAACACTTCGATGGAAGAAATAGGAATTGATAACTCATCAAGATATCCTCCGATGAGTTCATCATCAAACTAATTCCTCATACCAAGCGATGTCGACATCTCATATTATGTCTTGCCTCACAAACTGTCACAACCAACTATCAGTGAATTCATTGATAATCAATCAGTCCCTGTTGGGATAGGTAAAACTGATCCAAATGACCAGGATCCTATAACTCATGGACCTCCACCAGAACAAGACATCTCAACAGATGATCTAAATGATCCTATGGCTCTTGCACCTGAACTCACACCTGAACTCCCAGTGACCTCCTCAAGCTCAAATCCTAGACCACAAAGTAAGTGGACAAGATCTCAGGACATTGAACTTGTAAACAACATTGGTGAACCCACTGAGGGCATGCTCACTAGAAGCATGGCTGCTAGATTATTAGCGACTTGACCAATGAATGTCTATATGCCGATTACCTATCGACATAGAACCCAAAAGTGTCACCGAGGCTTTAAAACACCCAAGCTAGGTTCGTGCCATGCAAGAAGAACTTCAACAGCTTTGACAAAACAAGGTCATGACCTTGATTAAATGTCCGAGGATGTCATTGTCATAGGATTGAAGTGGGTTTTCGAACCAAAACTAATGAAAATGGCAATCATTAAAAACAAAGCCGGACTTGTAGCCAAAGGTTACGGTCAACAAGAAGGCATTGACTATGATGAGACATTTGTTCTGTTGCAAGAATGGAAGCCATCAGGATCTTCCTTGCGTATGCTACCTACATGAACTTCAAAGTTTACCAAATGGATGTAAAAAGTGCATTCCTAAATGGTGAACTCAAGGAAGATGTTTATGTTCAACAACCCCCAGGCTTTGAGAGCAGTGAATTCCCTGACTATGTCTGCAAGCTTGATAAAGCCCTTTATGTACTAAAACAAGCTCCTAGGGCATGGTATGAAACTCTCTCAGCCTTCCTGATACAAAGCTAGTTTGTCAGAGGAAAGATAGACAACACACTGTTTGTCTATAGAACACAGAAGGATGTGATACTAGTCCAAGTATATGTTGATGACATCATCTTTGGCTAAAAACTACAAAATTTGCAAACAGTTTGAAAAACTGATGACAAAGAAGTTTGAAATGAGCATGATGGGTGAACTAACATACTTAGTGGACTACAAATCGTGCAACCGACAAAGGAATCTCCATCGGTCAAGAGAAGTACACAAGAAATCTCTTGAAGAAGTATGAGATATCCGATCGTGCCTCGTTGAAGACTCCAATGGTTCCACCTAACAATCATGGACCCGATCTCACCGGCAAATCACCAATCAAACCTATTTCGGAGGGATTGTTGGCTCACCGATGTATCTAATCGCTTCGCACTGACATACAATTCTCGGTCTGTCTAATAGCTAAATACCGGTCAATCCCAAAGAATCTCACCTCACTTCGACTAAGAGAATACTCGGTACCAAGGGAACACCGAGCCTTGGACTTTATTATCCAAAGTGTTCGGGTTTGATCTCAAAGGTTACTCGACTGATTATCTTTGGTTGCAACATGGATGTAAAAAGTACCTCGTGGTCCCTGTCAATTCCTTGGAGGAAAATTGGTTTGTTGGAGTGCTAAAAGCGACAATCGGTGGCTATGTCTTCACCGAAGTCGAATATGTGGCATTGCAGGATGTTATGCCAATGTTTTATGGATGAAGAGTCAACTCGGTGACTATGACATCCATTACAAAATGGTATCCATCTTCTGTGACAACACCAATGCAATTGCAATCTCCAACAACCCTGTCCTACATCAAAGAACCAAACACATTGATATCAGATATCACTTCATCAGGGATCACATAATGAAGGGAGACATAGAACTTCATTTCATCCCTACTGAATATCAACTTGCTGATATCTTCACCAAACCTTTGGATGAACCTACCTTTAGGAGACTAAAAGCTGAATTGGGAATGCTTGACATTGAAAGTCAGGCATCTGAAAACCAATCTTAGTGAGTTCTGTGAATTGGTTCGTCTCCTTGAATATCCATAATAAACCTCTCACTAAATGAGTAAGACTCACTCAGGGTCCCTGACATAAGGCATTGAATGAGTAACTAAATGCTCCAAGTATTAGTTACTTAAATGTCCTAGGTTGGTAATCCCACCAATTTAATATTGGAATATACGTCTTACTGTCAGGGGTCTCATCACTAAACCTCACCCCACTTGGAATTAAATGCCCTCTCACACATAAAATATCCTATGGATATATTAATGCTGCAAAAGTGCACTTTTACTGTGCACTGCAACTGTTCCCTTGAAATACGGGATTTTACTGCGGGTAGTGGTGGGTGGCATTAAATGTGGAATTTCAAACGATTTCAAAAACCATCTTTACAAATCCACATTTATGCATAAATCACCCCTCTCACCACTCTATAAATACCCTCTTCTAAAACAAAAACACACACACAAATCATTTTCTGCAACTAAACTCTGTCAAAATCCTTTCTCAAATCCAGAAAAATTTGTGTGTGCTCAAAAATCATTAAACCTTCTTTTGGAAAACCCTCCTTGTAAACATTTACAAAAGTTTTTCATCACAAACTTGAGAGATCTAAAATCTTTGATTGTTCTAGTCAAAATACTTTCTTTTCAAAACCTAAAATCTTTTAAATGGAAATGGCTAGAACACAATCTCTCCGCTTTGCTTCTCGAAGGGTAGGGATCTTACAAATGTTAAATTTAAAACAAAGAATGTCATAGGCAATTTTGAATACCACAACCGTCCTCACCTACAAAGACATTAGGAAATTTCTTTTCAACCGCTTGACCGAAAAAGGCCTTTGTTCGGTGTCCTCCATTGTTTACCAAAATCTACTCGGGAGTTTTGGGCCCAAGGCCTATGACCGACACCTTCTACCGATGAGAACAACCTCGGACCTCTCGTGGAATATCTCATCGATTCAAGATTCATGGGGAACAACAATTCACCCGGACTATAAAACTTTTGCACGTCAACAAGGTCGGATTATAACAAAGTAGTTTATGTCTCCCATCCTGAACCCTCCACGGTGAAGGATGGGTTAAAAAAATCATTTTAGATCCAACGTTTTTGGACAAGACCCCAGTCACCAAAAGCTCCTTTCCCGTGGCTTGGAGGATCTTATTCACATTTGTGATTCGTGTCCTCGGCGGGAACCACTCGTCCATCGAACAAGTTAACTCTATTCAGTTGATGATGGCCACCGCTTAATGAATGGGGCCATCGTCGACATTGGAGAGATCATTTACAAGTGATCTCAGTAACCAAGCTACTGAGCAAAACTAGGACGCAACACGCTTCGTATCCTAGGTTTATCTCTTGCGCTTTGCAAAGGGTAATCGGGTTCAAAATATCCTCGGAAGAAAAAATTGGTACTTTACAAGGCATCCCGAGCCAATCTAATTTTCAAAAGACCCATCCTTGTCACTCCTATTGAATTGACGGCCCATATGGTTGTCAGAACAACTGCACGGGATCGATGTCTCCAAACCCCGCTCCTAAAAGAGAAAGGGAAGTCTCGATCGACTAAGACTAAACCAAAGTCTCGTGGCCACGAGGCTTGAGGAACACAACCTAAGAGGCACAAAAGCCCGAGACTAAACAAACACCCACCGACCGGGCAATATCCACCCCGTGACAACGAAGGACACCGATACATCACGGTCGGTGCCTTGGTCACAACTACTACTCCCCAAGATCTAGAGGAAAAAACAACCCCCGGTAGGGGAGCCTTCCACTACGCGATGATGACATTAACAATCCAAGTCTTTGTCCGAGGGCACACCGATCGATCCCAAAGACTGGGGAAACAAAACCCACCGATAGGGATACAACAATCACCGACCGCCAAAGGAACTAGGAAATACCCACCAAGATCTCGGGGTCATTGGGGACAAAGACTCGGAGGAAAGCACCACCACGATACGGAACCCAAAACCAATCCCGACTCGGAAAAGACACTGAAACTCCCACCGTTAATCGAGGGGTCTACGGGGACAAAGACTCGAGAGGATATGCACCACCCGCTAATATGGAACCCATCACTAACCCCTTACTCACTATTGTGATGTCAACGGTATTCTATTCTCGGAGGATGAACAAGCCAAATTGAAGATGAAATTTTATCACCGGAGAAGAAGTGGACACCGAGGTTCAATCAACAAGAGCCTTAGCTTTGATCCAAAGGAGCATACTTGAGTCACCATTCATCCAGAATACAATGACTCGGACTCCTCATCATCCACTCTGGGAATTTACTCGCTTTGATAACATTCTTCCGGGTGATCGAAGATGCGACTTGTTCAATGGATCACCAAAGCCTCAAGAAAATTATACTCGGGGTCATCAAACTCTCGGGAACAACACACCGAGGTGCGCAAGTTATCTTTGATCTAAAGGTTGAGGTACATGGGTTTGATGAAAATGTTCATGAGCACAGGGATCTGATGTATGAGAACCTTCATCGACTGGATGACAACTTGGCTAAATTCCTCAGGCACCTTCAAGGTGTAGGTTCAAAGATAGACGAAATAAGGGAATTTGTCAAAGAAGACCCAACACTCAACTCTCAAGTGCTAAAGGCTACTGAGGCATACTTGAAACAATCCTCAAGCCTCACTGAACTGCTCGATATGCTCAAGTTTGCAAATGTTCAGGGTCTTCAATCCTCAGTCCAGTCTCTTCAGGCTACATTGGCCTCTTTGAATACACAGGTGGCGACCATGGCTTAGGCATCTTCTTCCCTGGCCTGGAATCTCGGACCAAGAATGACTGCTCTGGAGGTTTCTCAGGCTAATTTGGAGGCCAAAGTCACTGGTATTCAATCTGACACCTCAGACATCAAGGCTATGATCTCCGAAATGTATCAAGCCTTCAAGGGTCAACCGCCGGTCCCCTCAAGACCAACTCCAACTCTTGCCCTCACCGAAGTTCCAAAGAAGTTGAGGGGAGAAAGTCAAGAAACTCCTCTTGAAACCGATGGGAGCAAGCACCACTAGTCTCGTGAGCTCCCACATCATCTCGCACTAGTTTCGTTAATACCCATATCCTCACTACCACTACAAACATCAACAACAACAACAACACCGACGGTCACAACAACAACACCACCCTTAGTTGCATCATCTTCCTCGAGCCGGGACAAAGGCAAAGGCATAATGACAATCACGAGCACGAGAAGATTCCTATAAAATCGGTGACACGAGAGTACTGCCACACCACAACAAATGAGTAAACATCTTGCTAAAGAAGAAAGAAGATTGAAACTAGGCGAGGATGAGAAAAGAACGGAGAAGCATTGGTAAAGGTTGTCGAAGAAGCCGAGAACATGGGATTAGATGCAAGCAAGCTCCAAAAGGGTCGAGCAGGTCAAAGTTCAAGGATGCTCAGTCGCTCGGATGGCTCCTATGAGATAGCAAATTGAAGCAAAGAAAAAGAAAGTCAAGTCATAGGCAAGAACGAATTGATCATTACAAATGGACAATGACAAGCTGAAGGCAACCTGAAAGGATCACTGATGTCAAAATCATCCCCAACTCCAAACCACTAGCTATGAATGTATACAGGGGGGCTCATAAGAGACATTTCGAGATTCATGATCCCTTCAACTTTATTGACTTTGGGATCACTGAATTTGATGAGCTAGGTCCAATCATTGACTGTAAAAGGAATGCAGTTGTGAAGGACCTGATGAAAATGTTCAAGAAAAGATATAAAAGGTCGAGATGCTCCACTTAACTCGAATTCACCGCCTTGACGCACCTCAAGGATCTCAACCACAAGCATCCACCGGAAAAAGGAAAGAGTTGAGTTCCAACCCGAGATCAAATTGGGTGGCTTAGAATGCAACAGAGAGCGCTCGAGGTGTGAAATTTGTGAACTGTTTAGTGATTGAAGAGCTCGAAGAGGGCTATTCCACATTGATGTCTATGGAAACCCAACATTTTAAAGATGGAGTGATATTGATCGGTGGTGTGGTCGCAATGATCGACTATATTCCAGATGGCCTCTCGGATCCAATCCCAAAGAAACATCGTGTTTGTCAAGACTCGAATGCTAAGATAAGAGACCATCCCGACAGGAAACACTCATCACCAAGAAAGTGAAGCTTGAAGCACGGGAATCCATCCGACCGACATCATGTTATCTTTTCTTTGTACTAGTGATAGGAACCACGTAAGATGATTAATAAAGATGTATGTTTTGTTAAATTACTCGGTGTTCCATATTGTAGTCATAAGTACATTCGGTGTAAAAGAAGCCATTTTCTCACTTACATCGATCAAACACTTAGGCTATTTGTATATCCAAATAGGGGAGACTGTGGGTTCAAGAATACCCAAACCCTTAATCTAGGATTTGAATAGAAAATAACCTCGATGTTTAATCCGTTAAATACTATCGGTCACCGAGTGCATAGTCTCTCGGTGAGCCATCTTCGAGATACTCAAGACGAGGCAAAGAAGAAGCCTCTCCACCAAGCAAGGCGGAACCGAATGGGTGAAGACTAAGTCAAGAAGAAGATGGTGGATTCGGTGGTAGTGACAATAACTCACCGAATCCCTAAGACTCTCCAACCTGCTAGCATCAAGACAAACCAAGGAAGAGATCAAGGCTTTAAAGATCAAGAATGAGCGGGACTAGGCGGGAAAAGTTTGCCCAGATAAAACTAGGTCCCCAAGTGTTTTATCCAGATAAAACTAAGTCCCTATCTACTAAAGTCATATCTTCCCATTTATAGTAGCGGCGATACTAAAAGATCTCGATTTGGAAAGAAGCTTCACCGACTACATATAGCAAAGCAAACAAAGAATCGAATATATCTATATTCGTGATTACCGTGATCAATGTTTTGTCTTCTAGGTTAAAGTTAAATATCATACTTGTATAAATAGCATAAGAGAATGAGTGAAAATTTTAAGCTTGTGAATTGTAAAACACACATACACACAAGCCAACGCTTTCACTCCTCCAATACAACTTTATCCTTGAGCTAGCTCAGTGGGTTCTAAGAGTTGTGCTCAGACTTAGCCTGAGCTTAGAGAGGAGTCACCCCAAACTTTGTCATTTCAATCCCAAGTACTATTTCGTAAGTACTTGGGTGACATATTCTTTTGATTTATTTCTAATAAGAATATGATGTTGAAAATTACCTTGTGTGTTTTACTTATGTTAATTTCAGTCATTATTCACTGTTAAATTGTTTTAAGTACTTAATTGTTTTTAAACTATAGTGAATAGGGAACAACAGGTGGATCTTGCGCCGGGCGAGAGAGACTAGTTTAATTTAGTGAGATAAGAACACTTATGAACAAGGCACCCCATGTATGTCATTAACTTGTGCATTATATTATTATTCTGGGTCTCTTATCATATTAGTTGTTTTGGAAAGGTGCTATCAAAATACTAAGAAAAACACCATCAAATCTCATAGTCATTACAAGGTGCTATCAAAATACTAAAACAGGTCATACAATCTTCATGTTCTTTAGATGTTTAATTTTAATCATGTTGAGTGCATTTTATGAACTTTAATGTACATTTTGTAGGCTTCTTTGATTTTTGGTGTTGCTGTAGAAGTTTTAGTTTCTCAAATTATGTCAAGGCTACAAAGTTTCCTTCTTTCAAGTTCAATTCAATGGTTATAAATGTTTAATTTAGATTGAAGATGGAAGATCCAAGATAAATGATAAACATGGATATCATGATGTATTACTTTGTTTAACTTTGCTACAATTTAACTACTTCAAACATATAGCTGTAAATTTTACAAGGAGACACACTTTGACTGTAAACTTAGCTTATGTGTGAGTGAAAGCTGTCTATTGTTGGGTTCTTCAAAATTTTTATGCGCGAAGCTATAATTGTTGCACTATTATAAGAAAGAAACACCATGATAAAATGATGATTGAGGTTATCGTAAATTGTTGGTTTGATTATATTTGTGTGGAAAGCTGAAATTGGTTTTATTAATGTTAATGTGTATACAGGTAATGTTGCAGACAACTTATATTCAAATAAAGTCATGATCTACTCAACTTAAAGTTAATAATGCTAACTTATATGCTATTTAAAGCCGCATATAGAAATCTTGACGCTGCCCGTGTGTTACACGGGTCTTAACCTAGTGTGAATACATGGTATGGATCTAGCCTCAAATTTGTCTGTGTTGTGTTGATGTGCATAAGCTTGGCAGCCTAGAATCCTCAAATGGTGTAGTGAAGGTGGTGTTTGATACAACATTTCATAGGGACTCTTTCTGTTCAAAGGTTTACAAGGTAATCTGTTAATGAGATAGGTGGCAGCTAAGAGACAATATATCCAAAAGTGGATTGGAAAATTGGCATGAAATCTTATGGCTCTTGCTACCTCTAATAGGTGTTTATGCTTCCTTTCTGCCCTGGCATTTTGTTGTGGAGTGTATGGACAGGTGGTTTGATGTAGGATGCCATTGGTTTTGAAAAATTCACTTATAGATTGGTTAACAAACTCTGTCCTGTTGTCACTTCTGATGGTTTTGATGGAAGTGTGAAAATGATTTAGAATGTAAGCATGAAACATTTTGACGTTTGAGATGGTGTGGTGTTTGCTTGGTAATAGATAAGTCCAGGTTGCTCTTGAAAAACCATCCACTATTGTGAGGAAGTATCTACATTTATCCACTGTGGGGTGTTGGTATGGTCCCCAAACATCAACATGAATTATTTCAAACAAAGATTTTGCTTGTAAATCACTTTGAGGAAATGGTAAAGCACATTGTTTTGAAAGTGGACAAACATTACAATTGAAACAGAGATTGACTTTATTTGTTGTAAAACAGATAGTGAAGGATGCCCAAGTCTTGAGTGCCAAAGATCCATGTTGTTGGTGTTGACTGTGAGTATGTTGGAGGGAGTTGCTCTAGGTTCTTGTTGAATGATGTAGAGTCCATTATAAAGGTTGCCATGGTCAATTCTCTTGTGGTGGTCCTAGAAGTAACAGGAAAATGGTGTGAATAGCACAGATAGAGGAATGTGTGGGCCTAGTTTGCTTACAGATAATAGGTGGTAGAAGAATGATAGGATGTAAAGTACATTGTGTAATGTGATGGCAGAGTTAACGTGCACTGATCCAAATTGGGTGACTGTTGTGTTTTTACCATTTGGTAATGTGACATATATGGGTTGTGTGCATATTTGAACATTATGCATAAGGGTTAGTGAAATGCAAACATGATCTGTTGCACCACTGTCTATAACCCAAAGATACCTTTGCTTAATCAGAGTAGTTGCAATTATTTTATGAGTTTTAGCACTGATATTAGAGGCAACTAATTTGTATGACAAAGTGGTATGAGTAGCAATGAGTCTTGGAATACCTTCTGTGGCCAAGAATGGCATACCGGTTGTCTCCTTGTTGTTTTGTAACATGAGTATTGTCATAATTCTCAAATTCCGGTCATTTCTTAAAATAAAAATGCATCATATTAGTTCATTCATGGCATTTCATTTCACTTTAATCGCGTAAATTTTTATATTTAATAATCGTTATCGCGTGAGTTATTATTTTGAATATTTAATCCGTTACTTTCAAAAATGATCCCGACATATTTTTATACTTACATTAGTTTATAAAAACTATATTTTTAGTTTTCCTAGTGTTTTGAATTTATTTCGTACATAAATCGTTAAAGTTAAATTAATACGACGTGTTTCTTAAAAATTTTACGATAACTATTTTATCACTCAATTTTTACAAGGAATGTATTTTTACAATTTTTAATATATCATTACATTCTATTTTGACCTATTAAAAACTTACTTGTACCAAAAATTTCCATTTATCCTACAAGTTACAAAATTCCTACAAATTTACTTACATTTTCTTACCAAATAATACAAATTATACATTATACATTTTAGAAAAGAAAAAAAAAAATAAATGCATTGTGAAGACATCCCCTTTGGCGTCCAAATGGGGGTAGCATTAAATGATTGTTGAAAAATTTTCTATATATCTAAATCTATACTCAACTTCCATTTACACATCTCATTCATTCACAATTATTAAAGTTTCAAGTCAAGAGTTTCTCTCATCTCATTTCCTCTCCAAGACCGGCCATATTAGGTGTATTCAAGAGATTATCAAGTTTTTACAAGCTCAAGTTTATAACAATCTAGATATTACTCTTTATTGGTTTTGAAATAAAAACCAAGGGTATTTAAGTTTTATCCTTGTTACTAGCACCTCATCATTTTCACTAGTAAGCATATTTCTTTCATTTTCATGTTTCCTTTTTCATTTCATATTCATCTTTTCATTTTTGGAGATAGTATGCATGATATGTGATTTATACCATTTTTCATGATTTATTGAGTTATATATACACATTGGTCATCCTATAAATATTCCCATGGTATTCTTTGGTCTTGATGGTGATTAGGAACCCATGACACCCTAAGAAGGTGTATGGTAGGATTAGATTAGCTTTGGAGTTGATTTGAAGGGATTAGAATAGGTTTTGTCCGAGAAAAACTATTTTCGATAACTATATAAATAGGTTCTGTCCTTATTTCGATTTTCTGGAAAACCTACTGTTGGTGCGACATTTTGGCCTTGATATTTAGAAAATATACTTTAAAACGAATCCGTGGCCGCTTGAGCGGATAAAACGGACTTATAACGAAGAAGTTATGGATTTTAAAGTTTGACGACGAAACGCATAATTTTCGTAAAATTCAACTTGCGCTTTTAGTTTGTTCGGGTCAAAACGAGCCTTAAGCTTCACAAATTATTTCGACTAGTCAAAAATATATTAGTTTACTTGATACGGCTAAGGACATATTATAATGAAAACGGATTTAAAACGACAAAGATATGCACGCTTTTATAAAGTTGCGTAACTATTATTTTCTAAAACTATATTATTTTTACGTTACAAGTGTTACATTAGTCAGAACGACCATGTTTGCGGTGTTTTTAACAAGGTTGTGAAACTTTTTGAAACAAAATGTCTTCTAGTAAAATCAAGTTCATCGGCCATATTTTTCAAAACAACAAGCTGTTTGTCAAGCGGAGTTATAGTAAATTATTTACGGATGTTCAAATTTGGCCGAAACTCATTTTCTGCACACAATTAGCAAAAACCACTATCTTTAACCCTTATTATCTTTATGATCGAGACCTTTTGGACGAAAACTCCTGAACTGAAACTTCTAGATATCGATACAAACTTTCCAAAACCGTCGAGTTCGTTCTCTAACGATCGACGTACACCATTTTACGACTAGTTTTCCGGAGCCATTTTTGTTAATTTCAAGAAAATTCCGACGACATCGTTTTGCGACGAAAAGTGGTAATTTCACCAAAAATCATTATAAAACCATTGTAGGATGACATTTTGACGTAAATACTTGTAAAGTCATTTTTGAAGGGTCAAGACGCCAAAGAGTATTTTTCGACGATCGATAATATTTTCAAAACTCGCTAATGGTATAAATAACATAATGAAGTGCATGCATAACATTACATTGCAACTTATTACATATCATATCATTCATAATAGGTCGGTTTCGAGATTCACGCTACATTTCGGTGTAACCACTTTTGTCATCGCATCTATTCACCAAGTGAGTAATCACATCCCCTTTTTACCGTTTTACTATATTTTTGGGGCGAAATGCATGAACCATATTTGAACTAAATTGATTTTTACTTCTATGAACTCTTTAGACTTGAACTTTTGAACTTGACTTAGAATCTTGGATTTAATTATGAATATATGACTTGTTGGAATTTATTGAACCGTACATGTTATGACCTTGTCCCAAAGTCTCCCATGTTCGGAGCATCACTATAAAGTCTCGCCTTATTGGTAGGCGTCTCAATAAATCTCGCCTAGGTGGTCGAGTGACAAAGGAGTCTCCCTGTCGAGCATCACTATAAAGTCTCGCCTTATTGGTAGGCGCCTCAATAAATCTCGCCTAGGTGGTCGAGTGACAAAGGAGTCTCCCTGCTCGAGCATCACTATAAAGTCTCGCCTTATTGGTAGAAAGGCCTCAATAAATCTCACCTAGGTGGTCGAGTGACAAAGGAGTCTCCTTGTTGGAGCAAAGGCAAAGTCTCCTATGTTCTGAGCATCCCTACATTATTATATTCATGGTACTATATTGTGAACTATTATGACCGCTATACTTGACCATTAGACATACTACTTTGGCGTTGGGTTGTGAACACAGGTTGCAAGTTTTGTATGGGCGAACTTGGGCCGAGTGGATTTACAATGCCTTTGCTTGGTGGACTATTTTCGTTGACCGAAAGCTTTGTATATTTCTTTCGAGTTTTCTTATTTTGCTAAACGTGTTTACTCACCAACTATTTTCATAGTTGACCCGTTTTTCTCTCATGCATTTCAGGTGATTGTTAGTAAGCTTTTTCTACCAGGTCTTGCATAATGAAGTTTTCACTTGTCAATATAAATCATTATGTATAATATATATATATTTTGGAATCTAAGTTTTGTAATATATTCGCCGATGTCGGCTAAACTGGTATTGTAATGGTGTAATATATTTCTTTTTAATATTAATGTTGGTATGTTCTATTATCTTGTGCTTATGTTCCCTTCCGTTACACCTCGTGTTTCCGCCTCCGGCGAGGGTGTGACAAGTATTATCTGCTTCAACTGATTCTGAAGTTGATCCATTCTAGAATTCATTGCAACATCATTTTGTCCTGAACCACTTGTCACTTTAGCATTGGATCCTTGTGCAGTTGCCATGTTTACTGTTCTATTTCCTGAGTATTCATTACTGGGTGTTTGGATTGGAGGTTTGAACTTCCCATGCAATGGATGCCCAACTGGATATCCAACCAACTGATAGCATTCTTCCTTCTGATGACCTTCTTTTCCACAATTACCACAAAATACCCCTTTCTTGAAATTACTTCTTCTTGGTACTGCATCTCTTGAACTTTGCATCTCTTGAACTGTGATTTCTTGCTGATGTGTCACCAAAGCCATAGTTTCTCCCATACTTTGTGTTACTAGTTTAAGTGTTCTTGGAATTGTTAGTGTGTGGATAAGACAACTGCAGATGGAACTTTGATGGTGTTACCTTCCCTTTGCTTTTCCTCTTGTCTAATCATACTGTATGCTTTAACAATAGTTGGCATATGATTCGTTAAGAGAATTTGACCTCTGACATTAGCATAGCATTCATCCAGACCCATCAAAAACTGAATTAAACATTTTCTTTGATCTCTCTCACCATTAATTCTTCCATTTTCACAACTGCATGCACAAAGACAAAGATATGGTGCTTCCAATGAATCATATTCGTCCCAAAGACCCTTCAACTTGTGATAGTAGATTTCAATTGCAGTGTTATTTTGCTTCAACTGAACCAAATCATGAGTGAGTTGATAAACTCTGTGTCCATCAAGTTGAGAGTAAAGCTCTTGCAGTTCCTTCCATAGATCACAAGCAGAATTCACATAGTTCAAAGAATTGCCTATTTGTTCATCAATGGTGTCTAAGATCCATGATATAATCATATCATTTGTTCTCTCCCAGATTGGTCTGATCTCTGAATCAATTCTTGGTTCTTCATATTCACCAGTGACAATCTTGAGTTTGTTTCTTGCATTAAGAGCAATCATCATGGATCTTTTCCAAGATCCATAGTTATCAGATCCTATGAGCTTCTTAGAGATGAGAATTAGACCAGGATGATCATGTTGGTGTAAGTATAGAGGATGATTTGGGGAAGTGATGTCATCAATGGTGTTTGTTGTGGTGGTTCTGTTTGTATTTGAGTTATCTGAAGTACTCATGGTGTTTTGTTGATGTTGGATAGTGAATTGTTGACTGAAATGTGATGAATTGATTAAAGAGTTGATCAGAATCTGGTGAATTCGCCGGAGAAGATGATCGGAGTTTGTTGGATTGATCACAGTTTGTTGTGAGTTAGTTATGGGTTGTTAGAAGTTTGTTGGAGCCCATTTGGCTCTGATACCAAAATGAGAAAGGAGAGAGTGAACAAAGTGAAGTGAAAATGGTTATTCCATTACTTGAATGAGAAAATGAAGCTTACATCAGGTTTTATACAGAAATAGAAAAGGCGGGAAAACTAACTAACTTGAAACTACATTTGACTATCGTTGACTATTAACTAAAGTGTAAACTACATGTTGCTACAATCAACTAAACATCTATGGTGATGAAGATAATTGGATGAGATGATTGTGGAGATGATTCTTGTATTAGCTTTGATGCCTGGTTGCTTGACTGCATCTTTAAGACCATCTTTGACTTGTGTATGGATTGTGTTGATAACTCCATTGAATAGGTATGCATGATAAGAAACTAATATCAATCCAACAAATTCAATCATCCCTTTACTTGTATATTAGAAAAAATTCATTTCAATGAACACTTTATACAAACGATCACATTAAAGTGTATACAGTTTTGTCTATGTGTTGAGTCAAATATATACACTTGCTTAACTGTATACAAAAATGAACATTGTATACTTTGTTTGTATCATTTAAACACATACACTTTATAATCACATTAAAGTGTATACAGTTTTGTCTATGTGTTGAGTCAAATATATACACTTGCTTAACTGTATACAAAAATGAACATTGTATACTTTGTTTGTATCATTTAAACACAAACACTTTATAATCACATTAAAGTGTATACAATGTTGAGGTTCCGGCTATGGTTTGAACCATCATATTAAAGTGTATGTGTTGAGTAAAAAATGAACACTATATAGAAAACAAAAAATCACATACACTCAACAGTCGCTTCACTCATTCTTGAATAATCGGTCAACACTCATTATCCCCAAAACAACCCTTGTATATTTCCCTTGTATAGTTTAACAAAACATGAACTCCCAAAACAGCGATCCCACATTGACGGAAGCTCATTTTCATCCACCACTCATTATCCCAACAAAGATGGATCCTCATCATGCCAACATAAGAGATCGATCTATAACAAGATTAGGAAGTGTATGGTTCAACTACACATCGAACTTGTCCAATTACATCATCTGATGTTAGATCGTCCACTCTTTTTCCTTTGATATGTGTTGAACCGGCTGGTTTCCGGTCCCGCGGTTTGACTTGGGTCGACCATAACCCGGCGGTTCAATCCGGTTCAAGTTTCAGTGATAAACCGGCTCATAATGGCCCGGTCATTGCTCCAGTTCCCGGTTCAACCCAACTGGTTGAACCGGCCGGGTTGAACCGGTTTTTAAAACATTTATGCAATGTGTACCCCAATGAACTGACAACAAAAACACTCACTTCGAGCAGTTTCTTATTAGAGAGAGATGTTTCTCATTTCTAAAAGATCTTGGGTACGATCTCGACTAATCAGCATAACTGACTTCGGAAGAAAATATCTTCCTCAACTTTGTCAAAGACTCGTGACCATCTTGACTCGAAACACTGCAGGAAAGGAAACTGGTCAAGATCAGTCAACACTACAACAATATGGCAATTTTGGGACGCCCTTTTATTTTGGGTCAGAAAATAGGAAAGAGTCTGACCCATACCATTTGGGACGACAATGTCGATTCAATTTTTTTTTTACTTTTTAATAAATTTAAAATTTTAATATATCCCTGCAAAACCATTTGGGACGAAAATGTCGATCCTTTTTTTGAATATATTTATTATTTTTCTAGGGAACTAAAAATAGCCCGCCAAGAAATTGAGTCCCGCCAAACACTTTGGAACGACAATGTCGTGCCAAAGTGATTTTATTTATTTTTCTTTTTAATAAATGTACTAGATTATATTTATTATAAAAACTTAGGGACAACAATGTCGTACCAAAGTGTTTTTTTTTTTTTTTTTTTTTTTTTTAATTTATTGCATTTTATTTTAAAAATTATATATATTTCGTTTGCTAATAGTTTCCCGGCAAAATATTACCGCTAATAGTTTCCCGCCATTATTTTCCCCACCAAATTGCAACTTTATTTATCCCGCAAAGTTTTCCTTATATATCCCGACAAAACACAAATAACCCGATCGTTAATTCTCACAAAACACACGTAACAATATAATGGCTGATTACACGCTGGAAAAGAGGTGGTCACTGGTTTTATCGTCGATATATCTCTTTACTCGAGTTCTTGATACGTATGGGTCAGAAATTTATGATGAATATGGTTCTTATAAGAACATAGACCCGTTGATGAGAGACCGCATTCAGGAATGGTAAAGGAAACAGCCATTCTACAGGGTGTATTTGGACTGTGAAGCTAATGGTGTTGGAGGAGAAAACACGCTGGAAACTGAAGCTATGATTAAACAGTTCATCAAGCAAAGGAAGGAAAAAGATGGAGCTGGAGAAAGCGCGTTCGATTACACATTTGATGATACGGGAAATAGGGTAACAAATCTTGAAGCATTGTTTGAACTGTTCGTCAAGCAAAGGAAGGGAAAAGATGGTGCAGGTTCTAGCAGAGCGGGAAGTAGCAGGAAAAAAAATTGAATGGGCGATTTTTGTTATGGTCTATGTCGTGTGTATCATTTGACTTGTTTCATTTACTTGTCGAGTTGTTTCGTTTGATCTATTTCGTTTTGTTGTCAAGTTGTTTCTTTATTCATATGTAATTTAGTATTGGAAAAGGGGTGTTTGGAAAACATAATCTTGTTAACTTAGAACATGGTCAACTTGAAACATAGTAATAAGTGAAATATACATATTATTCCAACAACAACAACAACAACAAACAACAACAACAACAAACAACAACACTGCTACATACGAAGATTTTCCATGTCACCTAACAGCTCACGGAGTATTGCATCCGACTGACATGCGTGGTCGTGGTTGTCAAGAATCCTTGCCATTTCAAGTCTTGCCACCAGCATCCTTACTCTTGTCTCTAGCACCTGTTTTTGTGATTCCAACATGTTTATCCTAAGATCTTTGGTATTACAGCTTGAGAACTCTGTTGGTGCAGATCCAAAACCTTGAGATGTTGAATGAGAAGAGATTATTCTTAATTACTCATCAAATTCACTCTTCCACATAAAATATCCGTACTCGTTATCTTCTTTTCGGGGCTATTACATAATAAGAAAATTTTAAGAGATTACAACTCAATTATTTGTATATTTACATAAATAAGAAATGTATGATTGTTCACCTTCGACAGAGGATATGCATAATATTGCCGTCCAAATGAATTTTCTCTATGTGATGTTCTTAATCTTATATTTCCTGCTCCACAAGAACACATAAAAGGATTAAATGGCCCCATCTCAGGTTTTGAAATTTGTGTGATGATAAGAGGTTGTGAGGTTGAGTGGTTTTGAGGATAAGATCTGGTAGCTTTTGGTGGGATATGATCTCAAGTTTTCATTGTTAATACAAATAAGCCGTAAAAACGTTTATTTATATTTTATGATCTTCTAATATTTTTTCGGTAACAAACGTAAAATCATATTAACGAAACAAATAAAATACGTAAATGGTTTGAACTAATAGTTTCTAACATATTCACATTTTCACATAAAACACTAAAACATGTATAAGTGATTTTATGATTTAGATATATATATATGTACAACAACTAGTGTTTACATATTGAGTTAGCATATACTTAAACTAAGTATACTAAAATGGGTAAAAACATGTATATACTAAAATGGGTAAAAACAAGTATATACTAAGGTAAAACTAGCAAATGGTATTGACCCATAACCTTGGTTTTATATATACCACTTAACCAAGTTCAATGTATCCTTAAGGTACATTGTATCTAGAAAGAAAACCATGGATCAACCCATAACCCATGACCCATGACCCATAACCAAAATACCCATGGGTAAAGAGGAGCGCCCACGGATCCCGAGCTTTGTGCTAGCCGGATACCAAGTGGAAGGGATCCGTGGGATCCGGGGAACAATATGATTTTTCCTCTATAAATAGTGAGCCATTTCTTCATTATCTCTCACCCCTTTCCAACATACTTTCTCCCCTGAGTTAAATCTCACTAACCTTAGATCCAAGAGATCTATGTTTGTAGTTTTGTTTTTGTGTGATCTTTTAGGTTCCTCTTAAAGGCAAGATCACCACCTTTGAAGTCAAGCAAGCTTAAGTCCATGAGTTGCCATGCTTCCTCATCATCAAGGCTACTGAAGTCTTCTTGTTGATGATCTCTTTCTTTCTTCAAAAAAGTGTAGTGTTGAAGACATTAGTGAAAAGATGTCTCAAGTGTCAAGACGAAGATATTAGTGAAGGGTATCTATCGTCTATAGGATAAGCACTTGTGGTAGGTGCTTAGAATTCAAGACAAAGAAGCATTAGTGAAAGGTGCTTAGAAGTCAAGACAAAGAAGCATTAGTGAAAGGTGCTTAGAAGTGAAGACACAAGACATTAGTGAAAGGTGTCTTGTAGATCTAGTCGCAAGCATTAGTGAAAGGTGCCATAGATGTACATTCAATATGGTGTGTTTCGATGTACAAGATAGACTTGTATAGGATCCAAGGATATTGATATCCTTGTTGATGTTGTAAAGGAGTAGATCTCCTTTGGGATTAGTCGTTGGTGTGGTGGTAGTAGTTCCTCCATTGTAATGGAACTAGGTGCTTAGCCTAGTACCTAATAAAGGGTAGGCGACGTTGTGAAGGTGTAGTTCACCTTGGGTGAAAGAACCAGGTACTTAGCCTAGTACCTTATAAAGGGTAGGCGACGTTGTGTAGGTGTGGTTCACCTTGGAGTGAAAGAACCCGATGGTTAGCCTAGCACCGAAAAAAGGGTAGGCGACGCCAGAAGGCTTCTCCGCCATAAGGAGATTGGTGTAGTGTTTACGAACTCCGGAGTAGGTGACTCGGGAGTGGAGTAGGGCAAGGAAGGTGTCCTTGTAGCCGAACCACTATAAATACTCGTGTTGTGGTTTTGTGCTTCTTACTCTTATCTTTTCATTACTTATCTTTATATGCTTGTTTATCAACATCCAACACACACATCCAAATAGATTGACATAAGTCGATCTAAATAGTTTAAAAGGAAGTTTTAATTGGTAAAACTATTCAACCCCCCATTCTAGTTTTCCAAATTCTTTATGTGATATATAGAGTAGATCTGGTAGCTTTTTGTGGGAAGTTTTGGCGCCAGTATTTTTGGTGGGAAGTTTTGGCGCCAGTATTTTTGGAGGGAAGTTTTGGCGCCATTATTTTGTTTGGATGTTTGAATGAGATAAAGAGTTATAGAATAACCAGTTGGGAGTTTAGACCAGTTTTGATGATATCACCTCGACTTGTTAGTTTGACATTTCATGTATAACGATATCACCTCAACTCGCTCATTTAACATCATGTATAACGATATCATCTCGATAGTTCGTTTAACATATCAAGTATAACGATATCACCTCGACTCATTAGTTTAACATATCATATATAACGATGTCATTTAGAATCATTCATCTAACATCTCATGTATAACGATATCATCTTGACTCGCTCGCTTAACATATCATGTATAACGGAAGATCTCGACTGCTCGCTTAACATTTCATGTATCATGACACTATCTCGATTCATCCGTTTTAACATGTCATGTATAACGATATCACCTCGACTCGTTGGTTTAACATCATGTATAACGATATCATCTCGACTCGTTCGTTTAACATATCATGTATAACGTCACGCCTAAACTCGTTCGTTTAACATCATGTATAACAATATCACCTCGACTCGTTAGTTTAACATATCATATATAAAGATGTCATTTAGAATCATTCGTCTAATATCTCATGTATAACGATATCATCTTTACTCGTTCGTTAAACATATCATGTATAACGGGAAGATCTCGACTCGTTCGTTTAACATTTCATGTATCACGATACTATCTCGATTCATCCGTTTTAACATGTCATGTATAACGATACGTTATTTATTATTTATTTAGTTAGTTTAGAGCAACACCGTGGAGGACGGAAAAGTCTTTACCCAATGTATGCCTGATCCACAGCCCGAAGGAGGGCATGTAGTATGTAGTATAAATACATGGGGTGACCTCCCTGAAGGGGAGATTGTTGGGATTTGGAAAATCCATGTTGAAGAGTCGGTCACCCCAATTATAGTCTTGTATATTTTATGTGACAAATCGTAATTTTAGGTCATTTATCAAACTTTGAAAATTCCATTATTCATGCTTCACTATTCATCATTTATCGTAAACTAGGTTTATGAGTGTCAAATTCGCGTAACCGCGAGGGTTAAGCTGCGTATTCATGGAACGCCATTTCCATATTAGTTCATGCATGGGTTTGCATATTTCATTATCGTATATTCATATATTAAATAAATTCTATCGCACGATCACTTATTTTGGATAATTGATCTGACACTTTCGACAATTGTCCAGATATATTTTTATACTCATTTTAATGCTATAAAAATTATATTATTAGTTTGCTCGATGTTTTGAATTTATTTAGTACATATATTGTCATATATATATATTTACGCACTCCGTTAAATTTATCACACATGCAATATACTTAGTTTAAGTATATTGATAAGTTTTAACATTTTTCTAAATATTATATTTTTACATTACCCGGTTTTAAGTATTGGGAATTAATGACTTTACGTTAGCAATTATCGACACCAAACTATACCCTCTAATTACTAAATTTATCAATAAAACACAAGATGAATATACAACTTTCACTTTGTGTTACCTTGAGCCACGACATACAACACCTGTCGTTTTGAGATTAACTTCATTTTATGATTCATGTCACTATGATCTTATTTTATCCGTACAAATTAGACATATCAAGTTATCAATTTCTTTGTCCCTCTCTCTCAAACCGTACAACAAGAAGCACTTCAATTACTCATATGATTTTTGTTAACTAAATCTAGTAATATTAGTAAAGGTTTAGTTGTTCACTAGTTACTTGGTTCTTTTGGTATCAAAATCTCTTCATGTTACAAGTAAGTGTTCTAAGTAATATTCCTAATCTTTCATACTATTATTTGATCTATTTTTATGCTCTAATATCAAAACATGCAAGTATTATATGTATTCATACCACTCTTTACATGTTTTTCTAATTTTTACGGACTCAAAATTTATAACTAGTATCTATATGTAAATCCTCATTTTTGAGGAAGTTTAAGAACCCATGACACCCTAAGAAGGTGTATGGTAAGTTTATAATAGCTTTGGTGTTGATTGGAACAGATTAGAACAAGTTACAAGCTAGAAAAATCATTTCCGACAATATATAATTAAAGGCTGTCACGTTTTGTAAAATATGGAAATTTCAGTAGGCTGGGGATTATTTTTGGTCTAGATATTCAGTAAATAGACTTAAAAACGAAACCGTGGTCACTTGAATGGATTAAACCGGTTTATAACGAAAAAGTTATGCTAATTCTAAGTTTAGCGACGAAAACTATAATTTCTTGATATATCACTAAACGACTATCGTAGGGCATCGATACCATGTGAGTACTTATAAAGTATTTTATAACATGACGAGATGTCATAAGCGTATATTTCAACGATAAACTTCATTTTCAAAAATGCACAAGTGGTATAGATTACATGTGGATTTGCATGTACGGCATTATTTCACGACTTATATTAGATCATATCATTCATATTAGGTTGCAGATAGAGATTGCACCTCATTTCAGTGTATCCACTTTTGTCATCATAATAATTGCATCAGGTGAGTTCATAGCCCCACTTTCTATTACTTAATTGTTTTACAAACTCTTGGGGGAGATACATGCTATATTTTTAATCGAACACAAATGCTTTGAACTGTATGTTATATCCAAATGTTTTATTGTCACTAAGTATTCTATTGCCATGTTTGAAGTCCCTACATCATGCACCATTAGTCGATTGAGTGAGCGCAAATATTGTGAATAGGCCTATTGAATTAACACTCCCGCTCTTATTGACCCGATAGGGGAAACCGAACGCACTATATTTGAATCAATAAAGTAAATTGGCAAGTTTACTTTCTAGGGCTGCGATGAAACGATTTTACCAATTTTTATTGGTACGAGGTTTACGCTTTGGTTGTCATGAACTTAGTGAAAATAAATGTTGTTTTATTTTCAACGATGAGTGTGAAACAACGTAACTCACACTACGAATATTGTGTTCAAATGATTTAATTAAACCTATGGATTTCACTCAACCTTTGTGTTGACTGTTTTAAGCATGTTTTATCTCATGTATTAGCATATCATCATGGCTTGCATGGAGTCGCTGAGTTGACGCGTCTCACATATATTTTATGCACTTAACTATCGTTTGATTGTAACAAACTCATTTTTGGTACTTTGGAAATCTTTTGGGACTAATACTTTGTAAACTCTGATTATTTTATTCAATCAAACGATGTATTTTCCAAACGACAATTTAGGTCGTTCAATATAACTGTAACTGTGATGCTATGACAGATTAGCATCAGAGCTTCGGTTATAGAGAACTAGGTTGCATCGTTGACCCTAGTCATCATTTCATCATAAGTGCATATTCACTTTACATGCGGTTTATACGTACATTTTTCGAGTTATTTACTTTCATTTCAAGTCGATTGTCACATGGATGCCTTTAAATACCTATTCCATTATCCTTTCGTTAGACTTCAACATGGAGAATGCCTTGTCATTCCCTATCACAATTTTAATATCAGTTGACTCATCACCGATAACGTCGAATGCCGAGACAAAACCTTCAAGTAGGGTTACACGCTATTCACACACTAAGTCACTAAACTATCACTCATTTTGAAAAGTAACCTCAAATTTATCGCCTCCTATCGCATCTCTTTAGAGCGCTTATTTTTAACATAGGACTTTGCTACGTCTCACCTTTCCTCTTATTTTGAAGAATTATGGCGCCGAAGAAAGCTCCACAAGTTATGACACAAGCGGCTATGCAAAAGTATGTGAGGGATAGTATAGCCGAGGCATTAAGGACTGAAAGAGCAACAGTGGCGGCTGCCGCTGAGGCTGCGGCTACTGCCGAAGCCGCTAGACTTGCTAATGCTGTTGAAGCTGCAGCTACTGCCGAAGCCGCTAGACTTGATACTGGTGCTGAGGCTGCAGCTACTGCTGAGGCTGCAAGACTTGCAACTGCTGCCGAGGCTGCGACAACTGCTAAAGCTGCCAGACTTGCTGCTGCTACAGGAAATGCAGGAGGGTCTGGAGTTCGAAGTTGTTCATATAAGAATTTAAAAGCGGAGATCCCACTAAATTCAAAGGCACCGAAGGGGCCACTTCTATGGTTCGATGGTTTGAGAAAATGGAGTCTGTGTTTCTTTTATGCAATTGCCCTAATGATTGCAAGGTTAAGTTCGCTACAAGTACACTTTTAGATGGGGCAATGTCGTGGTGGAACTCGTATGCACAGCCTATGGGAATGGAAAATGCTTACAAGCTCACCTGGGAGCAATTTAAAGGGTTGTTGACAAAGAAGTATTGTCCGCGAACTGAGGTGAAGAAGTTGGAAACATAATTTTATGAGCTAGTGATCATTGGTGCGACATCGAGACCTACATTCGAAGGTTTCAAGAATTGGTCGCTTTATATCCATCTATGGTTTCGGACAATGAAAAACTACTGGAAGGTTTCATCGGAGGACTCCCACAAATCATTCAAGGTGATGTGATTTCTTTTGATCCACAAACGATTGAAGAATCTATCCGAGTATCTCCAAAGCTCATGGCACAAGTTGTGAAGGGGGAAAACATCAACAACAAAAACAACAATCACACCATCAACAACAACACCAACAACCAAACTAACCACAACAAAAGGAAATGGGAAAATGACCAGGGAGGTTATAATAACAACAACCAAAACCATAACACTAACCATCACCAACAACAGAATAGAAGGCAAGAAGCTGCAATGGTTTATGTTGCTGCACAAATAGAAGGCTGAGGTTATGCTGGAACTCACCCACTATGTAATCGATGTAAGTTTCATCACTCGGGTCCTTGCACTACCAAGTGCCACAAATGCCAAAAATCGGGACACCTCGCCAGGGATTATAGAGGTAAAGCCATAGTCACATGTTTCGGATGTGGGGAGCAAGGACACTACCGGAACCAATGTCCTCAAAACCAAGGTCAACAAGTTGAAGGTTCTCATGGGGAAGCATACATGTTAGAAGGAGGAGAAGCTCGCCATGGTCTCAACAATGCGGAAGACTGAAGAAGTTTAGAAATTAACAGTCTTATTCCCTTTTGCACTATGTCGTACTAAGCTTATGTCTTCCATCGTATTCAGATCTTTATGACTTAAGACTATGTACTGTTTGATAAACCACTCGTTGTAAAATATTCTCATCTATCATACTTTATTTTCCTTTCCGATTGGTTATCACTTACAAAATTTTACTTCCTTTACTTTAACTACCAATTGAACAACACGGTTTAAATCTATGTAAACATTGAGAGTTATAACAACAAAACCGAACGTCACATTATCGTTCCTTAATTATACATAGCCTAGCTAACTATGTCTAATTATGGAGGATCATGTTATGTTGAGAGCGATTATTTATAAGTCTTAGTGCAAGCAAAATTTTCACATATTCCAAAAATTCCAAAGTGATGCTCATCGGAGATATTCATCCAATATTTTCTCTACTATGATGTTTTGTACGCTCTCAATCATCGATAACCGTAACGACACTTCTTCATGTTCTCTCTCCTCGTTATACACCACAAACACTACACTTGTAGGAACCAACATGGACTGAATTCAGGGACTGAATTCCTTTAGGGTGGGCGAATATGACAAATCGTAATTTCAGGTCATTTATCAAACTTTGAAAATTCCACTATTCATGCTTCACTATTCATCATTTATCGTAAACTAGGTTTATGAGTGTCAAATTCGCGTAACCGCGAGGGTTAAGCTGCGTATTCATGGAACATCATTTCCATATTAGTTCATGCATGAGTTTGCATATTTCATTATCGTATATTCATATATTAAATAAACGCTATCGCACGATCACTTATTTTGGATAATTGATCCGACACTTTCGACAATTGTCCAGATATATTTTTATACTCATTTTAATGCTATAAAAATTATATTATTAGTTTACTCGATTTTTGAATTTATTTAGTACATATATTGTTATATATATATATATATATATATATTTACGCACCCGTTAAATTTATCACACATGCAATATACTTAGTTTAAGTATATTGATAAGTTTTAACATTTTTATAAATATTATATTTTTACGTTACCCAGTTTTAAGTTTTGGGAATTAATGACTTTACGTTAGCAATTATCGAGACCAAACTATACCCTCTAATTACCAAATTTATCAATAAAACACAAGATGGATATACAACTTTCACTTTGTGTTACCTTGAGCCACGACATACAACACCTGTCGTTGTGAGATTAACTTCATTTTATGATTCATGTAACTTTGATCTTATTTTATCCGTACAAATTAGACATATCAAGTTATCAATTTCTTTGTCCCTCTCTCTCAAAACGTACAACAAGAAGCACTACAATTACTCATATGATTTTTGTTAACTAAATCTAGTAATATTAGTAAAGGTTTAGTAGTTCACTAGTTACTTGGTTCTTTTGGTATCAAAATCTCTTCATATTACAAGTAAGTGTTCTAAGTAATTTTCCTAATCTTTCATACTATTATTTGATCTATTTTTATGCTCTAATATCAAAACATGCAAGTATTATATGTATTCATACAACTCTTTACATGTTTTTCTAATTTTTATGGACTCAAAAGTTATAACTAGTATCTATATGTAAATCCTCATTTTTGAGGAAGTTTAAGAACCCATGACACCCTAAGAAGGTGTATGGTAAGTTTAGAATAGCTTTGGTGTTGATTGGAAGAGATTAGAACAAGTTACAAGCTAGAAAAATCATTTCCACAATATATAATTAAAGGCATCACGTTTTGTAAAATATGGAAATTTCAAGAGGTCGGGATTATTGTTGGTCTAGATATTCGAAAATAGACTTAAAAACGAAACCGTGGTCACTTGAATGGATTAAACCGGTTTATAACGAAAAAGTTATCACGAATTCTAAGTTTAGCGGCGAAAACTATAATTTCTTGATATATCACTAAGCGACTATCGTGGGACATCGATACCATGTGAGTACTTATAAAGTATTTTATAACATGACGAGATGTCATAAGCGTATATTTCAACGATAAACTTCATTTTCAAAATGCACAAGTGGTATAGATTACATGTGATTTGCATGTACGGCATTATTTCACGACTTATATTAGATCATATCATTCATATTAGGTTGCGATATAGATTGCACCTCATTTCGATGTATCCACTTTTGTCATCATAATAATTGCATCGGGTGAGTTCATAGCCCCGCTTCTATTACTTAATTGTTTTACAAACTCTTGGGGAGATACATGCTATATTTTTAATCGAACACAAATGCTTTGAATCGTATGTTATATCCAAATGTTTTATTGTCACTAAGTATTCTATTGCCATGTTTGAAGTCCCTACATCATGCACCATTAGTCACTAATTATTAATGAAATTTTAGTTTATGTTAAAAATGTTTTTGTTAAAAAAAAAATAAAAAAAGAAAAAAAAAAGAAAATTGAACTTACTGGGGCACCTAATCGCCTGAAGGTCGCTGGAGAGAGAAAGCTGACGTGACAGTGAAAAGTAAGGGGATTTTATCCCCTTACTGGGGCAGCCATATGAGGAAACAAAGAAATTCGACTTTCCCTTTATTTTGTGACAGGGAAAATATTTGTGAGGGCTAGCTTACAAACTGATGAGGGAATTATTAAGAGCTGTAATCATCGGAGGAGAAGGGATTCCATATCATGACGGTCTTTTCTTCTTTGATGTGTGTATGGCAGGAGGTTATGTTACTTCTTTTAGCCCAGAGCCTGTATGTCATCTCATCTTATTCTTTCTATGTCATCGTACTTCTACCTAGGATTCCCAATAATGCACATTATTTACATGTAGCAACGAGCTCAGTCAGTTCAACTATTTTTTGTTTCAGCGGGTGCGGTATCATTGGCATCACTCTGACTGCCTTTCTATCAATCCACACATCTACCCTTCGGGTGAAGTTTCCTTGAGCCTTTCGATGAGAGCTCATAATGTCAAAATAGACTGGGAGGAGATATGGGTTCCTGGCAGTGCTCCAACTTCTAGTCTGCATACATGACGTGTTGTTGAACGCAAACCCTTTATTAAACTATGTTTACTACATAAGTGTTGATAGTGCCTCCATAGATAGACAACAACAGTCCCTGCTATACAACGATAATACCATTATAATCATCAAAGGTAAGATTAAACGTATGCGTGTTTTGCTCCTCCTTGTATGTATTTATTAGCTAATATATGCTGCATATGGGCATGCATGTAGCACTTTGACGAATTGGTTATTGGGCATTTTCGAAGCCGTGTACGTCATATCCTGACTTCATGTAAAGGTTATATGGAAGGACTCTTCCTTGAGGGAAAGAAGGAGGAGATCGAGATGCTCAGTGGAGTTCAGGAAGGATGTGGCTTCGTACATCAAACCACTTGTTGATGCCTTTATAAAAATCGGTGCAAAAGAAGCTCAAAATTTTCTTTACACTTATGTGAAGGCAAAGTACCGATACTTCATTAACCAATCCTTCATTTGAGTCATCTCTGCGCGCTTGTTATTATAATTATATAATTAGGCTCATTGGCAATTCAGTTCAACCCAAGTATCTATTATTGTAAAATAATTATTATGTGCAGTTATATGCCCGGATTTCATTCATCATTCACCCGCAGTTGTGTTGTTAACGCATTATTTATGAGGGCTAGTATGATGGCATCAGTGTAAACAATTGTTAGCGGGTCATTACTTAGTGACCGTGTGAATTGGTCGAATTGGTCAACCTTGGAGTTAGAGTCTTCATTCATACATCGTTAATAAATGGATGTCCTTTTTTTCTATGCCAGCTAATTTCAGTAGATTGTCGTCTCACTTCTAAAAGGTTAGATATTCTCATAGCCTGTTATCACTAATCAACGAACTTAGCAAATCACAACATCAATGACTAGATTATCAATTAAACCAATCTCTGCAGCCAGCATTTCAGAGAACATATTAAAGTTACATAGAAACATACAAACACACATTTTTGTTGATATGATAAGTACACAATGATCCACTATATATACATTCTTTATATCATAAATAGACTTATAAAAATGACCTTTAACATGAGTAAACCAAATATTTTTATTTATCTACCGTCTATCTCAGTTAATGTTACTCCATTAACCGATGATGGTGAATGAAGACGTGAAGTGGAGTAGATGTCACTTCCTTGAATAAAGAAGCCAGGTTGTTTGGGAGAAGGTAGAGAACCTTCTCCACCCAACATGGCAACAACTGACGGTGTGCATGGTCTATCTTCTGCTCGTTGTTGCACACACAATAGGCCAACGTGTACTGATCGCAACACCTCAGAAACAGAATAGGAGTTACCTAAACATTCGTCAAGTAAATCGAGAGACTTTCCTTCTTTGCAAAGTCTCCATGCCTAAATGAATCCAAATAAAAAACACAAATTAGTTCAAATCAGAAAGGTCGGACATCTATATCATATCCTTTTTATGTATTTATATGCTCATACTTGACCAAAAATGTGTGTTTATGGACCTTTAGTAGCCATATCATACTAAAATTTACATATTTGTATATTTTTTCATCATTGCATGATTATATTCAACACACTTACATGTCCAAGAAGATGATCATGGTGTTTTTCATGAACAAAACCTCTATTTTTCTCCGCGCTCACAATCTCCAACACTAAAACCCCAAAGCTGAATATATCCGACTTTATCGAGAAGAGACCATTCACTGCATACTCTGGAGAAATGTATCCTCTGAATAGAACAAAAGACCATGGAAATAAATACACACTATATATTAAAAATGCATTAAACTATACAAACTTTAGGGATTCTTACAAGGTTCCCACTACTCTTTTGGTATTTCCTTCACTTTCGTGTTCTTTAAACATTCTGGCCAAACCGAAGTCAGATATCTTTGGACGCATCTGATGATCGAGTAAAATGTTCCCGGCTTTTAAATCCCTATGTACAGCCTTAAGCCGGGAATCTTGGTGAAGATAAAGAAGACCTCGAGCAATTCCGTTAATTATGTGGAACCTTTGTGGCCAATCAAGTAATGACTTTCTTATTCCATCTGCATAAATTTGCAACAACTTAGTTTATTAATAAACTATATCCTTTTGCAATTATATTAATATCATTTTTATTTTACAAGATTGAAAAAGCTGATCGAGAGCCCAACCAAATATGAAACTGTCCAGACTTTTGTAAGGCATGTATTCATAAAGTAACATTCTCTCATCGCCTTCAATGCAGTATCCCAAGAGCTTCACAAGATTCCGATGCTGCAGTTTCGCAATACAGATGACTTCATTCTCAAATTCTTCAAGCCCCTGCCGAGAGGACTTTGAGAGCCGCTTCACAGCAATCTCTTGTCCTTCTAACACACCCTAGAGACTAACATATTTAGTAAATGCTTTTTTGTTGAATGTAAATGTATAAAAATATTTTACTGATTATCACTCGGTTCACCCCAATTTGTTTAACATGTACTTATTCATATTATTTACCTTGTAAACTGGACCAAACCCACCTTCTCCCAGCTTGTTGTCATCCGAAAAGTTATCGGTAGCCCTAGAAACTATAGATAAGCTATACAAAGGAACATCTATACTTCCCTTTTGGCTGCTACCTTTGTGATCTCTTTCAAGAATCGTTACAGTCCAACCTAGAAAATATGACGTGTGGTTGTCAAATGTTTATCATAAGGTAATTATTTACATGATGTATAGCATACATCTAAAATATATAGCTAATTCAGATCGATATCACTTGCCTTCTGTTTCTGCATCTGATCTCTTCTTCCTTTTACTCCAAGTGTAGAGTGTCAATATCAGGCCCAACAAAATCAGTCCAGTTGATATTGACAAACTAACTTTAATAACTACTCGTTTTTTTCTGCTGTAGCCGGAACGGGGATCTAAGAGATATTACAAAGTTAAAGCACATTAAACATTGTCAAATTTACAGCAATAAACAACATATGTCTTTGCTGCTAAATTCCTATGAACAGCGCTGTTCCTTTAGTTTGTAAATCATAATTATCCAACATAATTAAGAGTTGCACACTTAAATGTATAAACTTGAATAACAGGATGGCTTACCTGATAATTCAGAGGCTGCCAGTCTAACATAAAGATCTTGCCCGTTTTGTGGGTACACTCGAACATCAATCAAATCACCAAACCATTGCAAACATCCAACTCCACCTGCAGTGATGTTTGGAGTTGCGTATGCGGTGCAAGAGCAATTACGCTTACAAGCTACCTCACATTCCTGGAGGTTCATATTGGTATCATAAAAGGCATTTTGCGTGTCTGGCAATTTCATGTCTGAAAACTTCAGGAATCCCTCTTCAGGCCCACAATCCAAGGTTCTACTCCTTTGACATCCAGTAGTCCTATTATATGGATTCAGTTCTTGTGGGTTTTTAAGTTCAAAACCTTTCAAGCAGACACAATAAGTATCTGTAGACATACTACATATTCCGTATGGGCCACATAGTCCATAGTTGTCACAATAATCCACGGGAAAGTTCTTATTAACCATCCATTCTTGGCTTAGCAAATTCAGCTGAGAATTCTCAACCTTGCCATCAGGAGTTGCTACCGATCTTACCAAGAATCTGGGGCTATCATATGTATACATGTAATACATCTCGTTCTTATTCACAATCAAGTCATATTTGTACCGAACAGTAGGGTCAAGCTTATAGTTTGGGGCGCCAGCAAATGATATACCAGTATACGGCCCAATTCTTGTTTTAATAACCGAGCTATTCCTAATGTATAGCTGAACGTATTTACCCTTAACCATTAAAAACCAGAATGTATACGCACCTGGGGAAGGTCATCTGCACTCCTCCAAGATGTCAGATATGTTTCTCTTCCTGTTACAAAGTTCTTGCCCAACTTCATTCCTGGTAACAAGGTATCTCCAGGGTGATCAAAGCTTTGCCAAATGTAATTTTCCTTGTTGAGAAGATTTTCACTCGTGATAACAAAATTTCCCGTATCTAAGAGTTTTGCTATGGGGTTCACATTTGTGCCAGATACCGAGGAGTTGGATGACCAAGTGATGGAACCGCTGCCATTGACAAGGGACAGGTTTCCATTGCTGTCCAATTTAACCACTCCTGAGGTATCGGTAAGTGGAGTTTCACGGTTAGCAACCCATAAAACTGTTTGAGGTGATGTGTTCTTATACCATATCCCCAGGTATCGATTCTTTGAACTTCCTGGGCTAAAGAAGCCCAACTCAAATCTTTCTTTTCCTGAAACAATGGTTTCACCATCTGTGATTTTCTGAAAAACAGCTATGTTGTCTAATGAACTGCAAGACGATAGCATTAGAGAGAAGAAGGTAATATATGGGAGTAACATTATTATTGAATGTACTGAACTTTCGATTTGCCAGTTTCTCATTGTTGGAGATCTAATGTGAGTTTGGCAAGTTAAACTAAAGTGGGTTTGTATATTTGGACATTTAATTAAAATGAATCAAGAAACAAAGACTATTGGTAGAGTTTAAAGCTTTGAGGAGCATTAAACTTGAAGCCTGCAAATAGTGCAAGTTGTGGATTCAAGTGGGATGTGGAGCAATCATGCTTAACTGTCTCCTCCATGTTCCTTAAATACTTGTAAACTATTAATAGCATGAAAGTGTGACCACACATTGACTAGGTACTTTTTTATGCCGTGCAAACGGCCAATGAAGTTTCATATTTGTATTTCACGGTTGAGCAATGTAAAATTTACATGCATGTATATACTCTTTATGCTTATACATACTTTTAAAAAGTTTCAAACTCGATCTTCAATTAACATGAATCAAGCTAATTTGATTAAAATAATTTAGCAAAACAAGTTGAATTTGTCACCCAACCAAGATACGTTCGAAAAACAAGTTGGTTAACTGTGTGGGCCAAAAAAGATATTAATAAAAAAGTAGTTGGTAGATGGAAGTCATCAAATCGTTAATAGAGGCTGTCACTATATGCACCCTACAAGAGATGTATGTCGGGTGTTTCTTAAATTAAGTGGCTTAATGTTTAGATTAGTCACTTATTCATGAAAGAGATGTTTTTGTGGGTTTTTCCATTAAGATAATACAAGAGTTTGCGCTCACTTAATAAGTAAAAAAGACACACTGCATACAATGTCGCCAAAGAAAGGTTAGCATGCATATGTCGTTTTCAACTTATATTCTAGGATTTCTTGATTTAGGTTTTAGATGTTCAAAAAATATGCGTTTTCGGATATCCGAAGAAATTGATCAAAATTTATTAAAAGGTTGGGTTTTATGAAATGTTAGATTTGGAACTTATATAAAAGTTTTCCGAAAATTATAGAAATTGATCAAAATTTATTAAAAGGTTGGGTTTTATGAAATGTTAGTTTTGGAACGTATATAAAAGTTTTCCGAAAATTATAAATATTTAGATATTCGGATATATAAAATTGTTATCCGAAATTTTGGATATCCGAGTTTAAAGAACTTAGCTAAAATAATGGGTCTAACATAAAACCATCAACTCAAACTTTGGATATCCGAAAACGAACCACAAAAACTAAAACCAAAAACCAAACCGAACTTTGGTGCGTGGTTTGGTTTAAAAAACTTAAAATCGAATTTTCGGTTCAGGGTTTGGTTATAGCCAAAAACCGCCCCATGCTCACCCCTAATTCGCAAGTTACAGGTAGGGGTGTCAAATGCGTTGACCTGACCCGATCTCAATAAAGCCTTATAGGTTCGGGTTGATTCAGATCTAACTTAGCTTATCGGGTTTATCGGGTTAACTCGATAGCCTAATAGGCCCGGGTTAGGGTTCTAATTCGTTCTTATCAAGTTATCGGGTCAACCCAATAAAATACAATGACATACAATATTAACAAATCTTTTATTTTTGAACAAAAGCCCAATAACAAATCCTTTTTAAGTAGGTTACTACTAGGTAATGCCTTTTTTTTTTTTTTTTTTTTTTTTTTTTTTGGTAAAAGGCCTTAAAACCCGGTAAATATATCCAAAATTCAATGAAATACAATTGACATGGACGACATCTCATGCCTCTCGCCTGCTACATAGGCGATATGACTCTACATATGTAACTAAGCTAAACAAGCCGCTAATCGCAAAGAACAAACACTAAACCGCTATAACAAACATAATAGAAAACAAATTACATTCAAATTAATAATCTAAATGTAACTAAGTCCAGTTCCATGAACCACTTCCATAGTGAGCAGCTCGCCTTCAAATCACCCTTTGTTGACTCCCGAGTACTACACTAACTTCCATGTCAACGATAATGATGTACTTGCCCTACCAATACTAGGAGATGGCAAAAGGTCCAAGCACATCAGCAAGGATGAAAAACAGCCACAAACAACCTGTCAACCCGAATGGATTTCAAGAAACCCATGCAGATCAACACAACAACTTGGTGACCCGACCAAGTATGAAGAAACCCTAGTATCCTCAACAGAAATCGAACCACCACGACCAGCGACCTACACAGCTTGGATCAAGAACACGTATGAAACCAAACAAATATGAGTCGCACCACCACACAACTGACTTCGACACTAACAAGTGATCAGGATCAGCCATGACAACCACGAACCAGCAACAAAGGACTAGAAAGCAGCCCCTTGTCGAACCACCAAGCATTACGACAAACGAAGAATGATAACAACACCACTCCACCCTCGCCGCTACATGCAACCAACAGCAACCAAGATTCTCGGATGAAAACCCTAATCGCTGCACCCCAGACTCGCACCCAGACTCGCACCCATAACCAGCAACAAATCTTCAGGAACCCATAAACTTGCCGCAAACAAACCCTAATATGAAAAAGATTAGAAGGACCCTAATCGTAACCATAAAGGACGATCTTAGGAGATTGAATTGAACATCCCAAAGGTAGAATGAACAAACAATACAAACGCTCCTAAGACAGCCAAAGATCGAACAAAGAGAATCAAACCAAAATTGGTAAAAAAAACCCTAAGTCGATCACCCAACCAAACCCCAATCGGATTTGGATCAACCCAGAAAGACCAAAAAGCCGACCCTCATGAAATCAATAACCCCTAATCAGATTTATTGACATCAAGAAGACTCTAAAACCCTAATCGGATCAAAGAATCAGCCCTCTCCCAATCACTGAATTCAAAACGAATTCAGCAATCATATGCTAACCATGTAAACAATACGAATGAAACAACACAAGGGCATCAAACGAATCCACCCTTTGAAAAACAGGTTATCATAATTGCCCAAACCTAGCCGGTTAAAATACAAAACCCTAATTGGATTATGTATAAGATTAACATGATTTGAGATAGAAAGAATTAAAACCCTAGAATTTAGAAGAATCTAAATACTAGGGATCATGAAAATCGCCTAGGGCTTGAGAGAGAAAAGGGACGGCTTTACACGGTATTTTATTTTACAAGCTTATGTATTGTTTTTATGGACATACAATACTACTTTTGTCTAGTATGAAGCACTTCCAGTACCAGTTGGTTGTTGTGCTTTGTTTCTCAAACAAGAAGCACAAAGTATGACAACACAACAAGATCATATATATGTACATTTAAATTTAATTTAATTATGTCATATGTTTGTCCTAACAGATAATAATCCTAGCATTATAAAATATTTGCCCTAAAGTCTAACATTCTTGTTCGATAGCATTAAGTTTTTTTTTTTCTTATTGGCCTTATTTATTTATTTTTTTCCTTAACAAGTAACCCGATAACACGATAGACTCGATTTCTTATTGGGCCGGGTTGCGGGTTATATTTTTTTTCTTTCCAAAACCCGATAGACCCGACCCGATAAACCTCAAACCCGACCCGATAACGCGATTGACAATTTGACACCTCTACTTGCAATATGTGACACAAGTAACGAAATGACCACAAAGGTTAAATATTCTCATACTATAAGGTCTAAACATGTCAACTTCGTTTGTTTGCATTTTTTTCTACTCGTTTTGATCAGAAAATGCACACTAAAATTTATTTGGTCGTGTGATCTTCATTGTTAGAATGTAAGTGTTTCTTTTGTGTTATAAAATGTATATGTTTAATTTGTTATCTTTAAAATTATTATAACAGTGTATGTAGCTATGGTCAATTAGGTTATCAGAATTTGACTTGTAATTATATATAATTTGTTCTGGACTAGCTAGTACTGTATCTTTTGTGCATATATTTAGAAAATTTGTTGATATATATTTTGTCTCCATTATTTCAATGTAAGTTTATTATTGTTGTTGCTGTAGTTTTATATATTTTCAAATTTCTATAGGTTGCATTGTTGTGTAGATATATAAATTAAAATGTATGTAGTAACTCGATTAGGTTATTAAAATTTTCACCTTGTGTAAATTTCCTTTGTAGGAAACGGTTGTGTCCGGTTGTTGCTCGGACAAGGTCAGTAGCTGAGATTTCGAAAGTCCTAAATATAACGGTAATTTGGCTTCATTTTAACAAATTTATATATATAGAACATAAAATCATATATCATCACATTTTTTGAGGGAAGTAAATTTTGAGGCCCGAATATACAATGAGGTTAACATTTTGAGGCCCTTTGTGATTGCACGTCTCGCACACCCTTGTATACGGATCTGGTTGTGGACAAGGTGAAACAAAAGGAGGTACAATGTACAAACAATCATTATTATCATCAAATTAGTTTAAGTTGGTTTACTGGTTTTGTTTTTATAGTCAATCCATAGTTATACGGGGTATCTTTTTTGTGATCATGCGGTTTCTTAATCAAGCTCAATTGAATTCGTGAGCTAATGACATAGTTGATTTTCGTAGGATTTGGTGGCATTTATGCATTTCATCTAGATTTGTATATCTTTGTGAGCAAAATTCATAAATTAATGTGGACTATATATATATATATATATATATATATATATATATATATATATATATATATATATATATATATATATATATATATTGTTTATGTATGTGTCTCCACAATTATTTATCCATGAGAAGTATTTCCAGGACATGAACATATTTTACATAATCTGAATGATGATATTTGTACCAGGTTAACTTTATACATTACATATGAATAGATTTGTTTCTGTAAACAATTAAAACTTAAGAGTTAAGACGATAATATTGTGTTCATGCACTTTATAATATGATAATTTCTAGGGGGAATTTTGGATTTATGCTATCTACTTGTAGAAAAAATGTTGCAATATGGAAGGAAGATCAAAGGAAGAATCAGTTAACTCAAATTCTTGCTTCCACATCAATGCAGAGGAAGAATCACTTAACTCAAATTCTTGTTCAACATCCACGACAGAGTAAGACTATCGTGTTGTTGAAATTGACTATATTTTCTGCTCATTTGTGATCGTATATTTGCTTCAACTTTCACATTAGGCTTTAAAATGAGTGTTAATCATGATAGTTTTTAATAAATGGACGTTTATTTTTAAAGTTTTGTGGAAATTTTGATACTTAAACTTGTGATATATGAGTACCTATGGTTTGAATTTGGGACAATTAAATTGTTTGATCTCCGAAAGTGATAATGTGCCTATGGCTTAAGATTGCAGGTGTAATATTTGTGAGTTATGAAGTCAAATGTGCTTTGGATGTTAACATTTTTAACATGAGTTTGTGGGAATTTCGGTAACTATTTTGAATTAGATACACCATAGTGTTATTGTAACAAAATCGTATAGAGACTGAATATCAGATAGATGTGGTACATCTTTTTCTAAAAAGGGACACATACACACTTTGTATGTTCAATGAGTTATCTTATTTTTGTTGCTGATGTGGAAGTTAACTCGGATCATTAAAGCTACATTTATATGTTCTTTGGTTGTTTCTTATAAATCCATAATACTATGTACGTGACTTATTTTTAAGACTTGTTGTTTGTTGTCTTTCTTTCTGAACAAAAGAAGAAGTTACATGTTGTACCAGGTGAATGGTATAAATTAGAAATCAAGAAGATGCGCGAGAATTACTCAAGAGACGGCATATATGATAAAGAAATGAAAGATTTGTCGTAGTCCTAAAGGATAGTCCCATGGCAAGCCTTGCTATTCTTGATGAACAAGATGTTCTGAAAAGGTATCAAGACTTCAAGAAGTTTGATGTAGTCGAAGACTATTCGGATCATCATATTGGAGCTCATATGAGGCAGGCAAGTTGGTGTGCATATTCATTTGATATAATAACAATGTTAGTAAGTACTATGATTATCATTATTGTTAAGAATACAAGATATTAATTGACGTGTTTTGTTCAAGAATATATAAGTGTTAAAAAGATAGAAAAAGAATGGGAGATTCTTAAGGAAAACTTGCCTGGTACATTTATCACCAGGTGGGTCGGGATCAGGTGCTACTCCACTAGGTGGGTCGGGATCTGGTGCTACTCCATCGGGTGGGTCGGGATCAGGTGCTACTCCATCGGGTGAGTCTAGAGATACCGGGGACGGGAGTGAGGGTAGTGGGGTTTGAGATGTCGGTTTATGTTGGTTTAAGACATTATGAATATGTTTGTATAGAATAACATGGATTATTATGTCGTTTATGTGCATTATGTGCTAGGAATCCCGCTAAATGGATTATACGTATAGTTTTGGACCATTTGCGGATATGTAGCTTATGTATAGTTTTGTAGATGATCATGTCTTAACGGTTTTTGAACCGTTTTTGCGATTTTGGAAACACATAACTATGTTAGCGATTGATGGGTATATATGATATTATATTTAGCGAATTTGTGTTGTTGTAGCATAAAACAGGTTATTACACTGTAGATTTTTTCCCAAAAAAATCTAGAAATTACCCATTTTGCGCAATTTTCGCAAAATGGGTCGAGGCTAAGTGAAAGCTAATACATATTACCACTTTCCCGGGGCAAGTCCCCGGCAAAAGACGAAAAGCAACAGTAGCATGTAGTTTTTGCAGGGAACAAGTCCCCGACGAAAGAGGTTTACTCAACAGTGGTATTCAGCTTTCCCCGGGGACATGCCCCCGACAAAATGCGAAATTAATTTTACTAATAACGTAATAAACTAATTAAATAAATATTCAAGAATACTTTTCCCGGGGACGTGTCCCCGGAAAAAAGAAGTGCCACGTCGGACTTGTTGACCGGCGAAAAATGGCTGCGGGACCCACCTGTCCCCGGTAAAGGTGGAAAAGTCCCCGGGGAAAGTATTCCTGAGAGGGTATTGCCGGAGGACATGTCTCCGGCGAAAGCCCTGATATTTCCCCTGCAAAAGCCCACATTGTTGTAGTGCGTGTTAGTATTATTGTTTCCTTGTTTCATGAAGAAACAAAGACAATCAACTTTCCTTTTATTTTGTGACAGAGAAAATATATGTGAGGGCTTACAAACCGATGAGGGAATTATTAAGAGCTGTAATCATCGGGGCAAAAGGGACTCCATATCATAACGGTCTTTTATTCTTTGATGTGTGTATGCTAGGAGGTTTTCTTACTTCTTTTAGTCGTGAGCCTGTATGTCATCTCATCTTATTCTTTCTATGTCATCGTACTTCTAGTTAGGATTTCCCAATAGTGTTCATTATTACATGTCTAGTAACGTGTTCAATCAGTTCATCAACTATTTTTTGTTTCAGCGGGTGAGGTATCATTGGCATCACTATGACTGCCTTTCTATCAATCCACACATCTTCGCGTCGGGTGAAGTTTCGTTGAGCCTTTCGAGGAGAGCTCGTAATGTCAAAATAGACTGGGAGGAGATATGGGTTCCTGGCACTTCAGATATGCTTCAACTACTTGGCTGCATAGAGGAAGTGTTGTTGAACGGTCACCCTTTACTATGTTTACTACATAATTGTTGATAGTTCCTCCATATATAGACAACAACATTCCTTGCTATACAATGAGAATACCATTATTAAAACCACCAAAGGTAAGATTAAACGTATGCGTGTTTTGCTCCTCCTTGTATGTATTTTATTAGCTAATGCTACATATTGGCATGGATGCAGCACTTTGAGGAATTTGTTGTTGCGCATTTTTGAAGCCGTGTATATCATATCCTAATTTCATGTAAAGGTTATATGGAAGGACTCGTCCTTGAGGGAAAGAAAGAGAGATGCTCAGTGGAGTTCAGGAAGGATGTGGCTTCGTACATCAAACCACTTGTTGATGCGTTTGTCAAAATCGGTGCAAAGAAGCTCAAGAATTTCTTTACTTATGTGAAGGCAAATTACCTTTACTTCATTAACTAACCCTTCTTGTGAGTCATCTCTGCGTGCTTGTTATTATAATTATATAATTAGGCTCATTGGAAATTCAGTTCAACCCAAGTATTTATTCGTTTAACACAAATTAACACAGGTGCACTCTGAGACATAAATAAATAAGATTAAGAGGTAAACAACAAGACACCATATTTTGGCAGTGACGGCCTGACGGGTGCTTTTAGGACAATCGGTGTATGCCTTACGAAGACATCCTAGGAATATTGGAATGGAGAAGGACTCTGATATGGCCAAGTTTATAGTAGTTGTAAGTGTTTTTTTTTTCTTGGATGCAACTAAAAATGTTACGTTTGGTATTAGGATATTGCTCCTAATTTTATGTTCTTACCATCAGTTTTACTTAGATAATTTATGCAATGCTTAAATGGTTTTAATTAATATAAGTAATATGTTAAACATTAGATATTAATTATATAATGTCACGAAATGTTTAGACGACCGTTAATTATAACGTTATACGTTATAACTAATTAACTAACATTTAAATAACTAGTGAGGGACTTGTTAGTTGAAAATCAAAACCAAAGAGGTGTTTGTTTGTTAGGCCGGTCGAATAAGGACCAAAAGAGGAAGGTTTTGATTGCTTGGAGTCTAAGTTAAGTTATTAATATCTAATGTATATTAATTATCTTAAAGACTAAAACGCAATCTTAGGGTGCGTTTGGTATCCAATCCCGGGAATCACGGAATGAATTTTCATTCTTATACTCTAATCAAGGTGTTTGTTTAAGATGAAGGACCCACCACTATAGGAATGAATCATAGATATAATCCATACTCCATATACATCAAGAGAGCTAGGTATGGATCTTTCATAGGTGATTGTAACACCACCAAATCTCGGTACAATGGAAGACTTAATCAAGTTTTCAAGCATTCGATCGAATTGGTATCTCACACAAGTATAGCAAACAAGATATTCATTTTCATTCAAAACCAAAACTAAATTTAAAATTTCAAAACATTAATTCAACAGTATAAATATTAGGCCTAAAACATGATTTAATAAAATAGGTTCCCATAATTTATCAGAGTCAAATATGATCCTTGAACCATGCCTCCCTGCCAAGCTTCCACCGAACACGTATACCTGAGAAAATATGCTAAAAGTTCAGCCTACGCTGGTGAGTTCATAGGTTTAAATTCAATAAAATCGTAGTGGACTGTAGGAGTTGATTTGCTATGCAAGACTAAAGATAGATACACATCGTTCATAAACCATTTCATATCCGAAAATCACAATCCATATCCCGCATCCAGGGATCACTCGGGCCCAGCGAATCTAGTCCAGAACTGTCGTGGCAAAGTCTAAAACAATTGCAAACCCCGGACTAGGTCAAGGTAGAAGTCTATTCTAAGCTAGGCAACAGTTATAGCAATTAGGATTGCTACCCTAGTCTAAATCATCGACTACCGCACATCTATCTAAATAGTCAAGCACATAAGCAAATCTAAATAGTTTTAAAGGTCCAAAAACATTAGCATGATTCTCACCCCAATTTAGTTAAAAACGTAGATAAAAATGGGGCTATGAAACTCACCTCAAGCAAGCAGTGCACAAATAAACACTAGCAGAAGATAACAGGTAATCACGGCTCAGCAACTATTGACTCGACACAACCTATTAATGTAAACCAATTTTAATATATATTTCTCAAAATCAACGTTATCTACCCTAATGTACTCCATTTCGTTATTTCCAAAAATGTCTCGTTTCACCGTTTAGTCCTAGTGCTTGGTATCCTCACGTGGGTATATCGACTCACAATGATGCCATGAATGCACTCAAACAACCAATATGTGACTCAATGCAACACAATGAGACATCTAAGCGATAAGCTCCATAGTCCAATAAGTTTCGGAATAAATAGTAGACCTTATCGAATTCGTCAACTTGATATAATCAATTATTAATTCATGTCGCTTATTATCCCATAAACCGTTCGCATCCTAAAGATTCATAATGATAATTCACCCATTAATAATGTTACCCAACGTACCTAACGGGCTCTTATTAGATTCGTCAACCTAATAAGTCCGCTACCCACGTGGATCAACACTATTAATGTTAGGTTATCCGTAACCCAAGCACCCAACGTAAGTAAATAAATACTTAAAACTAGTATTAAATGCCCATAATTGACATATTTCGATAAACGTGTACTCGAAACATTAATTACTTATTTATTATAAAACATTTCCATTTTCATTCGTTAGTTTCTATTTAAAATACTAAATAACAAGATAAGTCTTGTTATCGATATTTTTGGTATAAAAGCCTTTTTATTATTAATATTTCATAGTTCATTAGCATTTTCATATATATGTTTCGTCAAATTCCAATATTAGTTTCATATCATTATTCGTTTCGAGTCCACAAGCACGAGTCATGACTTATCGGCTTTTAATTAATCAATAGTCCAAACTATACTAAATTCCATGTTACGGCGTTGTCGGGGTCAACTATTGACTAAAAAGTCAAAGTAACACCGACGTTGCTCAAAGTTGACAATTTATTTATCAAGTCCAAATAAAAGTCATAATAGCGCAATTAAATCCCAAATCAACTTAAATCAATCTCACCAACCAATCAACCAACCGAATATACCCGAAACCAATGTTATGACCCCAATGGTCATGACACGGCCACGGTTAAGACCAAGTGAACCAAACAAGCTCTATAAGCTTTTTGGCTCCACGCGTCTCATCCAATCACCAACAACATCAACCCACAAGCTACCAACAAAACTCGACCCAGACCTATGGTCCATGTGGGTCACGTACGACACCAACCGTGGTTGTACGCCCCATGTTTCATATCCAAACACTCCCAAATCAATACCACAACCTCCAAACACAATCAATCAACCTCCAATCATTAACCAAACATCAAACCCATCATCTATTGTAACCAAAAACATAAAACTAAACCTTAAATGCAAGGACCCAACAATATGATACACCACATGATTCCAACACTAGCTACATGTTTATTTAAGTGTTAATTAGATTTAATCCCATGTTTCACCCAAAACCCCTAAAAGTCGCCACCCATACGAGACCCATGTGGCTCGTACGTGTCTTCTCCATGACCAAACGTGGCGTATTCAAGTCCTTTTACCTTTTACAAACATGAGCTACAAAACCCACATGAAACCCTAAGGATCCGAATCGTATTTTCAAGATTTGGAGATGTTATGGAGATCTATATTGCGCGTGTAATATATGGTTGGAAAGAGGATAAAAAGATCTTTAAGGTTGGAAAGAGGATAGAGGTGTGTGGTGACGTGTGGAGGTGTGGCCGGAATCTCATCGGAAAGTGGCCGGATTTTAATGTGGCGGTTAAGGTTAGGTTTAGGGTTTTTAGAGAGAGAAGTTAGTGAGAGAGAGAGAGAGAGAGAGAGGGTGTATGTGTGTTTTAGAGAGAGAATGAAAGGGTGGAAGTGAGGTGACGTGAGGGTATATATATATATAAGGGAGGGACTAACTTTCAAACTATTTTGGGAAGGAGGGGGCGCCGGCCTAGGCAAAGAGGAGGGGCCGAAGGCGTCATTTTTCGTAATCAATCCCGTTTACCCATTTTCGAGCTCATATGTTATCCCCCGAGTATCCCACGACATTCATTCGACTTTCTATTATCGTTATTTATGTTTTTCCACAAGTTTTGACTATTTATTTGTAAATTTTCGAGTTACAGTCTAAAAGTTACGTTATTTCTGGTTTTAGGCTTTTCTAGTGCCGAATCGAGTAGTGCCTACAAAAAAGAGTTAAAACTCACACGATAACTCGTCCAATAATGAAATAAACCATGAAAACCAATAGACGATATAAAATCAAGTCACGGTTGATAAAATAGTGTTAAAGGCAAAACTCGGTTTAGTTTAACGTAATGCGGTTACCTAAAATTGACTCCCTAAATTGCCAGTTGTCACAGCCTCCTAGCCTCAGAAGAAACCCGTCCCGGGTTTCACTTCGAGTTTGCTTGATGTCATGAAAAGCTTATGATACTTCCTACGGAAAACGTCCTCATGTTCCCAGGTGAACTCCGGTCCATGTCGGGAGTTCCAACGAACTTTGACAATCAGAATACGGCTATGCTTCAGCCGTTTAATCTCATGATCCATGATCGCAATCGGTTCCTCAACGAAATTCAATTTCTCATCAATACGAATATCTCTTAAAGGCACAACTATGTTTTCCTTCAAAATACATTTCTTAAGATTATTAACATGAAAGACATTGTGTACACTGCTTAATTCCGAAGGTAGCTCCAGGCGGTATGCTACCGGTACGATTCTTTCCAGGATTGGAAAGGGACCAATATATCGGGGATTGAGTTTTCTACGCCTTCCAAAATGAATCACTCCTTTACAAGGAGAAACCTTTAACATTACACGATCTCCAACCTGAAATTCTAAATGTTAACGGCTCCTATCGGCATAACTCTTTTGTCTATCTCGAGCGGTTTGCAAACAGTTACAAATCTGAACTATCTTCTCAGTGGTTTCTAGGATAAGTTCGGGACCTGTAAGTTGATTCTCGCCAACTTCACCCCAAAAAACCGGAGAACGACATTTTCGGCCATACAGTGCTTCAAATGGAGAGGCCTTAATGCTAGAATGATAACTATTGTCGTAAGAGAATTCGGCCAAAGGGAGATGTCTCTCCAAGACTTTACCGAAATCGATAACACATGCTCTAAGCATATCCTCTAAGGTCTGAATGGTTCTCTCACTTTGACAATCGGTTTGAGGGTGATAAGAAGTGCTCATATTCAGGTTTGTTCCTAACGCTGACTGTAAGGATCTCCAAAAGTGGGATGTAAAACGGCTATCTCGATCGGAAATGATAGATAACGGTTCTCCATGACGTGATACTATCTCCTTAAGGTACATTCGAGCGAGCTTGTCGAGACTATTGGTCTCGCTAATGGCTAAGAAGTGAGCAGACTTAGTTAAACGATCTACGATTACCCAGATAGCGTCATTGCCGCTAGCTGTTCTTGGTAATTTGGTGATAAATTCCATGGCTATTCGCTCCCATTTCCATTCCGGGAGTTCGGGTTGAACTAAGAGTCCTAAGGGTTTCTGGTGTTCGGCCTTTACCTTAGAACAAGTCAAGCACCAACTGACATACTGAGCTATGTCCGCTTTCATGTTAGGCCACTAGTAGAGTCTCTTAAGGTCCTGATACATCTTATCGGCTCTAGGATGAATAGAGTATTCTGATTTATGCGACTCGTGCATAATCAACTCACGGATTCCAGCATGAAATGGTATCCAGCTTCTGTCTTTGAAGCATAAGGTTTCATCAAAATGCTTCAAGAAGCCGTTTTCACTTTCTACCATTCCATGAAGATTCTTGTAAGGATGGTTCTCTTCTGTCAATGCCGCAGCCTGGGCGGCTAAGATATGAGATGGTAGAGACGAAACAATGGCCATTCCTAGGGATCGAACGAGCAATGGTGGAATGTTCTCCTTACGACTAAGTGCATCAGCCACAACATTAGCCTTACCTGGGTGATAACGAATCTCACAGTCATAATCACTAAGAAAGTCTAACCAACGACGTCGTCTCATATTCAGTTCCTTCTGATCCAAGATATGCTTCAAGCTCTTATGGTCGGTAAACACTACACACTTGGTTCCATACAGATAATGTCTCCGGATCCTAAGGGCAAACACTATAGCACCTAACTCAAGATCATGGGTTGTGTAGTTTTTCTCATGCTTCTTAAGTTTTCGGGATGCAAAAGCAATCACCTTCTCCCGTTGCATCAAAACAGCACCAAAGCCTTTATGCGAAGCGTCACAGTATACAACAAAGTCTTCGCTTCCTTCAGGCAAAGCTAGGATGGGCGCACTACACAACTTCTCCTTCAGAAGTTGAATGCTTCTTCTTCCTTTTCACCCCATTCATACTTAACGTCCTTATGTGTCAGTTTGGTCAGTGGCTTAGCTATTTTGGAAAATCCCTTAATGAATCTCCTATAATAGCCTGCTAAACAATGAAACTGGCAGATTTCTGATGGGTTCTTAGGAGCTGCCCATTCCTTAATGGCCTCAATCTTAGCTGGGTCTACATGAACACCTCGACTATCTATCATGTGAATTGTACTGACAGTATCCAAAATTCACACTTAGAGAACTTGGCATACAACTTCTCCTCTCTGAACAATTCTAAAATGAGCCTCAAATGCTCTTCGTGCTCCTCAATACTCTTGGAGTATATCAAGATTTAGTCTATGAATACTATCACAAACTTATCCAGATATGGCTTACATACTCGGTTCATGAGATCCATGAAAACCGCTGGCGCGTTGGTCAAACCAAACGACATCACTTGGAATTCATAGTGTCCATAACGAGTCCTAAACGCCGTCTTAGGGATATCCTCCTCTCGAACTCTAAGTTGGTGATAACCAGATCGTAAGTCTATCTTAGAAAAGACATTAGCTCCTTGGAGTTGGTCAAACAGGTCATCTATTCTAGGTAGCGGATAACGATTTTTCACGGTCAACTTATTCAACTCCCTATAATCAATACACATCCGAAACGATCCATCCTTCTTTTTCACAAACAACACCGGTGCTCCCCACGGTGACAAACTTGGTCGAATGAATCCCTTCTCTGACAATTCTGCCAACTGTTTGGACAGTTCCTCCAATTCTCTTGGAGCAAGTCAATAGGGTGCCCGGGCTACGGGTGCAGCACCGGATATCAACTCTATTAGGAATTCCACTTGTCGGACAGGTGGAATCCCTGGCAGATCGTTGGGAAACACATCCGTAAATTTACCCATAATCAACCCCTTCCCTTTGACCACAGCCCATGGCAACAAGTCTAGCCTTGTACCTCTCAATTTCCCCATTAGATTTATATTTAAGTTTCCAAAACCATTTGGAGTTCAAAGCTTTTCTGCCTATGGGTAATTCAACAACATCCCAAGTGTCATTTTCAGGTAAGGCAACAATCTCTAAGTTCATAGCATCAACCCATAAGGGGTTTTGAGATGCTTCAAAGAAGGACTTGGGTTCACAGTTCTTATTCAGCTGAGTCACAAAGCACAAGTTTTCACAATTTAATCTAGAGTACCCAACATATTTTTCAATCCCATATTTGACATTAGTTTTAACAGAAATTCTGGAAGATCTTCTCAAGGTTTGAGTACCCTGAGCATTTGTGTTGGGATCAACATTTCCTTCAGACATAGGTTTTTCAACAAGTGTAGCTACCTCAACTCCATGCAAACCGGCATCAATGTCAACACTGGGTGATCCAGTTGGCGAGTCACCAGAGTGCACATTGTCACCTAGATTTGCAGAGTGGCTGCCTTCACATTGTGACTCAAGGTCACTATTCTGTCTAGGTACAACTCTCTCATCATCATTAGGAAGCTCAGGGTTATTTAGATCAAAAAAATTCAGCAGGTTATTTTCATGAAAGACATCAGATTCAATATGTTTATTCTTAATACCATTTGATATGGATTCCTTAAACGGAAATATGGACTCAAAGAATATAACATCTCTAGACACAAAGAATTGACATCTATCAAGACTATAAAGCCTGTATCCTTTTTGAGAACTAGAATAACCCATCATAACACATTTTTCAGATCTGCTGGTAAGTTTATCATGACTATTAAGGATGGTAGCAAAACAAAGACAACCAAACATTCTGATAAAGAGAGATCAGGACAATAATTATAAATCATATGGTAAGGGGATTTTCCATTTAGCACAGAAGATGGCAATCTGTTAATCAGATAAGTAGCAGTCAGGATACATTCAGTCCAAAATCTTAAGGGTATTCCCCCCTGAAACATAAGGCATCTGGCCACATTTAAGAGATGCATATGTTTCCTTTCAACCACACCATTTTGCTGTGGGGTGTAAGCAACAGAAGTTTGGTGTGTAATCCCCATGTTATCACAAAACTTATTAAAGGTTTGATTTTGAAATTCAGTTCCATTGTCACTTCTAAACACTTTAACAGTCTTTTTGAATTGATTTTTAATCAGATTGTAAAAAGTTTTAATAGAATCAAAAACTTCATCCTTGGATTTAATAAGATACACCCACACAGCTCTAGTATAATCATCAACAATGGTAAGAAAATATCTATGGCCAGTGTGACTGACCACCTTGTAAGGACCCCACAGATCAAGATGAACAACATCACCAAGAAATTTAGATTTATGATCACTTAAAGGGAATGGTTCCCTAGTCTGTTTCGCTCTTTGACAGATTTCACAAACCTCGTATTTATCATCTTTTTTAATTTTCAAATAATCTTTTAGAACATCCAGAGCAGGGTCACCTGGGTGGCCAAGTCTACAGTGCCAATCATAAATAGACAAAGAACACTTGTAATCAGTATTAACATTTTCAAATTTAGTACCTTCAGTATCTAAATAGTATAAACCACCACATTGTTTACCAATTCCCAGAATGGTTTTTCGATTCAAATCCTGATTCACAAAGAGACATTTATTTTCATCAAACACAACTAATATCTTATTATCTTTAGCAAGTTTATTAACTTTTTAGATTTTTTTAGCTTATTATTAAGTAAATCTTGTTTTTATAATTTTCCTAGTATTCTGTCATCATATAGTATTTTTAGAAAAAGTTTCATAATTTTCTCAGTTTATTTAGTATGTATTAAAATTCTAAATAGTTAATAAGTATTAGATAATTAATAAAAATAAATAAAAATATAAAAATATCTTTTCGCTTTTAAAATTAGTTTTATAATATTCTAGATGTTTCTAAGTTAAAATTTTATTTTCCGTGTTCATTTACATTTTCTAGTATTTAAGTGTATTATAAATAGTAATTAATTAATAATAAATAGATAAAAAGTGTAAAAAGTATAATTTCAGTTTTAAAATAAGTTTTATAATATTTTAGATTTTCCTAAGTCATAATTTTATTTTTCTAGCTTTATTTCCTATTTTATCATATTTTAGGTTATTCATAAATAGTTAAAAATAGTTTTTAATTAATAATAATTAAATAAATAGTTGTAAAAATAATTTTCTTTTCCAATATTTTTATTTTATTTTAGGATTCCAAAATATCATTTTCATATTTTAGGCCTTTTATTTCTTAAAACTCACGTTTTGTTTTATACGTTTACGTTTTTAATATACGTACGTATTTACGTTTGTGTTATCTGATTGTTGTGCTTATCAATTCTGTATCCAAATACATTTCAATCAATCAGTAGTGTAATTATTCATCAAAATCCTTACTGATCACTATCCTTAGTGATTATTCGACACCTGAACGTGTTTAAAATACCATTGAGTCTCCGTGGGACTTAACGACCTAGGGAAACACTATACCCTCTGATCTTAATTGAATTTGTTTCTGAGCTGTTTGAAGTTTATTACGGTTAACCATTCACAAGTGGTTAGCTTGTGTGATATAACTTGACCGTTCGGGAGCGAATCAAAATTTGACCTCATTTCAGTGTATCCACTTTTGTCATCATAATCATTACATCTGGTGAGTTCATGGCCCCACTTTCTATTACTTAATTGCTTTACAAACTCTTGGGGGGAGATACATGCTATATTTTTAATCGAACACAAATGCTTTGAACTGTACATTATATCCAAATGCTTTATTGTCACTAAGTATTCTATTGCCATGTTTGAAGTCCCTACATCATGCACCATTAGTCATCAAGCGAGTGAGCGAATATTGTGAATAGGCCTATTGGAATTAACAATCCCGTTCTTATTGACCCGCTTAGGGAAATCGAGCACTATATTTGAATCAATAAGGTAAATTGGCAAGTTTACTTTCTAGGGCTGCGATGAAACGATTTTACCAATTTCTATTGGTACGAGGTTTACGCTTTGGTTTTCATGAACTTAGTGAAATAAATGCTGTTTTGTTTTCAACGATGAGTGTGAAACAACGTAACTCACACTACGAATATTGTGTTCAAACGAATTAATTAAACCTATGGATTTCACTCAACCTTTGTGTTGACGGTTTTTAGCATGTTTTATCTCAGGTATTAGCATATCATCATGGCTTGCATGGAGTCACTGAGCTGACGCGTCTCACATATATTTTATGCACTTAACTATCGTTTGATTGTAACAAACTCATTTTGGTACTTTGGAAATCTTTTGGGACCTATTCTTTGTAAACTCTGATTATTTTACTCAATCAAACGATGTATTTTCCAAACGACACTTTAGGTCGCTCAATATAATCAGAATCGTGATGCTATGGCGGTCATCCCCAGAATTCCATTCATTGCAAAACAGTATTTTGGGGTGTGATGGTGGTGAAAGTTTAAAAGATGACGATTTCTATCTTCTACAATGTGCTGAACGATATCCTTATCTCGGTACTCGTATCATCATCTTCTTAAACTATATCATCTTCTTTGGAATATTTTTCAAAAACCAATATACAAAAATATAAAACCAGCAAAAGAATATAGAAAAATATAAAACCAGCAAAAGAAAATTTGAAAATCCAAAAATATTGTTTTCTAAAGACATGTCTTCTGGTATCAATAACATCTGCTGTCTTAGAAATGTCATTCAATAATGGCACGGGACTTTAGATAAAGTTCGAGCAAGAGGTGTAAATATTTTTCAAAACATGTCTCAAACTAATGGCTTGCAGTTATTTCATATTGTTAACCATGCTTAAACAATGGCTTGCTATTACTTTAGATATGCAACCCGTTTTTCAAAAAGGGAAAGTGCTACGCTTAATCGAATTTCATAAATTCCGTGCACTTATCCCAAAACAAAATGAGGAAAGCACGTCGACAAAAAGACGGCTGTTCCTACACAAATGTTTTTCTTTCTAAAATTCTTTAGGAAAATATTTGTTTGTCAAAAATGGTGGAAAATGAGTTGTTTGGAAAATCTATCAGACTTGGAGTTTTCGTAAAATTTTGAATCTCAATCAATGACTTCAGAGTTTTTAAACCTTTCATTAAATGAGTCATTTATTGAGGGGGAGAATGTTTCAAATTTATAGCATCTAACGGGCTTATTTAATCATCCTATATACGTAACAGAAAAAAATGTTTGCCAACTTTGAATGACTAGGAATCTAGGATATGATTGTCAGATTTAGATGATTCAAGTTTGATGTTCACACATAATTCCTATGCCTTTTATGATCTGTTTAAATGATTTTCTATGTTGGATTGACTTTTATTAGTCGATTGTTGTTTGGCTGTTGTCGACCACCATATACTGTCTATCTGTGTAGACTAACGCATGCAAATAACATGGTTTATAAGAATGTTCCTGCCTCTGCTTCCACATAAGAAGAAAAGGAAAGGGCAACTATATCTTGGGTCGACAAAAGAAGAAACAAAACTTAATCAGATATCTTTGCATGGTATATACAACTTCAGAGATCTCACTGCATCTGCAGATGGTTTCTTCCATCCCTACAACAACAACTAAAACAGCTTGTGTTCTTCCACCACCTAACGTATCTTTGTGCAGGACAAGTAGTGGATGATACCATTTTTGAATTTCTCAAAATGGAAAAATATTGTTTGAAAATAAATCAGACTCAAAATTTTGAAAATCAACCGAACTTCATTTTGTCAAAACTTAAGTCACTCAATCAACGACTACGGTCATCGATTGAGGGGGAGAGTGATTTCAAATTAAACATTTTCAAACGATATTTCGTCAATAAAGTCCTTTTGTACGATATAAAATGGTGATCTAAAGATTTAATGTTATGTCAGGGTATGATTTTTTTGTTAAACTCAAAGATCTTTCAAAATGAAAATTTTATTTTACTTAAAGATCTCTTAAAATTTTCATACCTGACACTAACAATATTTAATGACAAAAATTTGTCCTTATCAGTTAATTTCAAAATAAAGCCAGATCTTTCCCAAAATTTTCTAAATGATTTAAATCAATTAGGATCACAAATCTCAAAAGGTTTGAAAATTTTGATCGGGGGAGAGACCGTGATTTAAATCTCAAATCTGTTTAAATGTTTAAAAGACTGATTCAATATTTTAAAGGTACTCCTTCCTCCATGTGCCAAACGATTTCAAATACACGATGCACATGATGAGGGAGATTATTTGTCCAAAAATCCAGAAGAGCATTTAGTGTGGCATGATTAAGAAGAGCATTTTCTCCCATGTTTTCTAAACATATTTAAATCACTTGGGATCTAAAATCTCAAAGGGTTTGATATTTTTGATCTGGGGAGAAAATGTGATTTAAATATGAAATATGATAAAAGGTGATCGTCTTGATTCAAAAGTGCAGGCTGCTCTCCCATATTTGCTAAACGTTTTCATTAATTGATGCACATATTGAAGGGGAGCATTTCAAAAGAAAATAAACTATTAAGGTACAAAGGCTTCTATGTTTTAACATAAGTACCTTGATTGATTTTGAAATGATTTCTCTATGGCAAGTGTGATCGTGGATGTACTTCAAAGACCTTCTTCCTTTATGTGTTAAATGATTTCAAACAACCAACACATATTGAGGGGGAGCATTTACCAAAATATCAAAAGGATTTTTCTATGAAAATTGTGATCAAGAAAATACTTCAAAGTCCTCTTTCCTCCATGTGCTAAACAATTTCAAAATCATATCGCACATGTTGAGGGGGAGCATTTCTAAATGATCAAAAAAAATAAGGTACAAAATGCTTTGATATTTCATCACCAGTATCTTGATTGATTTTCCAAATGATTTTTCAATTAGTTTCAAGAAGGAAAGAACTGTACCAAAAGACCGACCATTTTACTTTATGCATTGGAGTTATAATGATGGTAAGGTTAGATATCTGTTCCCACGATCCCGCCAGAACCGGAGGGATCTACCCAGTGACAATTCACTAGATAGTGTAGAAGTCCTTAGGTATGATGAAAAAAGGAGAAAAGTGAGAATAAGAGAAGAGTGTCGACTTAGAAAGAGCTAGAACTAGAATAAACCCAACAAGGTTCTAGTGATGAAGTCTAGGTAGGCACTGAAGGGGTTGAAGAATAAAAAAGAAATAAAAAGTAAAAAGGGTGAAAAGAAATAGCCCTCCAATAATTCAACCTCAGGGCAGAAACCGGGTTCAATACATATGCTACTGGTGGTTACTAAGGTAACACTGGTATTGAAGACAAGATGTCATGGACCTAGTGACGCACTGCACTAAACTTCCCAAGCTACTCAAGTTCTCTTAAAATGATTTGTTTCATTCTCACGGGGAACCTACATTATCTATCAACTTTCTCTTAGAGATTGTTGATATTAAAGAAGGAGACCCTCCCCTAGTCTCCGATTAGGAAACCAAAGAGCACTATTGAGTCTAGAGCCAAGAGGTCATCCAAAAAATCTCACTAGGACACAAAATTAATGAAGACTTGATGTTTCACACAATGTGGAAAGTAATATTATATATATTGAGAGTTCTACGCATTATCCTTGTGGTATTGCCAGAACATCTGAGTGATATGTAAAGTATTCATGATGAAGATGGAAATCCTTCTAGAGCCAACATCAAGCTTGTGACAGGCTTGGAAATCCTTGGTCCAGGAATGGAATACTTTTGAAAAACCATTCGATGTGAAATACTATTCTTTTCTCTAGAACATCCATTGTGTATTCATTTTTTAAATACAAAAAGTATTTATGATTGAAAATTGATATTTCTCATAAAACCTTCGTCGTATTGCAAAATTCTTTCTCTTAAGCAATACATGATTGTTTTTCAAATCAATTTTTCATCAATCAGTGAATCTCAATTCACTGGTTCACTCACTCCATGTTGTCTACTTTGGGACGCTCCGGTTTGAGAACAGCTAGATCAAGCTGCGAAACCTTGTCAAGGAGATTCTTAGGAATTCTACCTGATCATAGGCAATATTTATACTAATCAACGGGGAATGTGGTTCTTGCAACCCTATTCAACGAAAGTGAACAAAGACACTTTCATGTGTTTTATTGTTAACTGTTGTTTGGAGGAACATTTGACGGTTGCAGCTGTTCGATATTGAGAAGTCAATTCATAACCGCATGCTCACAGCATACACACTTGATTGAAGAAAATCATGACAAGCAAAGACATACAACAATGCTTTTGCTACTCTGATGAAAAGATGTCATGATCCATAAAGTGTGAGCATGTCGGTCCAAAAGTCACAACATCACATGAAGGCGATACAACAATGGATGATTCAGAGATTTATTGTGGCTAATGATCTCGAAGAAAGCTCTGAGATCACAAGTCGTGGATCAGTTCAAAGACCTCCACTGAAATTACTAAGTATGCAGACTTTGAAGAATCACTGTTAATGGATAAAGATTGTGGAAATTGAAGAATTGAAGTCTACGAGCTCGAGCATGAAGATAAATATAGAATGGTAGGATGCAAAATGTAAATCATGGGGTGACCTCCCTTAGGGGGAGATTGTTGGGATTTAAAAAATCCATGTTGAAGAGTCGGTTACCCCAATTATAGTCTAGTATATCTTATCTCGTAGACATTACGTTATTTTTTAGTTAGTTAGTTTAGAGCAACACCGTGGAGGACGGACAAGTCTTTACCCAATGTATGCCTGATCCACAATCCGAAGGAGGGCATGTAGTATGTAGTATAAATACCCCTTCCCTCTAAGGGATGGGGCGGTGCTTTCTAATCTAATATTTCATTTTCCTTTTTACTTTCTCTCTCTAGAAAACACCCTTTTTACTCTTTCTCTCTCTAAAATGGCTAACATGTTCTTCCACCATCTAAGACCACCCGAATCATCAAACAACAAAGAATAATAATCCTACAGACTCTCATTTTTAAGACTTTTTGTTTGTTGTCTTTCTTTCTGTAACAAAAGAAGAAGTTCTAGTTTGTACCAAATGAATGGCATAAATTAGAAATCAAGAAGATGCGCGAGAATTTCTCAAGAGACGGTATATATGATAAAGAAATGAAAGATTTGTCAATAGAACTAAAGGATAGTCACATGGCAAGCCTTGCTTATCTTGATGAACAAGATGTTCAAAAAAGGTATCGAGACTTCAAGAAGTTTAATGTAGTCGAAGACTATTCAGATCATCTTATTGGAGCTCATATGAGGCAGGAAAGTTCGTGTGTTTATTCATTTGATATAATAGCAACGTCAGTAACTATTATGATACAACCTACTTGTATCGATAGTAGCACCACTATAGTGGGTGCGGACTCCTTAATAAAGAAAGAAGAGAAGCAGAGATTTATTTGACCAAACGATGAACTTTTATTAATAACCTATTCGGTATATATAGCCGAATACAAGACTTGTAGCACAAGATAAATATGAAACATGCCAAAACAAGGACTCTTTATCACAAAGATAATCCTAATATGACACAAAGACTTTCCTAAACATTATGGCAGAGAAATCCTAGCCCATCACAAAAGATTCTTGCCACTTTGGTGCCCTCTTGGACCGTTTGCTCTGACCCAATTAGTCTGTACAACCTGCTAAGGGCGTAACATTCCCTCCATCTTCAAAAACAACCTTGTCCTCAAGGTTAAACGTGGGATAGACTGTTTGAAATTCAGGAAACCACTCCCACATGGCCTCCTCAGGTGATTTATCAACCCATTGGACTAAAATTTGCCTAACCGGACTTCCATTTCTCAAAACCACTCGGTCACCACACACGGCCAACGGATGCTCCACAAGTTGGCCATCCTTAAATTCATCTTGGAAATATGCTACTACCCCATCGTTACTTCCAACAAACGACTTTAGAATAGAAACATGAAAAACAAGGTGTATCTTACTCGAATCAGGTAATGCCAATCGGCAAGCCACTTTGCCACACGTGATTCCACCTTGTAAGGTCCGTAATAACGTTTCGCTAGCCTATTGGAGAGTCACTTATCAAGAGTAATTTGACGATAGGTTTGGAGTTTAAATAACACCATATCTCCCACATTGAACTCGACATCCCGCCTCTTGCGATTGGCTTGGTCCTCCATTCGATGTTTACCTAACAACAAACTATCCTTCAGTTGTCGCAATAACCCGTCACGTTCCACAAGTAAATCATCCACTTCCGCCACCTTGGAAGACTCCGGTGGATATGGAATGACAGACAACGGTAACCGCCCATACAAAGCCTGAAAGGGTGACATTTTAATGCTACTGTGATAACTAGAGTTGTATCAATATTCTGCCCATGGCAAGTAACGAACCCATTGAAGAGGACGATTGTTAACCATGGCTTGTAAATATTGTTCTAAACAAGGATTAGCAACTTCTGTCTGCCCATCCGACTGAGGGTGATATGCGGTACTATGATTCAACTGTGTACCGCTAAAATGGAACAACTGCTTCCAAAAAGCACTCACAAAAATGGGATCACGATAAGATACAATGGATTTCGGTATCCTATGATGCTTAAACACAATATCCAAAAACACCTCGGGTACTTTATGTGCATTAAAACCAGTGGGAAAAAACCCAAAATGGGCATACTTTGTTAACCTATCAACCAACACCGAGATAACAGTGATACCCCGTGTCGCTGGTAACCCCGTGATAAAGTCCATCGATACATCTTCCCATACGACGAATGGTGTTGGAAGGGGCTGAAGATACCCACCCGGAGCCTCCGTGGAATACTTAATCTATTGACACACCATGCATTGTTTGATGAATTCTTCGACTGACTTATGTATTCCTTTCCAGAAAAACAAAGTCGACAACCCAACGAACGTCTTCTTGATTCCCTCATGCCCGCCACAAGGAGTGTCATGGAACTCGCGCAACAATAACTTTTTAAGTTTCGACTCCTGCCCAATATAATAACGGTTGTTGTATATTATCAGCCCATTATTACATCGGAACCCATAAAACACTTCACCATTATCAATTTTGCGATTCAATTCAAGTAACTCAGCTAATGTCCAATTCTCCGCTTGCAAGTCTCCAATGAACCTTACCAATGGTTGACTAAAAGCCAAGAAAGCGGCAGTAACCTGATCGGTCTCCTCAAATTTCCTAGAGAGAGCATTCGCAGCTTGATTTGATACCTCGGGCTTATATTTGATATCAAAATCAAATACCATCAGCTTCATAACATACTTTTGTTGGAGTGGCGTTTGAATTACTTGTTGCATTAATTCCTTGATGCTTTTATGATCGGTTCGAATGGTGAATCGATGACCAAGCAAATACTTATGCCACTTAAATATATCCTCCACTATAGCAACCAACTCCTTCCGATGCGTATCAGCCATCTCGCATCCATGGTCCTAACTTCCGATTCCATTCCCGATGCATCCGTCTCAATTACAAACACCTTGGGAAAATTTGGAAGACTTAAAAGAGGAGCATTAAATAATTTTTGCTTAATGGATTCGAAAGCCCCGGCCTCTGTTTCACCCCCACTTAAAACCATCATGTTTCAGCAAATCCGTTAAGGATGCGACGATTGATGCATACCCTCTAATAAACCGCTGATAATATCCCGCAAGCCCTAAAAACCCCCGAACCTGCCTTTGATTTTTAGGAATCGGCCATTCAGGTACCGCCCGATACCTTCTTAGGATCCATTTGCACCCCACGAGCCGATATAATGTGTCCCAAATACTCGAGTTTCCCGGCTCCAAAAATACACTTCAAACGTTTTACACAAAACTGATGCTTCTGTAAACATCAAAAAATACACTCCAAATGTTCCAAATGCGAGCTCATGGTCGTACTATAAACCAAGATATCATCAAAAAAAAACAATCAAATTTTTTTGTAAGTATGTCGAAAATAACCTATTCATGGTCGCTTGAAATGTTGATGGCGCATTGGTAAGCCCAAACGGCATGACTAGAAATTCATAATGCCCATCATGCATCATGCGTCCGAAAAGCCGTCTTATACACATCCCGTCCATGCCCCGAATTTGATGGTAATTGGCTCGTAAGTCTAATTTAGAAAAGATACTAGCTCCACCCAACTCATCAAACATCTCATCGGCCGTTGGAATTGGGAACTTATCTTTTTCCGTGATTGAATTGAGAGCGCGATAGTCCACACAAAATAGATAACTCCCATCCTTCTTCTTGACGAGTAAAACAGGAGAAGAAAACGGGCTATGACTGAAGCGAATAATACCTTGGCCCAACATTTGAGTTACTAGTTTTTCCATATCATCCTTTTGATAATGCGGGTAATGGTATGGGTGCACATTTACAGGTTTAGTGTTAGGTAACAAATGAATTCTATGATCGACCAGACAGCGAGGTGGTAAACATGTAGGTACCTGAAAATGAACATCAAAGAAAGCCAAAAGTTGCTCAAGCTCTACCTGTCCAGAAGGCGTGGACGTTACTGAAACGAGCAGATCAATATTGGCATACAAACATTCATAAATGCCATATACCTCCTCCATATCCAATAAGGCTTGCATGTGATGGAGACTAATCTTCTTCATGCGTAACGACTCGTTGACCCTTAACGTATAAGTAGTTTCGAATATAGTGAATTCCATTATCAGTTCTGCGTAATCATGGGTAACCTTCCCCAACCCTTGCAACCACTGAATACCCAACACCACATTGGGACCTTGCATAGGTAAGACATACAAGTCGACTTTCACCTCTAACCCTTGCATGTGAAGAGTCACATGCGAGCAAACGTTCTCACACAACAACGGCTCCCCGCTACCAATATATAACTTAAAAGCCTTGGTTGCCTGGAGTGGTAGACGCATCCGTTCAACGACATCAGGCCGCAAAAAGTTGTGCGTGCTTTCGTTATCAATGAGAACATGCACCCTGGTATTACCAATTTCCCCCCATAATTGAAGGGAACACGGGCTGCCATGACCTACCAACAAGTTAAGAATAGAGATATCGCCGCTCCCTACAGCCTCATCTTCATCTATGGCCACTTTCTCACCTGGTTCCGCATCATTATCTGTCATGAGCAAGAGAAACTTACCCGGACATTTATGCCCCCGCGTCCACCGATTATCACAATTGAAACACAATCCTTTGCTCATACGTTCTTTCCGTTCAGCGGGGAAATCCATTTGATAGCAAGTTGTTTCCCATGAAGTTGTACAGTAGTCTTAGGAAGAGTTGAAAGTACACGATTTTTAACACTTACACTTGGTGTAGTACGTGGGTATTAGGAACTACCGCTGGTACTCCCAATTTTTGGTGCCATAGACAACGTACCTTGATCCTCTAGACGCGCCTCAGCGACTAGAGCCAAAGCAAATGCATACCCGTTGCAATGACAACTTAAGTCCAGATATATAGAAAGAGATAAGTAAGGATTCCGAGATGTCCGTGACCCTGTTCATGAGTTTTTCAAACTCACCTTGATAATCTGCAACCGTTCCATTTTGTAACAAATTAGATAAAGCTCCTTATGGATCCTCGTATTTTGAAGGACCAAACTGATTCTTAACGCTCACCTCAAACCTGGGCAAATCGGTAATTAACCCGTTCTTCGTCATCTATCAAAACCATTCCGCAGCAGCCCCTTCAAGATTAAAACCCATGATCCTTAAATGTTTATCAGCTGGAGTGTTAAGCAAGGAAAAGTATTCATTAATAGAGAATAACCAACGCTCAGGATCATCTCCAGAAAAGTTAGGCACATCCAAGCGCATAGATCGTGGAAGCATTGATCTCGGATCACCCCCACCCCCATGCCGGACTTGCAGCAATTGGGTGGCCGCTTGTAACTCAGCACGCAAGGCGTTAAATTGTTCTTGAAAGGCTGTGTTATGTTGTTCAGCCAAATGTTGAGCTGCGTCTTGATGGTCTTTAAGCCACAAACGAACCGTCTGTTCATCCAGGACCATGATGACAATAAGCAATAAAAGCACCAATGATACAACCTACTTGTATCGATAGTAGCACCACTATAGTGGGTGCGGACTCCTTAAGAAAGAAAGAAGAGAAGCATAGATTTATTTGACCAAATGATGAACTTTTATTAATAACCTATTCGGTATATATAGCCGAATACAAGACTTGTAGCACAAGATAAATACGAAACATACCTAAACAAGGACTCTTTGACACAAAGATATTCCTAATACGACACAAAGACTTTCCTAAACATTATGGCAGAGAAATCCTAGCCCAGCACAAAAGATTCTTACCATTTTGGTGCTCTCTTGGACCGTTTGCCCCGACCCAATTTGTCTGTACAACCTGCTAAGGGCGTAACATATTATGATTATCATTATCGTTAAGAATACAAGATCTTAATTGACATGTTTTGTTCAGGAATATATAAACGTTAAAAAGATAAAAAAAAGTATGGAAGATTCTTGAGGAAAACTTGCCTGGTACATTCATTATTATAATTCATATTAGTATTATTGTTTTCTTGTTTTATGAAGAAACAAAGAAATTCGACTTTCCTTTATTTTGTGACAGGGAAAATATTTGTGAGGGCTAGCTTACAAACTGATGAGGGAATTATTAAGCGCTGTAATCATCGGAGCGGGAGGGACTCCATATCATGACAATCTTTTCTTCTTTGATGTGTGTATGCCAGGAGGTTATGTTACTTCTTTTAACCCAGATCATGTATGTCATCTATTCTTATTCTTTCTATGTCATCATACTTCTACTTAGGATTTATTGGGTACGCTTCACATGTACGTTAACATCGAGCCATCTTCGTTGCATAACCATCTTATAGTTAACCATAGTGTGCGTGTGAATTTGAGAGACAAAATATATGAATAGATAAAAGATACAAAGATATGTAAACACTAAATAATAACATAAACTTGTAAATGAATTGTTGTAATACAAAGACTAGAACTTGTCCCTATTTAAACACAACGAAACGACACAACCATGAGGATTGAACCATTGTGACGTTTCATGGTGGTAACTGTTTTGTAACCGCCTCTTAACAGGCCCCTAACAAACTTAACTAACAACTAAAGGGGCATTTGGATCAATACGTGACCCAACCCATTTCCATTCCTCTTTTGACCCATTATGCTAAAACATAAAGTAAATAATGTAATTTTAACATACAAACATTAAAAAAAAGGTTACATCTCCCTCCTAATTTCGTAATGTTAAATGCGTTGCCTCCCTTGGTCTTTTCCTTCTTCACGTGATGACGGCAAAGTCATCACCGTTTGATGTGTTATCCTTGCTTCCTTCACTTGTAGTGCCTTCCGTGTTACTATCTTTCTTGGCTTCCTCATGAGCGTACTTGCACTTCTTTCTTGTACTTTCTCCTCGTGCGTCCCCTACATCAACGCCTATCATTGCATCGCCATATGGTTGCTCTTGACCGACCATATTCATCCTTGGCGTCCCATGCCCCGATCTTCGCGCCTCTTCGTAGTAAATCTTGACTAGTGCTATAAATTCCCTATAGCACTCTTTCACTTCTTGCTCTTTTCCCGAGCCAATCCTAAAACTATAGCAACATCACACCACATATTGTTGAATGATACATTCATGTAACCGCCCATATCATCCACAAACTTGTATAATCCTAGCAAATCTATTTTACTACCCCTACAACCGGTGGTATCACTCCCAACACATCTTGGCCTAGATATCCAAGGTAAAACCATTCCAACAACTCCACAAATTTCTTTCCCATAATCTCCCAATTCTTAAACACTAGTTTTCGATTTTAAGCAAATCTAAAAAGGACAAAAAGTGGGGAAAGGTGTTTACCTTTAAATGGTATAGAGTGCGATTTAGACTTAGGTATTCGTCGTCAACGTAATCTTGAATTTCCTCCCTATACATCTCCAACTCTTCCATTCCTTTTATCAAAGAACATTCGTCACTGGGTCTATTGACTAGTAATAATCCTCCATGAAATCGTGGTGACTCTTGACTATACTTTCGTAACCCACATCCAAAGTACCTTAATCCTTGTCGAACATATACCTTATTCGACATGTACCATTGTCAGAAGTCAATATGAACCCTTGGTCCTCCAGGTTGGTTGATGCTTAAGACATTCAACGTGATTTTCGTGTAAAGCACGTTTGGAATCATTACACTTCCTTCTTTGGTATCTACGATCGCCTCTGCAACACCATAGGAGACTATAAACTTCCTTTCCTTCTCTTTTTGCCCACTATCTTAAAACAATTGATCATTCGATTGAAAAAGGTCCTCGTGGGACTCATGTGTTTTGCATAGGCTTTACTAACGAACCATATATTATCCCAATTACCTTGGTCCGTTCCTCGACCATTAAATCGGTCTCAACGTGTACCTTTTCTCGTTGGATAGTTGAGTTCTTCGTAAATTCTTGGCGTAGTCTCCATGCTTTGATCTTGATCGTTTGTTTTCTTGTTGGTGAAATTCCAGTAAAAGTTACCCTTTAATTTGAAAATAAAGCACCGTGATCTTTTTTCTTTTCTTGATGTCGTGGGGTTTCCAAGGTTTTTGGATAGCGGTTGTAAATTGGATAACGGTTGGCTTTTTAAAAATGGTTGGGACTTAGAGACATTATAGGATACAACTTCTTTTAGTTTATCCCTTAATAACCGTTTGCCTTCTTGAGATAACCTCTTCTTTTGTGTTCCCCATTTTGAACCGTTCGGAGTAACCTCCCTTTGCAGAAATTTTTTATTTAACGTCACTTTTACATTCCTTTGAGATGGCTCATTCCAGGATTCGGAACATGGGCTCTGATACCAATGTTGGGTAAGCTTCACAGGTTTAACATCGAGCCATCTTCGTTGCATAACCATCTTATAGTTAACCATAGTGTGCGTGTGGATTTGAGAGACAAAATAATACGAATAGATAAAAGATACAAAGATATGTAAACACTAAATAATAACATAAACTTGTTAACGAATTGTTGTAATACAAAGACTAGAACTTGTCCCTATTTAAACACAACGAAACGACACAACCATGAGGATTGAACCATTGTGACGTTTCATGGTGGTAACTGTTTTTGTAACCGCCTCTTAACAGCCCCCTAACAAACTTAACTAACAACTAAAGGGCGTTTGGATCAATACGTGACCCAACCCATGTCCATTCCTCTTTTGACCCATTATGCTAAAACATAAAGTAAATAATGTAATTTTAACATACAAACATTAAAAAAGGTTACATCTCCTCCTAATTTCGTAATGTTAAATGCGTTGCCTCCTTGGTCTTTTCCTTCTTCACGTGATGACGCAAAGTCATCACCGTTTGATGTGTTATCCTTGCTTCCTTCACTTGTAGTGCCTTCCGTGTTACTATCTTTCTTGGCTTCCTCATGAGCGTATTTGCACTTCTTTCTTGTACTTTCTCCTCGTCGTCCCCACATCAACGCCTATCATTGCATCGCCATATGGTTGCTCTTGACCGACCATATTCATCCTTGGCGTCCCATGCCCCGATCTTCGCGCCTCTTCGTAGTAAATCTTGACTAGTGCTATAAATTCCCTATAGCACTCTTTCACTTCTTGCTCTTTTCCCGAGCCAATCCTAAAACTATAGCAACATCACACCACATATTGTTGAATGATACATTCATGTAACCGCCCATATCATCCACAAACTTGTATAATCCTAGCAAATCTATTTTACTACCCCTACAACCGGTGGTATCACTCCCAACACATCTTGGCCTAGATATCCAAGGTAAAACCATTCCAACAACTCCACAAATTTCTTTCCCATAATCTCCCAATTCTTAAACACTAGTTTTCGATTTTAAGCAAATCTAAAAAGGACAAAAAGTGGGGAAAGGTGTTTACCTTTAAATGGTATAGAGTGCGATTTAGACTTAGGTATTAAATCGTCAACGTAATCTTGAATTTCCTCCCTATACATCTCCAACTCTTCCATTCCTTTTATCAAAGAACATTCGTCACTTGGGTCTATTGACTAGTAATAATCCTCCATGAAATCGTGGTGACTCTTGACTATACTTTCGTAACCCACATCCAAAGTACCTTAATCCTTGTCGAACATATACCTTATTCGACATGTACCATTGCCGTAAGTCAATATGAACCCTTGGTCCTCCAGTTGGTTGATGCTTAAGACATTCAACGTGATTTTCGGCGTGTAAAGCACGTTTGGAATCATTACACTTCCTTCTTTGGTATCTACGACTGCCTCTGCAACACCATAGGAGACTATAAACTTCCTTTCCTTCTCTTCTTTGCCCACTATCTTAAAACAATTGATCATTCGATTGAAAAAGGTCCTCGTAGGACTCATGTGTTTTGCATAGGCTTTACTAACGAACCATATATTATCCCAATTACCTTGGTCCGTTCCTCGACCATTAAATCGGTCTCAACGTGTACCTTTTCATTGGATAGTTGAGTTCTTCAGAAATTCTTGGCGTAGTCTCCATGCTTTGATCTTGATCGTTTGTTTTCTTGTTGGTGAAATTCCATAAAGTTACCCTTTAATTTGAAAATAAAGCACCGTGATCTTTTTCTTTTCTTGATGTCGGGGTTTCCAAGGTTTTGGATAGCGGTTGTAAATTGGATAACGGTTGGCTTTTTAAAATGGTTGGGACTTAGAGACATTATAGGATACAACTTCTTTAGTTTATCCCTTAATAACCGTTTTCCTTCTCGAGATAACCTCTTCTTTTGTGTTCCCATTTTGAACCGCTCGAGTAACCTCCCTTTGCGTAAATTTTTATTTAACGCCACTTTTACATTCCTTTGAGATGGCTCATTCCGTGATTCGAACATGGGCTCTGATACCAATGTTGGGTAAGCTTCACAGGTTTAACATCGAGCCATCTTCGTTGCATAACCATCTTATAGTTAACCATAGTGTGCGTGTGGATTTGAGAGACAAAATAATACGAATAGATAAAAGATACAAAGATATGTAAACACTAAATAATAACATAAACTTGTTAACGAATTGTTGTAATACAAAGACTAGAACTTGTCCCTATTTAAACACAACGAAACGACACAACCATGAGGATTGAACCATTGTGACGTTTCATGGTGGTAACTGTTTTGTAACCGCCTCTTAACAGGCCCCTAACAAACTTAACTAACAACTAAAGGGGCGTTTGGATCAATACGTGACCCAACCCATGTCCATTCCCCTTTTGACCCATTATGCTAAAACATAAAGTATATAATGTAATTTTAACATAAAAACATTAAAAAGAAGGTTACAGGATACCAAATAATGCACATTATTTACATGGTCCATTCAACTATTTTTGTTTCGGTGGTGCGGTATCATTGGCATCACTCATCGCCTTTCTATCAATCCACACATCTACTCGTCGGGTGAAGTTTCCTTGAGCCTTCGAGGAGAGCTCATAATGGCAAAATAGACCGGGAGGAGATTTGGGTTCCCGATGGTGCTCCAACTTCTGTCTGCATACATGACGTGTTGTTGAACGCAAACCCTTTATTAAACTATGTTTACTACAAAAGTGTTGATAGTGCCTCCATAGATAGACAACAAAATTCCTGCTATACAACGATAATACCATTATAATCATCAAAGGTAAGATTAAACGTGCGTGTTTTGCTCCTCCTTGTATGTATTTTATTAGCTAATATATGCTGCATATGGGCATGCATGTAGAACTTTGAGGAATTGGTTATTGGGCATTTTCGAAGCCGTGTACGTCATATCCTGACTTCATGTAAAGGTTATATGGAAGGATTCTTCCTTGAGGGAAAGAAGGAGGAGATCGAGATGCTCAGTGGAGTTCAGGAAGGATGTGGCTTCGTACATCAAACCACTTGTTGATGCGTTTATCAAAATCGGTGCAAAAGAAGCTCAAGAATTTCTTTACTTAGGTGAAGGCAAAGTACCGTTACTTCATTAACCAACCCTTCATTTGAGTCATCTCTGCGCGCTTGTTATTATAATTATATAATTAGGCTCATTGGCAATTCAGTTCAACCCAAGTATCTATTATTGTAAAATAATTATTATGTGCAGTTATATGCTCGGATTTCATTCATCATTTACCTGCAGTTGTGTTGTTAAAGCATTATTTATGAGGGCTAGTATGATGGCATCAGTGTAAACAATTGTTAGCGGGTCATTTCTTAGTGACCGTGTGAATTGGTCGACCTTGGAGTTAGAGTCTTCATTCATACATTATTAATAAATGGATGTCCTTTTTTCTATGCCAGCTAACTTCAGTAGACTGTCGTCTCACTTCTAAAAGGTTAGATATTCTCATCGCTTGTTAACACTAATCAACGAACTTAGCAAATCACAACATCAATGACAAGTTATCAATTAAATCAATCTCTGCAGCCATCATTACACGGAACATATTAAAGTTACATAGAAACATACAAACACACATTTTTGTTGATATGATAAGTACACAATGATCCACTATATATACATTCTTTATATCATAAATAGACTTATAAAAATGACCTTTAACATGAGTAAACCAAATCTTTTTATTTATCTACCACCTATATGAGTTAATGTTACTCCATTTACCGATGATGGTGAATGAAGACGTGAAGTGGAGTAGATGTCACTTCCTTGAATAAAGAAGCCAGGTTGTTTGGGAGAAGGTAGAGAACCTTCTCCACCCAACATGGCAACAACTGACGGTGTGCAAGGTCTATCTTCTGCTCGTTGTTGCACACACAATAGGCCAACGGTACTGAACGCAACACCTCAGAAACAGAATAGGAGTTACCTAAACATTCATCAATTAAATCAAGAGACTTTCCTTCTTTGCAAAGTCTCCATGCCTAAATGAATCCAAATAAAAAACACAAATTAGTTCAAATCAGAAATATCGTACATCTATATCATATCCTTTTTATGTATTTATATGCTCATACTTGATCACAAATGTGTGTTTATGGACCTTCAGTAGCCATATCATACTGAAATTGGCATATTCAACACACTTACATGTCCAAGAAGATGATCATGGTGTTTTTCATGAACAAAACCTCTATTTTTCTTCCCGCTCACAATCTCCAACACTAAAACCCCAAAGCTGAATATATCTGACTTTACTGAGAAGAAACCATTCACTGCATACTCTGGAGATATGTATCCTCTAAATAGAACAAAAGCCCATGGAAATAAATACACACTATATACATAAAATGCATTAAAGTATACAAACTTTAGGGATTCTTACAAGGTTCCCACTACTCTTTTGGTATTTGCTTCACTTTCGTGTTCTTTAAACATTCTGGCCAAACCAAAGTCAGATATCTTTGGACGCATCAGATGATCAAGTAAATGTTCCGGCTTTTAAATCCTGTGCACAACTTTAAGCCGGGAATCTTGGTGAAGATAAAGAAGACCTCGAGCAATTCCGTTAATTATGTGGAACCTTTGTGGCCAATCAAGTAATGGCTTTCTTATTCCATCTGCATATATTTGCAACAACTTAATTTTATTAATAAACTGTATCCCTTTGCAATTAGAATTGATATCATTTTTATTTTATAGGATTGAAAAAGCTAAGAGCCCAACCAAATATGAAACTGTCCAGACTTTTGTTAGGCATGTATTCATAAAGTAAGATTTTCTCATCGCCTTCAATGCAGTATCCCAAGAGCTTGACAAGATTCCGATGCTGAAGTTTAGCAATACAGATTACTTCATTCTCAAATTCTTCAAGCCCCTGCTGAGAGGACTTTGAGAGCCGCTTCACAGCAACCTCTTGTCCTTCTAGCACACCCTGAAGACTAACATATTTACTACATGCTTTTATGTTAAATGTAAAAGTATAAAAATATTATATTACCGGGTAATCCCTTTACAAAAAAAATGTGTAAAATTTTTACTGATTATTGTTGGAAGTTTAATCCATTAATCTTTGTTTAACATGTACTTATTCAAATTATTTACCTTGTAAACTGGCCCAAACCCACCTTCTCCCAGCTTGTTTTCATCCGAAAAGTTATCGGTAGCCATAAAAACTTTAGATAAGCTATACAAAGGAACTTCTATACTTCCCTTCTGGCTGCTATCTTTGTGATCTCTATCAAGAATCGTTACATTCCTACCTAGAATATATGACGTGTGGTTGTCAAATGTTTATCATAAGGTAATTATTTACATGATGTACAACATACATCTAATATATATATAGAAATTCAGATCGATATAACTTGCCTTCTCTTTCTGCATCTGATCTCTTCTTCCTTTTACTCCAAGTGTAGAGTGTAAATATCAGGCCTAACAAAATCATTCCAGTTGATATTGACAAACTAACTTCAATAGCTACTCGTTTTTTTCTGTTGAAGCTGGAATGGAGATCTAAGAGATATTACGAAGTTAAAGCAAACAAAACATTTGTTAAAATAACAGGATGGAACCAAACATCATATGAATAGAAAATTGCATTATTATTAGTTATGTACTGGCTTACCTGATAATTCAGAGGCTGCCAGTCTAACATAAAGGTCTTGCCCGTTTTGTGCGTACTCTCGAACATCAACCAAATCACCAAACCATTGCAAACATCCAAATCCAGTGATGTTTGGAGTTGCATATGCGGTGCAAGAGCATTTATGCTTACAAGCTACCTCACATTCCTGGAGGTTCATATTGGTATCATAAACGGCATTTTGCGTGTCTGGCAATTTCACGTTTGAAAACTTCAGGAATCCCTCTTCAGGCCCACAATCCAAGGTTCTACTCCTTACACATCCAGTTACGAATTGAAGCTCAAAACCTTTCAAGCAGACACAATTAGGAATTGAAGAAATTCTACATATTCCATATGGGCCACATAGTCCATAGTTGTCACAATAATCCACGGGAAAGTTCATATCAATCATCCATTCTCGGCTTGGCAAATTCAGCTGAGAAACCTCAACCTTTCCATCAGGAGTTGCTACTGATCTTATCAAGGATCTAGGGCTATCATATGTATACATGTAATACATCTCGTTCTTATTCACAATCAACTCATATTTGTACCGAACAGTAGGGTCAAGCTTATAGTTTGGGGCGCCAGCAAATGATATACCAGTATACGGCCCAATTCTTGTTGTAATAACCGAGCTTTTCCTAATGTAGAGTTGAACGTATTTACCCTTAACCATTAAAAACCAGAATGTATACTCACCTGGGGAAGGATCATCTGCGCTCCTCCAAGATGTCAGATATGTTTCTCTTCCTGTTACAAAGTTCTTGCCTAACTTCATTCCTGGTAACAAGGTATCTCCAGGGTGATCAAAGCTTTGCCAAATGTAATTTTCCTTGTTGAGAAGATTTTCACTCGTGATAACAAAATTTCCCGTATCTAAGAGTTTTGCTATGGGGTTCACATTTGTGCCAGATGCCGAGGAGTTGGATGACCAAGTGATGGAACCGTTGCCATTGACAAGGGACAGGTTTCCATTGCTGTCCAATTTAACCACTCCTGAGGTATCGATAAGTGGAGTTTCACGGTTAGCAACCCATACAACTGTATGAGGTGATGTGTTCTTATACCATATCCCCAGGTATCGATTCTTGAACTTCCTGGGCTAAAGAAGCCCAACTCGAATCTTTCATTTCCTGAAACAATGGTTTCACCATCTGTGATGTTCTGAAAAACAGTTATGGTGTCTAATGAACTGCAAGACGATAGCATTAGAGAGAAGAAGGTAATATATGGGAGTAACATTATTAATGAATGTACTGAACTTTCGATTTGCCAGTTTCTCATTGTTGGAGATCTAATAAGAGTTTGGCAAGTTAAACTAAAGTGGGTTTGTATATTTGGACATTTAATTAAAATGAATCAAGAAACAAAGACTATTGGTAGAGTTTAAAGCTTTGAGGAGCATTAAACTTGAAGCCTGCAAATAGTACAAGTTGTGGATTCAAGTGGAATGTGGAGCAATCATGCTTAACTGTCTCCTCCATGTTCTTTATTAATAGCATGAAAGTGTGACCACACATTGACTAGGTACTTTTTTATGCGGTGCAAACGGCCCATGAAGTTTCATATTTGTATTACACGGTTGAGCAATGTAAAATTTACGTGCATGTATATACTCTTTATTATGCTTATACATACTTTTAAAAAGTTTCAAACTCGATCTTCAATTAACATGAATCAAGCTAATTAGATTAAAATAATTTAGCAAAACAAGTTGAATTTGTCACCCAACCAAGATACGTTCGAAAAACAAGTTGGTTAACTGTGTGGGCCAAAAAAGATATTAATAAAAAAGTAGTTGGTAGATGGAAGTCATCAAATCGTTAATAGAGGCTGTCACTATATGCACCCTACGAGATATGTATGTCGGGTGTTTCTTAAATTAAGTGGCTTAATGTCTAGATTAGTCACTTATTCATGGAAGAGATGTTTTTGTGGATTTTTCCATTAAGATAAAACAAGAGTTTGCGCTCACTCAATAAGTAGAAAAGAAACACTGCATAAGATGTCGCCAAAGAAAGGTTAGCATGCATATATTGTTTTCAACTTATATTCTAGGATTTCTTGATTTAGGTTTTAGATGTTCAAAAAATATGCGTATTCGGATATCCGAAGAAATTGTTCAAAATTTATTAAAAGGTTGGGTTTTATGAAATGTTAGTTTTGGAACTTATATAAAAGTTTTCCGAAAATTAAAGATATTTATATATTCAGATATATAAAATTGTTATCCGAAATTTCAGATATCCGAGTTTAAAGAACTTGGCTAAAATAATGGGTCTAACATAAAACCATCAACTCAAATTTGGATATCCGAAAACCGAACCACAAAACCAAAACCAAACCGAACTTTTAGTGCGTGGTTTGGTTTAAAAACTTAAATCGAATTTTCGGTTCGGGGTTGGTTATAGCCAAAAACCGCCTATGCTCACCCCTAATTCGCAAGTTACGGTGGGGTGTCAAATGGTTGACCCGACCCAAACTCAATAAAGCCTTATAGGTTCGGGTTGATTCAGGTCTAACTTAGCTTATCGGATTTATCGGGTCAACTCAATAGCCTAATAGGGTCGGGTTAGGGTTCTAATTAGTTTCTTATCGAGTTATCGGGTCAACCCAATAAGATACAATGACATATTAACAAATCTTTGATTTTTGAACAAAAGCCCAATAACAAATCGGTTTTAAGTAGGTTACTACTGGGCAATGCTTATGTATTCTTTTTATAGACCTAAAATACTACTTTTGTCTAGTATGAAACACTTCCAGTACCACCAGTTGGTTGTTGCGCTTTGTTTCTCAAACAAGAAGCACAAAGTATGACAACACAACAAGATCATATATATGTACATTTAAATTTAATTTTATTATGTCATATGTTTGTCCATTAACAGATAATAATCCTAGTATTATAAAAAATTTGCCCTATAGTCTAACATATATTCTTGTTCGATAGCATTAAGTTTTTTTTTCTTATTGGCCTTATTTATTTATTTTTTTCCTAACAAGTAACTTGATAACCCGATAGACCCGATTCCTTATAGGGCCGGGTTGCGGGTTATATTTTTTTCTCTTTCCAAAACCCAATAGACCCGTCCCAATAAGCCCCAAACCCAACCCGATAACGCGATTGACACCTCTACTTGCAATATGTGACACAAGTAACGAAATGACTACAAAGGCTAAATACTCTCATACTATAAGGACTAAACACTTCAACTTCGAAAACAAATATTGTAGAAAGAATCAAGCAAATATTTAACAAGTTGGTTTTCGTTTATTTGCATTTTTTTCTACTGCTTTGACTCGGAAAACGCAGACTAAGATTTATTTGGTCGTGTGATCTTCATTATTTCAATGTAAGTTTATTATTATTGTTGTTGTGGGTTTTATATATTTTAAAGTATTAATAACTTTTAAAGACTATACTTGTCAAAATGACAGCTTACGTGTAATGAACTAAAAAATAACTCTTTAGATATTAATGTTGACATTTTTGTCTTTCTTTAGGTATTAGGACTAGATTATGACCATTTTACTCTTTCGATTTTTTTTCAAATACTTTTTTTCAAATTTTTTCCAAAATTTTTTTTGAATTTTTTTTCAAATATTTTTTTTTTCGAAATTGTTGTTCCAAAATTTTTTTTCAAATTTTTTCAAATACTTTTTTCAAATTTTTTAAATGTGTTTTTTTTAATCTTTTGGTTGTGACACGAAAAAAAATTGAATTTTTTTGTGACACGCGAAAAAATTGATTTTTTTTGTAATAAAAAATGCGATAAAAAATTCACTTGTGACAAAAAATCAAAAGTGAAAAAAAGTGAAAACGTATAAAAAAATTTCAATATTTTTTCGAATTTCCTTTTTGTTGAAATAATTTTCAAGGGTAAAATAGTCATAATACTTAAAGAAAGACAAAATGTCAACATTTTAGTTCGCTATGCAGAATACCATTATTGACAACTATAACGCTTTAATAAGTTATTAGTCCTTTTCTAAATCGCATAAGTTGTTTTGTTGTGCGGATATATAAATTAAAATGTATGTAGTAACTCGATTAGGTAATTCTTAAAATTTTGACATTGTGTAAATTTCCGTTCAGAGGAAAAGGTTGTGCCCGGTTGTTGTTGGAGATAGTGCCAGAGGCGAGATTTTGGATGTCCCGTATATAACGGTAATTTAGCTTTAATTTTAGCAAACATATAGAACATAAAATCATATATCATCACTTTTTTGTGGGAAGTAAATTTTGAGTCCCGAATATACAATGAGGTTTACATTTTGAGGCTCCTTATAATTTTGAGGCCTTCTCATGATTGCACGCCTCGTGATACGGCTCTGGTTGGGGACAAGGTGAAACAAAAGGAGGTATAGTGTATAAACAATCATTATATCATCAAATTAGTTTATGTTGGTTTACTGGTTTACTTTACATATGAATAGATTTGTTTTTGTAAACAACTAAAACTTAAGAGTACAGACGATAATATTGTTGTCTTTCTTTCTGCAAGAAAAGAAGAAGTTCCAGGCTGTACCAAATGAATGGTATAAATTAGAAATCAAGAAGATGTGTGAGAATTTCTCAAGAGACGGCATATATGATAAAGAAATGAAAGATTTGTCAGTAGACCTAAAGGATATTCCCGTGGCAAGCCTTGATTATATTGATGAACAAGATGTTCTGAAAAGGTATCGAGACTTCAAGAAGTTTGATGTAGCCGAGGACTATTCAGATCATCTTATCGGAGCTCATTACAACGTTAGTAAGTACTATGATAATCATTATTGTTAAGAATACAAGAAATTTATTGACGTGTTTTGTTCAGGAATGTATAAGCGTTAAAATGATAGAAAAAGAATGGAAGATTCTTAAGGAAAACTTTCCTGGTACATTCATTATTATAATTCGTATTAGCATTATTGTTTTCTTGTTTTATGAAGAAACAAAGACATTCGACTGTCCCTTTATTTTGTGACAGAAAATATTTGTGAGGGCTTACAAACCGATGAGGGAATTATTAAGAGCTCTAATCATCGGAGCAGAAGGGAATCCATATCATGACAGTCTTTTCATCTTTGATGTACGTGCGTTTTCCAGGAGATTATGTTACTTCTTTTAGCCCAGAGCCGGTATGTCATCTCATCTTATTCTTTCTATATCACCATACTTCTACTTAGGACTTCCCAATAGTGTGTAGTTCAACTATTTTTTGTTTCAGCGTGTGCGGTATCAATGGCATCACTCTGACTGCCTTTCTATCAATCCACACATCTACGTGTCGGGTGAAGATTCCTTGAGCCTTTCGAGGAGAGCTCGTAATGGAAAAATCGACTGGGAGGAGATATGGGTTCCTGGCACTTCGAATATGCTCCAACTACTGGTCTGCATACAGGACGTGTTGTTGAACGGTCACCCTTTACTAAACTATGTTTACTACAGAAGTGTTGATAGTGCCTCCATAGATACACAAAAACATTCCTTGCTATACAACGAGAATACCATCATAAAAACACTCAAAACAATGATCTCTACAATGAACAACCACCAAAGGTAAGATTAAACTTATGCATAAGATTAAACTTATGCATGTTTTGCTCCTCTGTGTATGTATATTATTAGCTAATGCTGCATACATTGGCATGCATATAGCACTTTGAGGAATTGGATGTTGGGAATTTTCGAAGCCGTGTACGTCATATCCTGACTTCATGTAAAGGTTATATGGAAGGACTCTTCCTTAAGGGAAATAAGGAGGAGAGATGCTCAGTGGAGTTCAGGAAGGACGTGGCTTCATACATCAAACCACTTGTTGATGCGTTTATCAAAATTGGTGTAAAAGAAGCTCAAGAATTTCTTTACTTATGTGAAGGCAAAGTAACGTTACATCATTAACCAACCCTTCTTGTGAGTTACCTCTGCACGCTTGTTATTATAAATATATACTTAGTGACGGGTAAGTATAATGGGTCACAACGGTATAAACACAAATGCGGAAGCAAAACCTTCGTTTGACAACACTTACCCAAACCCGTATGCACCTATGAGGAAGTGAACAAATAAGGCAAACTAAAAGCAACTCTAATCAGCCCCCAAACAATATCAAATCAGCCCAATCAGCAGGTAGTAAAGATAATCAAACACAAAACAAGAACACCAAACTTTTAGCGTGTAAACCCCAAAACGGGTAAAAACCACGGGACACCTAGTGCCGCTTAAATCCACTATCAACAAGGAGAGGTACACAAAGTCTTCTCTAGATAACACTAGAGGTATACAACAAACATCATAATCTTGGAATCAAACATCAAGATATATGGCAACAATCAAAGAACAAAAGGAAGAATATCACCAAAATAAGATGCAATATGCCCAGGTATGAAAACCGCACTTCTAGGCCTCAAAATCAAAATCCCAACGATCAAAACCTTCCTTTCGATGTCAGGAAGCTACAGTTCGAAAATCGTGACGATCCGATCTCCGGTGATCGTAAAAACACTGCAGTTGGGTTTGGGTGATATCTTGCTCCGAAATTCTTCTTTCTTTACTGTTTTTAATTCCCTCCAAACTTCTCTCAAACACCTTCTAAATTCTGAACATAAGCAGTAATATAGAGACTAAAATGGACCCAAGATGAGCCTCAAAGTGTTGGGCTAGTAGTCCTCATGGGCTAAAAATAATACCCAACACGTAGGCAGCAATTCAGTTCAACCCAGGTATTTATTATTGTGAATTAATTATTATGTGCAGTTATATACCCCATTCACCTATCAACCGCATTTGTTAGCGAGTCATTTCTTAGCGACTGTGTCTATGGGGTTTCTATGTATAGGAAAAATTTTCCACATATCAATCAATATCAAAGTATAATTCCGTTTTATGTGGTCAAG